>CM059038.1:48930663-49530663 GCA_030279155.1 Forsythia viridissima
GTCCAGGCAAACCGTGTTTGTGGTTTGAAATGTCTCTTATGCAAGGTGCTACCTATTTTGTGTAGTAGACGGTGGGTGTGGTCAGGTTCGGTCGGTTTTGGACCCGACCCGAAACCTAAACAGACTTGGTCAGTTTGAGTGATTTCCAACCCATGGTTTGGACTTTGGCCCTTTTTTTTTTTTTCCTCTTTTCAATTTTTCCTGGTGATGAAGCCACATAATCATCCTTTTATAATTGAATTCCAGCAAAACTAATAGTATACACCAAATTTCTACTCTTCAAATTCTTTTACCCCAAATTAATTAGAAACAAGAAAGAAAGATTAAATACTCAAAATCAAAATTTCTACAACTTAATTTTTCCCCCTTAAGCTACATTAATAAACCAATACCCCAAAGTGAAAAACTGAAAATCTAGATATATAAACTACAAGGGACTAAATAAAATGATATTTTTCAAAAAAAATTATTTAAGATTGTATTTTTTTTTCTTTTACTGGGTCGGTTTAGACGGGTTGGATTGTTAACCCGCAACCCAACCTGACCCGGTTGACCTATGCTTTCATTTAAACCGAACTGACCCGACTCAGTGTTTTCAAACCGAACTGAGTCAGTGTTTTCAAACCGAACTGAGTCGGTTTGGATCGATCGGTTTCACGGGTTTTTTGCCCACCCCTAAGTAGACCTAGTATTTTTGGTTGTCTTGTGTGTCAACAAGACATATTAGAACATAAGAGTCCATAAATAATTTGTTACCTTGAAACCAAAAACAACTTAGAAATGCATTTTCAGGATCATTGGATTTACTAATCCACTCGGCTTTCAGCAGTCAGTCTGTGAAATATCTCTTTCTTCCACTAATTTTAGTCACTTTGGTTAAATTTGATTGCGTCTTCTTTACTCAACCCGAAGAAAAAAAATGAGAAAAAGGATTGATTTCATTTGGTCTCTTTTTTTCTTCATTTTCATTTTTTTAAAGAGATCAATCTGTTCCACGTGCTATGAAGCAATGAAATTTCAACCAGTTACAGCTGCAAATTTTATATGAGACTGCGTAATTAATTCATTATATTTGGAGAGGCAAACCTTTCTCTGGAATGTTGATGCATCGTTTGCGCCTTTAGGTGATTCACTGCATAGCATCCAGACATATATTTTATATGAAGACATCATGATTTAGCTTCAAAAGAGAAGCAGATATTGAGGTGTAAAAATCAAAGAAACGCTTACTATACAAATCATTCTTCTAGCTATATTGAGCCAATCATACTAAACAAGCATTAAAAACACAGTAACAGAAGGCATCGTTTTGATAATGCTCAATGCAGGGATGTTATCATTTAAGTGTTTTCTACCTCCAGTGCCACGTGCTAACTGTGAGACATACAACATAACCAAGACCTCATTGTGGAAGTGAAATATGGCGATTGATATTTATCATCTGAAAAACTTAAATATGGTTACATCAAAAAGGTCAAACTGTCAAAGTATTCAGAAGTTACTGTTTTCACTATTCGATGATTACAAAGAGGCCATAAGTCTAGAAATTCCATGAGTATGAATCTTCGCGCCTAAGATACAAAAGAAGAAAAAAATCATGGCTAATCGGGCCATCCACAGCTTGAGCCCAGATAAACAGCAAAATAATTGCAGGATGGATTGACTGTATCACATGTCAATTAGACTTCTAGACCAATGGCACACAACTAATATTGATGTGCGCATGCATTAAATTTTCTTTTTGTGAAAGTACATCAAGAAATAAATCAGCAAATGCATCACTTGTATGCAATCTATGTGACGTCATTACAGGCTACCTAGAGTTAAATTTTTCGTCAGAAGTGAAAATACCTTTCTCTCCACCGTAATAGAGCTTCTAATAAAGGTACAGGCGTATGCCGCGCCACCATAGCTAAAGAGTCCAACACTTGCTCGTAAGCCGGATCTGATGGTCGAAGGTATTGCCCATCCTGTATATAGTCATGCGAAGGAAGAATAAAACCAACCGATCCCATTGTATAATGACATGCAAAGACTTCGCATTGCATATTTTGAGATGCGATTGCGATTGTTAAATACTAGTATGACATGTTAAAAAGCTCCCACCCCGCCGTTAAAATTTTCGAAAAAGTTTAAAGATACTCCAGTATCTGATGATTCTCCCTTTGACTGCTAGAAGATCTTCCACGTGTTTTTTCTCACTTTGGATCAATCATTCGTATCTTCCCCTTTTGACTGCACTTGTAATAATATAATATCTTTTATTTTGTTTCATTATAGTCCCAGTTCGCTTTGCATGGACTATAAAGCAAGCACCTTCATCTCAGCGGGTAAAGTACACCAGCCGCAAGTAGCAACTGATTGTGTGTAACTAATGGTGAATCTTATTGAATGGTCAATCACCTGATAATCTATTATACTGGCACTTTGTATCCAAATTCAAATACCTGGAGTGCCTTGCCCAAATTCAGGATAAAGAAGAGAGCAAAATATAATTCTAGCCCTTTGTAATTACCTAAGACTACAATCTACTTCTCATTGTCTGCACTCCAACGAGGTTTGCCCACAAAAATTAAAAACCAATCAGAATCTTACTTGTGCTTGAGCTGTTTCGATGCGACGCCTGGCAAGTGGAAGGAATCGCTGCAACAGCGCATCAACAATCAGCTTGGCAGCGCTCCCAGCCTTCATTTCTCCTGAAGTTGAATTAAAAACCCAATTCCAATTCAAGTTTCCAATTGCATCTCAACCCCATCTTGTTTTGCTTTGGGGAACCCGAGGGGCGATCCCAATTTAATAGAACGGTGAATTACCAACAAAAACCATAAAATTAGAATTACTCGTGAAATCAAGGGCACGAAAATAGCTAATTTCAACAGTGCCTTGAGGTTATGTTCGATCCCATGGAGTCAGCGCATATATTACACGTACATACGTGATAATTAATTATGCAGATTTAAATAATTTGAGGTCGGAGGGTTTAAGAATGTACCTTGTGAAGCTGATCGAGTGCTTTATTCTTCATTTACAACCTGTTAATCCTTTCTTTTCCTTCTTCTACTTCCATTTACAGGAAATTTCCTTTCAATTTTTTTTATATGTTCTCTCTATTTGGGAATAGAAGAAGCGGGTAAAACCGGCGCGTGCAAGTGGGTTGGATATGGGTCAGCGTTCCACTGTAGAGCTGGTTTGAGCTGTTAACCGGATCTTTTTCTAACTCTATTCAAATTTGCCTTTCCTTTTTGGGTTTTTTGGGTAAATTTCTCTAGTTTCCCAACATTTCGCAAGTGTGGAGTGTGCATTTTAATTGAATTGCCCTTTCTAATCGATATTGGAGGTTGTTGTTCGATTCTTAAAAAAAAAAAAAATAGGCAACGAAATCAAGATTGAAAATTGATCGTGTATAATTGATTCTTGATTTTTGAACCGAAAAGTGGATACTCGATCGAATTTGTCATTTTGACAAGTCTGATATTTTTTATAATTTATTCGTCATAGTCCAATGACCTAGCCAAACACCACTTACGAAGGACAATAGTTCAACTATCCAATATCCAAAATAAAAGTTCAAAATCCATCACTCTTAAAACCAAGTTGAATTGACTCTTCCAAATATACAAATGTCAAATTCCAATCGTTATTCGCTCAAATACACAATACAAACATTGTTATATTTTTTGTATTCTCACACTCACTCTCTCTCTCTCTCTCATTCATCTCTCTCGTTCAACACACAGTGTAACGGTGAAATTTCTCTATAACCGTGACGAGTTCTTAATTTTTGAGAAGTCATTTTTATTTTGGGATTTTGACATAAATGGTCCCTAACTTTGCCCTTAGTGTGGAATGGTCCCTAACGTTTATTTTTTGACAAATAAGTCCATAACCGATATATTTTAATGCGAAATTGGTCCTTATGGGATGAAAAAAACAAATATACCATTAGTTTTAATTAGAAGAATTTGTATGTAGATTCCTAATTATTACAAAATGTATAAATAGGTCCAATACTTTTATTTTTTTATAAAAACTTAAAGAAAACTAATGAGTTTTTTTTTTTGAATTAACACTTTAGTAATAAATATGTCAAATAAAATTATTATTTTTATTATTAAATAATTATATTATTTAAAATTTAAACTTTTATTTTATTGTTGTATAAAAAAAATAACTTTGTAACAAACTAATGTTCAAATACTTTTATTTAATTGAGTTATATGTTTATTAACTACAAATATTATAAATACAACTATATTCTTCATATTTAATTTATCGCTTTATTTTTGTTCAAAAAATAAAACTCATAACGTGTAAATTAATTTTTATTAGTATTTTTATGTTAAATAAAAATGTAATAAGATTAGTTCAATGTCATAAAATTATATACGTCATTATGTTATTTATTTAACTTAATTTTTAAAGTATGAAAAAAATTTATAAGTAAAGAGAGAGAAAAATGATTTCTCACAATGATTTCTCCCTCTTTAAATAATATAATTACTTAATAATAAAAATAATAATTTTATTTGACATGTTTATTACTAAAGTGTTAATTCAAAAAAAATATTCATTAGTTTTCTTTAATTTTTTTATAAAAAGTAAAAATATTGGACCTATTTGCATATTTTGTAATGATTAGGAATCCATATACAATTTTTTCTAATTAAAACTAAGGGAATATTTGTCATAATAACTAATTTTGCACCAAAATATATAGGTTGGGGACTTGTTTGCTAAAAAATAAACGTTATGGACTAATTCCATACTAATGGCAAAGGTTAGAGACCATCTGCGCCAAAATTTCTTTTATTTTCTTAACCTTAATTTATGGGTTTGCAAGTTTTTTGTATATACTTTTAATCAATGCTTATCTTTTCAGTAATTATTTCGAAATATATGCATTTTTAATGTTCATGGTTTACAATTTTTAATTTTTTTCTAAAATATGTTGTTAGCTCATAATTTCTTTTTAAAAATATTATGGGTAGAACTGAATCTGAACCATAACTGATTGTTTGAGTTTGGTTTTAGTAATTACGTAAACTTGAATAGTTTCATTTGCAAAATATTCGAAATATAATTGGTGGTTTTGAAATATTGAAATATCATGATCGACCCATTTGACGCTCATGCTTAAGAGTGGCGTCTTCTGTTGTAAAATAAAATTGATTTGGGCCAATTTATTGCTTAGACTTGTTAATTATTGTGATTAAAAGCTTGTTTGGTTTGAGTTTTTGGCAAAAAATATATTTTTTTGACTTGACAAATTGGACTTTTCAAAGTTGTTGAAAGTGAAATGACTATACTGTCCTTGCAATTTTGATATGAAATTTTGTTGATTAAAAGTAAAATAGTTATTTTACATTCAAATTTTTGAAAAGTAAAAAATTTCAAACAAAAAAAACTTTTTTTTTGCCAAAACTCAAACCGAACAAGTTTTAAGTGAGTCCACAAGTCCACAAACTAGAATAGTCTATGTTCTATAATAAGTTTTTGTTCTAGAATTATCCACTATCTAGAATTGTCTTGTATTATAGAATAATTAGTGAATGTGAGTAAGTAGTTGGAAGGTACAATTATTTTGATTATTGAGAAGTATGTAAAAGAGTCAATTGAACCCTATAAATATAGGTGCTGTCTCTACATTTGGAACAAACCAATTTAGATATTATATGATACAAGTTAATTCTCTAACCTCTTGAAACCTATCAAATATTCTCCTAAACTATTATCAAAATAAGTCTTCTTCCAAACATCTTCAACCTTTCTTCTTTACCATTCGTGCACTCAAAATTTTTAATAATGTGCGAGCTGTATCTCTATATAACGAAAAATATCTATTTAGACACTAAATCGTCACGCAACACATATGTGATGTCTAATAAAAATGGTATCCAAAAAATAGCAACATTTAGTGGAACGTGAAAAATCTCCATTTTATTGGTGGATTAAATGAAATATTTTTAGATAATTTTATATTTTCAGTCAGACATTGTCATATCGTGCAGACATTTAAGGTTTAAATTTAAATAGGTATTTTCGATATCGTAGAGATTATCACCTACACAATATTAAATGTTAGAGATATAAGTGTTCAAATAAAATATTTAAGACATGACTACAATATTTATGAAATGTTGAACCCTATAAGAATTTGTCCTTTTTTTTTTTTGTTGGTATAGTAGTGTTTGGTCGGAGTAATAAACTTGAAATTTAAATTATTTTGACATCTTTAATGACAGCGATTAGATACCAATGTAATTTGAAATCACCGTGTTGAATTAGATATGTCAAAAGAGACATGCCAGTAACAAGTTGAATTGGTAATGTAACAACTAGAAAATTTTGCTCAATTTTATTTTTCTCAACAAAAGGTATCAATATCCTTGCGAATGGGTATTCACATTTTACATGCAGAGGCTTTGGGATTACTGTTATCCACTGTAAAGATATTGACACTCAAGTGTAATTTAAAGTAGATCGAATTACTAAGACATTTGCATTCCTAAAACATGTTGTAATTAATTTTTGCAAATATTTTGTGATATTTCAAATCATTAATACGTGCACACATGCTATTAACGAGAAATTACCTAGTGTCAAGGTAGAACAAATACATAAGAATATCAATCTTTATAAATTCATTTCTATTGTAAGATATTTGAAAACACATCTTTTAAATTCTTGACGAGTGTCGTAACAAAATACGTCGTCATCTAACGCATGGTTATCTGTCTCATCTTCTGAAAGCATGTGCCAACCCCTTTCGTTAAATAGGGATGGCAAAATTACCCGCAACCCGGGCCCCGCCTCGTCCCGTTAAAAATATACTTGCCCCAAACAATTGGGTATTCGGGACGGGTATGGGGAGATAAAACCGCCCCGGGCCGGGGATGACCCGTCCCGTTAATTATTATTATTTTTTTAAAATTTTTTAAATTTTGAAAATAACAGCTACAAAAAAAAATTAAAAAAAATAAATAAACGGGGCGGTATGCCGCCCCGACCCCGACCTGCCTCGATTTAAACGGGAAACAGGGCAGGTATGGGGGTCAAAATTCCCCGACGGGGAGGGCTGCCTCGGCCCCGACCCGCCCCGTTGCCATCCCTATCGTTAAATCACATTTTCTTTCAATTTTTTGCAAGAGGGTGTCATAAAACGACTGTGGACAATGACATTTATTGTGTAAAGATTATAGATTGGATATGGCCTGACCATTGAAAAAAGGGTCGGTCCTGACCTAGTACTATTTTTTGTAGAACTAGTGCCTAATTGTTCTCTTGCTGTTCAAACCCCTAAATAGTATTATGAAGAATGAAAAAAATGAAGAATGAAAAGGTGAAGTTAATAACGACGATATGACAAATATAGAAACACCCGTACTCTAAAAATTACATAAATATCCCTATCAGCATAAATTCCTTATTTTACCATTTTCTCACTTGCTAAATATAAAAACTATATTTATTTTCTTACTTGTCTTTTTCTTAATTTTAATTTAGACAAAAATAATAGTTTTAGTTTAAAGAAAGTTAATTTCTATTTTATATTTTGGTACCAAGTGATTTCATCTTAACCGTATTTTTGTGAAAAATTATTATTCATTTAAAAAATTAACTGTTGGATTTAATTTACTGAATCCATAAATACAGATGATTACACATCTATGACTTAAGAACTTCATGCTGTAATTATGAAGATCAAGACTGAAGTGGAAGCGTACCTGAATCCATGTATGTATTTGGGGACCATGACCTGTATAAATAACTGTAGGGCAGTTATTATATTTCAATGTTGTTAAATTTACACTTTAATCTCATGGCACTTAATATCCATTAGTTCAAAATAGTCTTTAGTGGATCACTTTATTGACTAAAATCTTAAGATAGCACCATACATTTTAATATATATATGTTTGGCCCCACATGTTAAATTTTATCCAACAATCTCTCACTGGGCCATACATGTATCATTACAAATGTGCACAACCTTATGAGCTCAAAATTTTGCTATCACTGTTAAGGGTATTTACAAACAATCTCGTCCATCAATTATATCAATGTAGGATTAAAGCAACTTTCGTTACATTAATCGTAACTAAATCCATCAATGGTCACGTACACCAATACAACTAAATGACATAGATCAATCATGGGAGTATAGTATGAAAATTACATGTTATATGATCCAAACATGTCTATTTTCAATTAGTCCAACTTTATTCCTTAAGTGAGATCAATACCAATCATAATGTAACAGAGTGGAATGAAATGAATACTTTATTTCTGTACAGAAAATTATCCAAATACATAAATATGTCCAAAACCAAATATAAAGCAATCAAAAATACAAACTCCCACTAAAACATGTATCCTCAAAAAATACAACACCCATACGAGCAATGTGCTCATGAAAGATCTTGGGTAATAATCCCTTAGTAAACGAATCAGCAATCATGGAGTTTGTCCCAATATGCTCTATGGAAATCTGTCCATTTTGTACCCTTTCTTTCACAACCAGGAACTTAATGTCAATGTATTTTGACTTAGTTGAACTCCTATTGTTATTATAATATAACACTGTAGAGTTATTGTCACAATATAACTTTAATGGTCTTTCAATGCCATTCAGAATGCACAACCCAGTGACAAAATTTTGCAGCCATAACCCATGATTAGATGCATCATAACATGCTACAAACTCCACTGCCATAGTGGAAGAAGCTACGAGTGTCTGCTTAGCACTCTTCTAGGAAATAGCTCATCCAGCTAGCAGGTATATGCAGCCTGATGTGGATCTTTTACTGTCTTGGCATCCCGCAAAATCATAATCGAAGTACCCTACGATCTCTAACTGATCCAATCTGCTGTATGTAAGCATACAATCTCTTGTTCTCTTCAAGTACCTCATAACCTTTTTTGCTGCTTTCCAATGATTCATCACAGGGTTACTTAAATATCTGCCCAGTATTCCAACAATGAATGTTATGTCTGAACGTGTACAAACCTGAGCATACATCAAACTCCCAACAGCTGATGCATAGGGAATCTTCTGCATTTCCTTAACTTCAAGATTATTTTTCGGGCATTGATTGAGACTAAATTTGTCTCCCTTAGCAACAAAGGTGTCCCCTGGTTTACTATCCTGCATGCCAAACCTTTTAAGAACTTTGTCGATATAGCTCTTTTGTGACAATCCAATAATACCCCGAGAGCGATCCCGGTGTATCTGAATCTCTAATACAAAAGAGGCGTCCCCAAGATCTTTCATCTCAAAATTCTTTGACAAAAACCTCTTGGTTTCGTGCAACATGCCTATATCATTAATGGCAAGCAATATGTCGTCAACATACAAAACCAGAAAAATATGCTTACTCCCACTGAACTTGTGATATACACAATCATCAACAATATTTATCTCAAAACCAAACGAGATAATCACTTGATGAAATTTGTAGTACCACTGATGGGAAGCTTGTTTGAGTCTATAGATAGATTTCTTTAATTTACAAACCATATTCTTCGAGTCTCATGACACGAAGTTTTCTGGTTGCACCATATAAATCGTCTCATCAATGTCTCCATTGAGAAAACTGTCTTAACATCCATCTGATGTAACTCAAGGTCAAAGTGTGCAACAAGTGCCATGAATGTCCTGAAAGAGTATTTCGTTGAAACCGAAGAGAAAGTCTATTTGAAGTCAATGCCTTCATTTTGTGTAAAGCCTTTAGCTACAAGACGAGCCTTATATCTTTCTGCATTACCTTTGAAATCCCTTTTGGTTTTAAAAATTCATTTACAACCAATGGATTTCGTACCTTCTGGTAATGGGAAAAGATTCCAAACTTTATTGTCTTGCATAGATTTATACTCCTCATTCATGGCATCAATCCACTTCTGAGAATTAGAACCCTTCATGGCCTGATGGAAATTGATTGGATCAT
Source organism: Forsythia viridissima (assembly GCA_030279155.1). Taxonomy (NCBI): domain Eukaryota; kingdom Viridiplantae; phylum Streptophyta; class Magnoliopsida; order Lamiales; family Oleaceae; genus Forsythia; species Forsythia viridissima. The sequence goes on from CM059038.1 coordinate 48,940,608, forward strand.
CTTCCACTATTCCATTGATTTCCTCATGTTCTTGGAGAAATACTATAAAATCATCCGAAATAACATTTTTCCTTTCTCGAGTGGATCTCCTTAATGGTATTAATTCTTGAGGTTGTTGAGTTTGTACTTCTGTAATGATTACCTCATTTTGGATGAGAGGTTCTTCAACATTATCTTACTGAGGTTCCGGATATACTTCTTGATCAATGATAGGTATAGAAACCTGCACATTGTCAAAAGTAATAGTAGGAATCGAAATCAATCATTCCTCAATTTTTTCATTAAAGACAATGTCTCTAACCTTATTTATCCCCCCCCCCAAACTCAACATCCTCAAAAAAATGTTGCAGTTCCCGTTTCAAAAATTGACTTAAGTGTGGGATTATAAAATTTGTAGCCCCTTGATCGCTCAGAATAACCAATAAAATAGCTGCTTATAGTTTTGGAGTCCAATTTATTTTCACGTGGCCTATAAGGCCTAGTCTTAGCTGGACATCCCCAAATGTGGAAATGCTTTAGAACAGGTTTTCTGCCTGTCTAAAGCTCATAATGTGTTTTAGCAGCAGATTTAGTTGGTACTTTATTCAGAATATAAGCTACAGTCTTTAATGCTTCTCCCCATAGTGATTTTGGTAAAGTAGAATGACTAATCATACTCCTTACCATGTCCTTAAGAGTCATGTTTCGTCTTTCAGCTACACTATTCATGCTAGGTGATCCTGGCATGGTGTACTGTGGGACAATTCCACGTTCTTCTAAGAATTTAGCAAATGGTCCTGGATGTTGTTCACCTGAACCGTCATTTTTGCCGTAGTACTCACCACCACGATCAGACCTAACGCTTTTAATCCTTTTGTTGAGTTGATTCTCAACTTCAGCTTTGAAAGCCTTGAACATGTCCAATGACTTAGATTTTTCATGAATAAGATATATATGCCCATAACGTGAGTAATCGTCTATGAATGATATAAAATATTGTTGACCATTCCAAGAAGCTGTAGGGAATGGTCCACAAATATCTGTGTGTATCAATTCTAAGACGTCCGAAGTTCTATTGGCACCTAACTTTTTTGTCTTGGTCTATTTTCTCTTGATACAATCAATACAAATATCAAAGTCCGTAAAGTTCAGGGAATCCAAAATGCCATTTGACACAAGTCGTTCAACTCTAGTTTTTGAGATGTGACCTAATTTTGTCGAATTTTCTTTATTTAATTTTCGCTTATTACCACGTGATTCCACATGCAAGGTTTTATTATATAACGCAATAGTATCAAGAAAATATAAGTTATCGTATGAACATAATGAACAAGTACCAACAATATTTAAATTTAAAGAAAACTGACAATTTCCAAAAGAACAATAAGATCCAAATTTGTCCAATAAGAAAATAGAAACCAAATTTCGTCTAAACGACGGCACAACAAAAGTGTCTTTCAAATCCAAATAAAAACTAGTTCCTAACAATAATCTAAAAGTTACTATTGCTTCAACTTCTACCGATTTTGTCGCCCACAAAGATAAATCTTTCAATATCATTTGGCTTTTGGCAGAACAGGCAACCCTGCATAAAAACACTTATGTGAGTAGTAGCACCATAATCTAACCACCAAGTGTTTCTAGGTACTGAAACTAAATTAACCTCAGAACAGACAAAATTAAGAAATGTACATTTCTTTGCACGCCAAGCATTATATTTGATACAATCTTTCTTTAAATGTCCAGGCTTCTGGCAAAAGAAACAACCCTCTTTGTCTTTATGTGGTTTCTTCTATTTTGGACCCTTAGCAGCTTTATATTCTGTTTTTCTTTTTTTGCCCTTTTCTTTAGAGGTACTTGCCAAGTTAGCAATTTCAGTTATGTCCTGCTTCAACCTTTCTTCCTCTTGCACACAATATGAAATGAGCTCATTTAAAGTCCATTTCTCATTTTGACAGTTGTAACTGACCTTAAATTGATTGTAATTTACAGGAAGCGATATTAATACTAAATCTACGAGCAAGTCATCAGACAAGTCGAGCTTTAGTGCCTTAAGTTTTGAAGCAGTATGAGACATTTGCATGATGTACTCTCTTATGTTCCACTTGCTTTTATACTTCATTGAAATCAAGTTTTGCAGAAACATGCTTGTTTCAGCCTCATCGTTTTTCTCAAAACGCTTTTCAATTTCAGCAAGGAATTCCTTGGCATCAGTTACCTCCTCAGATACTGCGCCCCTAAAGGCTTCTGGAATGCCGCGCTTAATGATCATTAGACTCATACGATTTGAGCATTTCTACTTCTCAAAGTTCCTCATGTCATTAGGTAAACTTGCATCCGTAAGAGAAGCAGGTTTCTCAATCTTGAGAGCAATGTCGAGATCCATGCAGCTGAGAACAATTAGAGCGTTCTCTTTCCAATCCTTGAAGTTTGACCCATTAAGCATATGGATTGAATTGATATTTGCAGATATTGTGGAAGTAGATGAATGAGCTGTATAGAGAAAAAGATATAAATAGCTTACATTAGTACTTTACTATGCAAATAGTAAGTTCAAATATATTGGTAAGGCCCATCACAAAATACCTAGCACAACATCAATATTTAGTATTTGGACAAAAACATTGACTCGTAAGTGGTACCTCGATGTAGCAATCAAACAATAAGACATGTCAATCAATAACCTTTCTTTGGACCGATTTATTGATCACGTGTTAAACCAAATAATCGTCACGCGTTTATCACCACAGGTGCATGTGAAATTCCAGCCAAACATTGACCTTCATTTGGGCCGATCAATATCCGCATGAACAACACACACACTAAACTTTCTAATATTCTAAGTTAATTAATTTCCAGAAGAGAGGTTACTTTGGCAACATGTTACTTCAACTAATTCACTTTCGAATATTATATTTCTCAAAAGAGTCCATCATACCAAAATTTGAACCTGAATTGTTTGTTTTGCATATATTTAAAACTTTATGATTTGAATTTTTGAAGTTCAAAGCTTTAGGATTAAGTAATCATTAAGTTGGAGGGTTAAATTGCAATTTAATTAAACTTGATTGGCCAACTATCAAATATTTTAAGCTTGAAGGACTAAATTGTAATTTTACCAAAACTTTAGTGGCCAGTTAATTAACATCTTAAACTTTAGGGACTGAATCATAAAATTCAGAACTTTAAAGGCCCAACTTAAGTGATTACTAAAACTGTAGGGACTTATTTGACAAATTCAGAAGTCTAAAGGGCCAACTTAAATGATTTTAAAACTTTAGGGTTTAATTAATGAAGGAACAAGCAGGAGGACTAGAGATTAAATAAACCAAAATTTTGAAAATTGCAAACTAGCCTATTAGTTCTTCTAATTTCCGTAGGAGGTCCCTTAGCCCAAAAAATCGCAAAATGCGACAGCTAGGGTTTCAACCCTAGCTGCTGCCGCCGCCGCCGCCAGAGAGCCCCGGACCCGGAGATCGCGACGCAGAGACTGCGGCGTTCACCCGCCTGCAGCGCCACCTCCGGCGCTGCGCGTTTCTCCGCACGCAGCGTCTCAGACAGCGACGCTGCCAACCGCTCGCAGCGCCATCTCCAGCGCTGCGCGTTCCCCTTCTTCGACGACTGAAACACTTAATCCATCAACTAACAAACCACAAGATTCGATCACAAAATCTGAATCCATGAAATCCGACCATAAAATCTGAAAATTCGACCACAATACACAAAAATCCGACCATTGAAATCCATATTCAAAAAACCCATATTTCTTGAACAATATATATACATACGCATACAGAAATTGAATCATATATACATGAACACAGTCATCCAGATGAAGATAATTCAATAAAATCACTAGAAAGTCTATCTCTGTGAAAGCCCTTTTGTTTCATAAATGGTTGAACGTAGAATTTCAATTAAAACCTTATTGCCAATTGTTCAAAGTCGAACAATATGCATATTATAATAAGCAAATAAATGGCGTTGATTTCTTTTAATGTTCTAGTGATTTGATAATTCAACATGAAGGTGGCTCTGATATCACATGTTAGATTTAATTTACTGAATCCATAAATACAGATGATTACACATCTATGACTTAAGAACTTCATGATGTAATTATCAAGATCAAGACTGAAGCGGAAGCATACGTGAATCCATGATTTTGTTTGATCGAACGGGGTTATGGTCTTCTAACTGATCCGTGGTTTTCTCTTTAGTGTCTCTTGCTGATAGAGATGCAGAGAGTTATGAAAAGCCACGCTTAATTGGGGACCATGACCTGTATACATAACTGCAGGACAGTTATTATGTTTCAATATTGTTAAATTGGTCCCTCATCAATTTAAAACATTGTATCCGTCTTTACATTTTAATCTCATGACACTTAATACCCATTAGTTCAAAATAGTCTTTAGTGTATCACTTTATTGACTAAAACCTTAAGATAGCACCACACATTTTAATATATATATGTTTGGCCCCATATGTTGAATTTTATCCAACATGAACAAGTTAAAATTGATCTAGAATATTTAATACAAAAAGAAATTAAAAGAAATCGATGCTTTTTTACGTTTGATGCCAAGTTGATTGCATTATAAGTGTATGACAACATTACATCATATCAAAAAAATGTTAAGAGTACTTGGTGATGTAATATCCATGGAGGAAGGCTCCCTTGGGGCCAGGAGTATAAAGGGTGCACGAACCCTGGTCAACTTGGGCATATCCCGCGATTTACCTCCACCCATCACTGAGGGGCCGGGGATGGGTGGTCCAGGATATAGTCTGGTCTAACTGGGATACCTGGGTATCAAAAAAAAAAAAAAAAAAAAAAAAAAAAAAATGTTAAGAGTACAAAAATTAGGGAAAATGCTACTAATAATTTTTGTCTTATATTTGTTAAATGACTCTAAAATTTGTGTTTATGTTGATTTGTTTATTATGCATCAGTTCATATTTGCAAACTCACATAAGTTTTTATTTATTTTAAGAAATAAATCATAAGACTCGCACATTATGTAGAATCTATACTTCTATTCACTTTTTATCTACACATTTTATAAGATTTATTGTTTATCATGACTATATAGAGTTTTCTCCGCTACAAAAAGAAAAAACACGTCTGTGTGTCACACTGTTACTATATCTTCAATTTCAACTCACTCAAAATTGACTGTTTACTTATTTTTTTCAATTGACCATCTTCAAAATCTGCTTATCTTCTCAATCTATTATCTTCAATCGATCATCTCCAAAATATATTTACCGTTTCAATCCATTATAATAATAAAAGCTAATATGCAAAAAAATTTACCAATCAAGTCTTTAAATTAAAAGTACATCTTAAAAAAACAAGTAGAAGAATGGATAATAGACCTTATGGAAAGTTTATGTAATTAAAAAAAAAAAAAAAAGGTGGGAGTGTGTCTTTCGTAATGGTCAATTACTCGAAAATCGTTCTCTGTAATTTGCTTTATGGAATAATTACATCTTTATAAGAATTACTGAGAAAATAATTCTATCTACCACCAATGTTAAGTGTTGGGTAAATTTAATAAACACTCACTGAACTTTGAAGATGTAACTACTTATTCGCTATATTTTACAGTGTCATCAATAACTCACTGATATTTGACTTATATCCACCGTTCACCACCCATTATTTTTCCGTTTGAATTTGCTGACAGAAAAATCCGACATGATTTTCAAATTGTAACTACTTACTCACTGAACTTTCAAGTTATAACTACTTACTCACTGAACTTTCAAGTTGTAACTATTTACTCACTGTACTTTTCATGTCACCAATAACTCACTGATCTTTGACTTATGTCCACCATCCACCACCCGTGCACCACATAAGAATCGCATTACCTAAACACGCTTTTCATCCAACAAAAGGCATGTGGTGCTATATATTTTGGCAAAGTAGTTCAAGTTTGTTTGCAGACTGTTGGTATTTGTAATTTTTATTAGTTGAAGGTGAGGTCGTCCATCTAAATGATAGTGTAATTTATTTTGATTTTCATAATTTGAGGCTACATTGTCATGTGAAGTTCATTTTGTGCAGTTATATTTATTCTATTTCACTTGATCATCTTAGTGCATTTGAAGTGCTACGTAGGTGGGCCGCCATTTAATATGAATTCAACTGCAGTTGAAGTTCATTTAAGTGCACATTGTCATTCTATCATTTAACAATCAGATTCATGAAATGAAATTGAACTTGTCAAAATGAGGGAGAAATGTCATCTTCTTTCACATAACATATATATATATATAGATATAAGAAAACATGATACAACATATCTGCACTATTGCATGTTCTTTGAAACTGAACAAAAGAAAACATCCAACAATATGGACCAAAAATATCAGAAGCCCTGCCTCTTCACCCTTCATTTTAGTTCAAATATTATACATACTATCCCCTTACAATTTTTCTATTTTTGGCTTTCATAGATTTTAGTTCAAATATTATAGACACTATCTCCTTAGATTTGATCATAGTCATCCATGTTTTCTATGGGCACCTCCACGTTTTCCATGGGCACCTTCTTTTTATTGGATGAAAAACGTGTTTATGTAATGCAATTTTTACGTGGCGAATGAGTGGTGGATGGTGGACACAAGTCAAAAATCAGTGAATTATTAGTGACATAAAAAGTACAATGAGTAAATAATTAAACTTGAAAGTTCAGTGAGTAAATAGTTACAACTTAAAAGTTCAGAGAGTAAGTAGTTACAAATTAAAAACTACGTTACGAGCCGTCAGCCACGTCGAATTTTTCCGTTAGCAAATTCAAACGGAAAGATAATAGGTAGTGGATGATAGATATAAGCCAAAGATCAACGAGTTATTGGTGACGCTGCAAAGTATAGTGAGTAAATAGTAACATTTTAAAAATTTTGCGAGTGTTTATTATCGACCGTAGTAAAATTTACTTAGCTAAAAGTAAAAAAAAGTATTTTTTTATTCGTTACTATGTTTTCATCATCTCCAACTAAAATTCATCTTTCTCTCACAATTTTTTTATTTCTCTATATTTTTCTCCATATTCATCAAAATCAAACTCCATTCGAACAAAACTCTAATCTCTCTTTTATTCTTCTTAATTTCTCAATATATTAAAATTCCCTGTGTGATCGGATTCATACACCAAAAAAAATGGTATAATAGTTAAATTTACGCGTTAAGTGTTCCCAGATGGATCCACAATTTCTCAAACGGCTCTCTTCAAGCTTGAAGTCGGTTCGCAACCAGAAATAAAGAGGCAAAGGCTTGAAATCAGGTGATGGATTGTTCGAACTAGAAGTCAATCCCGAGAGCTAGCGCCGGCTTGCTTTCACAGGCCCCGGAATTGCTATTTGCCGCCTCAACCCCGCCACCTCCACCCTAACTTCCCCTCCCTCTCTTCCAGCAAACAACAATATGAACACCGCTATGGGTCCTCCTCAGCCCAGAAACCCCACCGCCGAACCCTCAACCTCTGAAATGTCAACGAATGTTACTGGAATGGGCCCCCCACCTCCAACAAGCCCTAATCATCCCAAGTCCGAAACCGAAACCGAACCAGAAACCGATTCATTACCACCCCAACAAGAACGTCAACCAAACCCGAATCAAACCGATTCTCTACAGCCTGCTGATAATGCCGATTCCTCTGGCGATTTAAACAATAACGCCGTTGTAAGTGTAGAGAAAAAACAAGAGCAGCGCAATAATAATACAGAGGTGCCGTACACTATTCCGGAGTGGAGCGGCGCTCCATGTCATAAATTCTTCATTGAAGTCCTGAAGGATGGCTCCATCATCGATCAATTCGATATGTTAGTAGTATTTTCTTCAAATCTCAATTATAATATTTTTTTTTCTTTGCCTATTTTTTACTTCTGGCAATCTTCACTTTCAGGTTAAGTTCTAGTTATACACATTGAAAAGTAGAAATTATATTTTAAAAAAATTTGTAACTTTGCAATTGTAATTCACCAACGTGATTTAATTGGGTTCGGTGACAGTCGTGAGGATTTTGTTTGATTGGTCTATCTTGGTTTGTTAATTGTCCAGGAACGAGAAGGGGGCCTACATGTTCGGCCGGGTGGAGGTCTGTGATTTTATGCTCGAGCATCCCACCATTTCTCGGTTTCATGCGGGTACAAATTTCTGACCTCTGCTTTGGAACTCTCTGTGCTGCTTTACTCTGCGCGCGCGCGCACCCACCCAATGTTAATGGGTATTCTTGGATGCTAATTACCTGTGTAAAAATGTGGTTCTTTTTTTGTTTTTATATTACTTCATCACATGTGTAATTCTCTTTCTAAAACGCTGTGTTCATTAACAGACACACATTCAAATTTTTCTGTTTCCTTTTAGAATAAATATTGATGATCGTGTGCCTTTTAGTTTTATTCTGCCATTTCTTTGTATTATATGTACATACTACATAGTAATAGACTTATCAACAGAAGTATCCATTGGTAAGACAATCATCAGTATTTCTCTGCTTTGCACACATCTGAGTTCTTTGTGTAGCTTGATGTAGATATTGACTACGTTTCCTTTTGGATTCTGCTGCACGTTGCCAGTTGTTCAGTTCAAGAGCAATGGAGATGCATATCTCTATGATCTTGGTAGTACACACGGGACATTTATAAACAAGAATCAGGTACTGTTTTACCTTTTTAAGTACCATAAGTGCATCTCCATTAGCTGAAAGATTTTTTTTTTTTTGCATTCAAGTATGTGGTACAACGTTGTTGGTGAATCTTCAATTCTAAACTAGTTTCCTCTTTCTATTGCATGGACTCTCCCATTTGTATAGTATTTGACATGACATGTTCCTGATGAAATTGAAGATATTTGAATAGATAAATTCTTAGCCGAATTTAGTTACATTCTTACCTGAGGGACAGTGACTTCCTAAGGAAGTTGTGATACTTAGGTCCCTAAATGGACCAAGAATGCCTAGTGCCCGCAGTATTCTAAAAACAGAGCAAAAATCTTTTGTCGACTCAACCTAAGTGTCTTATGGTGTATATCTCTCTGTTTGTTGATCATTTTTATTTTTCTTTTCTGAACATTTACTTTATGGAACAGAGGAAACCTATAGGCCATCTTTTCTTATAGTACTCACACTTTACTTCATACAATCACCAGACAATTATGGATTTTACTTTCATTCATTGTTGGTTCCAAATTCTCAGGTGAAGAAGAGGGTTTATGTGGATTTGCATGTCGGTGATGTGATCCGGTTTGGCCAGTGAGTAACCACATTAATTTTTAATATAGTGTTTTTATTGGTCATACTTTATTATAAAAGTTGTTTACACATGAATTGTTCAGTATTCGTATCTTAGTGCAACCTTTTCTGAGATCAAATTGAATATAATGAAAATGGACTATCACATCTTCAGAAGTTAGCAGGGTAAATTTTACTTAGGAAAGGTACTTCAGATAGAATAATTTTGCTCTTCTTATCTTTATTATTGTCTGGCTTCTTTTTAATTGGTTTTGGTTTGTATTGGTACAGATCGTCTCGGTTGTACATATTTCAGGGACCTTCCGACTTGATGCCACCGGTTAGACTCTTTCGTGATTACATCTCCAGTCTGAAATTCCTACTCCATTTCTCCTTTGCCTGTTCTCCCGGCTTTCACTGAAAGCTGAATTATTGCTGCCTGTGATTTTCTAAGTTCCAATTGACAATTTAATATTCCTGGATCAGCCAACAATAAGCCAATTAAGGAAATCATCATGAATTTGTGAAGAAACACTAATAACATATTTATTGTTTTAATTGTACAAGTAGATAAGATAAGAACATCAGCACTATGGTGCTCTAATGCATTATTAATATCTTTGCATTCTGATTATTATTCTTGTGGTTTTGTTTTGAAGGAAGCTGACTTGAAGAGGATAAGAAATGCTAAGATCCAAGAAGACATGAAAGATATGGAGGCATCACTTCTTCGAGCAAAATTGGAGGCTTCTCTTGCTGATGGGATTTCATGGGGAATGCGTGAGGATGCTATTGAGGAAAACGAGGTTTGTGTTATTTCCTTGCCTCTCCGAAGAAGATCTGGTGCTTTTCTGTTCCGGGCACACACAACATTTCTGATACATAACTTCAATTAGTGCTGTTGGTTTTATTCTGTTACAGTCTGCTTTTAGATTCAACTCTATAGTAGGTTGAAGAGTCAGAAGATCCTGGGAACAATTAAAAAAAACACTCTCAGCAAGATGTGCTGCTAAATACTGAGATATAGGATCTAATCCCTTAGTCCTTTTTGTGTATTTGTGGGATATAAATCGGATAGCTTATAAATGTGGTGAAAATAATATTAATTAATTTTGAACATGTCATCATTTTAGAGTAAGGAGACATTGTGCTTAATTATTTGAAGACATGTCTGCATTATCACTTCTAATGGACCTGTTCTGTCAACTGGGAAGGGTTTTCCTTGATGTTACATTACCATTTTTTACTTTCCAAATATTTATTTGTATGGAGCTTTAGATATTTGGCTTTTCTCCTTTATTGTGGGCAAAAGATAGGTTTTCTTGTTTTGGAATAGTTCTTGTGATTATCTTTTGCATTCCGTAGTGGTAAACTAAATGAACTGGCTCAACTTTTGGTTTATGTTGTTGGATAATATTTAGTTTTTGCTGTATCCTTTTGTCACATTTCTACTGACAACGATGTCTTGAACGTTTAGGATGAAGTTGATGAAATAACTTGGCAAACTTACAAGGGGGAACTTACTGAGAAGCAAGAGAAAACACGAGATAAAGTTATAAAAAGACTTGAGAAGGTTAGTGAAAGTTTATTGTTGGGACACATTTTTATGAATGTGAAATGTTGCATGTTGTTTTAACTTATCATGTTAAATATGTTTCAGACATACACTTCCATCTAATTCTGTTCATTCCCGTTTCTCTCTTTTTTGATGCGTAAATTGAATGTTCACACATTTTTATGGAGGTACTTGGGATCCTCTTGCTTGGACTCTTGCCAACAACTGAAACTCTTTACTGCCCTGATGATTCTTATCAACTTTTTCTTTAAAGGAAATATCCTTTGATCTCTGTTCAGTGCTACGCTGATTTACCATGTCCGCAGATAGTTTTAAAAGGCATATATGATTGAAAAATTGAAGACTAAAATAATTTTGGCCAGAAGCGGCTGCGCATTGGGCAGTTGTTATTATCAGGGATGACTGAACAGTTGTGCAACATAACAGGAAGAAGAGACCCCTTACATCATATTCTTCTTTTGCAGCTTACTCTGTACTCCACGTGATCGTGTTTCTCACTTCTCTGTCCTTGTAGTCCCTTCTCTTGTCGAACTGCAAGTTCGCAGCTCCACACCAATACTTACAACCCAACCACCATACCTCTACCATTGCCAACAAATTAGAATCCCCAATCCATATCTGCATTGTTATCGCAGCAAAATCCTAAAACAAGTATACTCAAATACTTCAAGTAGCTCCCAGCCTATGAACAGCCATCATGCAGACAATACCTTCCAAAACCATATCCGCCATGAAAAATTACTATTGCCCATACTAATGGGCGATGTGTTGTGAAAATGCAGGGTGAAAAGTTTTCCGTTTAAGGTGACTCGACATTACTTTGAAACATTACCAAACAATGAAGGATGCCATTCATTTTATAATGAATTAAGTACCAATTGATGTGTCATTGGACTTTGTTGGCTATCCTAGGCTATACTTATTTTCTTCCTAATATTTTTGACTTTCGCTACCATATCTCGTATCATTTCTGAACCTAACAGATGTCGTTCTCCTACTTTGTCCCGAAATAAATTTCCTTCTGTGTTGAAGGTAAGCCTGACAAAAGTTCCTTGGGGAAAACATCCACCACTGGTGGCGAATTGTGATCCCTCTACCCATGACTATGTTCATGGGTGTTTCCATACTTATCCTATGAATGTTAAGCCACCTATTCCTTTAAATGTGCATCTGAAGCCCTCGAGGGGCTACAAATGCTTTTATTTGGTTGAAAATGCTTCAATGCTTTAGCAGCTCTGAAGTGTGGAACATATTCCACCGAAGTAATTACTTACAAAATATATGTTTCTGCTTGCTGCTAATGGTTATACTCTTCTGCGTGTAGATTGCTCATATGAAGAAAGAGATTGATGCTATTCGGGCCAAGGATATTGCTCAAGGCGGGTTGACACAGGGACAGCAAACTCAAATTGCTCGAAATGAACAGAGGATATCGCAGGTATAATGTCAATAGTAAAGGCATAGAACAAGGATAAGTTCTTCAGCTTTGCCCCTTTTCATCCTCTTTTACCTCCTTCAACTCTATTCATTGTATTGAAACATAAGTTGCTCATTCTCTACATTTCTCAAAAAATTAATGTGTGTTTTCCTTAGCAAGTGAATAAAACATGTTTTCTCAGTCCTTACTCTAATAATAGCCTGCAAATTTGGCTTACTTATGAAGGATTCGAATTACAATTTTTAAGTGAGTTCACATTTCTGTTTGGTAATTCAAGTGCTCAATTTTTTCTTAGATTGTGGAAGAGCTTGAAAATTTGGAAGAGACTTTAAATGAAAGTATCCGGGAAAGTATAGGTCCAAGAGCTGGAAGGACGTCCCATGGTAAGAAAAAGGGAGCAATGGAAGATGATGACGATGACTATATGAGGTACTTCCAAAGAGAGAGAATGTTTGAGTTAAGCTAGAAGATAATGATTATTCAAGTAGAAGAATCTGAGTATCATCAAACATGACCCTTTTATTACAGTTGACGCAAAGTGCATAAATGGCATGAAAACCGTGATTTGTCTGTTCAATTACTTCTGTATGGTTACACACTGAGTTGATGTCTTAACCTTATTATCTGTGGAATTGATGCACTTACTTCATACTTGTTTTCAACTTAACAGTGATGACGATGAGTTCTATGATCGGACACAGAAACCCTCCAAGCGTAGAAGCGGTGAAAACCAATCAATAGAAACCGCCGATTCTCTTCTTGATAAGAAGGATGCCATTGTCAAGGAGATGGAAGATAAGGAAAAATCGCTTTTGGATGAGGACAAAATGGCACAGACAAATGAGGTTTCTGAAGCTGGAGATGCACTTGATGCGTACATGACTGCAGTTTCATCTCAGCTAGGTATGAATCAATTTGAAGGATGAACCTTTTTTTTTTGTCCTTGTCTTGTGACTTCAAACCTGTTATTCATGAATAGTTTCAATGTTAAGTTGTATTCTCAGAAACTGAACTCATCAAATCAGTGCACTGATATGCATGCCAAAACATCTTAGGAGAATTGGCACCTCTTATTACTCAACAAGCATTCCATATTCATGCTATTGCCCTCGATAATGAGCCGATAAGTAAGGCTTCCTCTTCTTTTTTGAATGGCTAGGCTCCATTTATTTAGTAGGAAAATGGCGGATAAAAGTTCCTATGAGATTTTCCCTATAAAGTTCATCATATTATTAATAACCTAAAAAGAAGATTTGTCGTCCTTTTCTGGAATTTGAACTGGCCCAAACAACAGAAAATTTTGATTTTCAGATGGGGGCCTGTGTGGTGGTTTGATCTCCCTCTCTCTCTTCTTCTATGACTCATAATCTTTTGTGGTAACTAACATCCCATCAAGCATTTTCTTGACAAGTTAGTTTGGTTTTCTTTGATTTCAGTTCTTGATACTAAAGAGAAGATTCACAAGGAATTGTCAGTTCTCCAGTCACAGTTGGATAGGATTCTCTACTTACTGAAGATTGCCGATCCTACGGGAGAAGCCGCTAGGAAAAGGGAATCCAAAGCGAAGGAGCCAAAACCTATTGTGAGCGAAAGCCCTGCTTCAGATTCACGCAAACGCCCCTCATCCAAAAAGATTCAAAGTTTGGGAACAGAAGGTTTGTCGGATAGATCAAGTCCAAAAACGGGTATTAGCGATGAAGCACCAGAATCTGGCAAAAAGCCTGAAGAATCGGAGCTAGTAACTAATGCTACAAAAAGTGGAACTACTGTTTATACAGATCCAACTGACAATGGTACTGCTAAATATACTGTTGCTAAACCCCAGTGGCTTGGTGCTGTAGATGACAGTAAAAAGCAAGAAATTGCACAAGAAGTCACAGTAGACATGCAGGAGAACGATCAGTTTGTTGACTATAAAGATAGAAGGACTATTCTGAAAAATCCAGATTCTACTCAGGTTAACTCAGGAATTGAAGATGCGGCCCCTGGTCTAATATTAAGGAAGAGAAAGCAAGACGAGAAATCCAAGGTTAGTGAAGTTGAAGATTCTGAACATCCCATTAGGCCTGAGATTATAGCAGAAGAAGCTGTGGCTCTATTATTGAAACATTCAAGACCCATCAATGAAGATGTGCCACAGCCACTTGAGAGTCGAGTTGGGAAGGATCAGAAGAAGCCTAAAAGAGTGGTGGGTCCCGAGAGACCATCATTTCTCAATGATGAACCTGACTATGATTCTTGGATTCCTCCTGAAGGTAAAAATCACCTTTCACTTCACTGATGAGGTGCTTAATTTGTGGATACTTGATTTTTTACCTGTATTCTCATTTTTGTACCACATGCTTTTCCAGGTCAATCAGGTGATGGACGTACCTCATTGAATGATCGTTTTGGTTACTAATATTACAGGTGCTTACTTGATCACATGCATCTTGTCAGGCAACAAGTGGAAAATTAAAAGGAAAAAAAGAAAAAACACTACGCAGACAATCGTGTAGCACAATGCATGTACTAGGAATTGCCCTCAATGTGCTGTTCCATTTGTTTAGTAAATGCTAATCACCATCACTTCTTGAAATAACTGACTGGTTATTAGTTGATAAAGGATACTAGAATGTGTATCTTTTTCCCGCAGCCTGGCCTTTCCTTTTTTGACCGCCTTGATTTGCAAACGTGTAGTATATTGTCCTGTTGACTTGAAATTTAGCCTAATTTCACTTGACATGAATATGCGTCTTTTTCGCCGGGTATCTGAGGGAAAAACTAAGGGGCCTTTTGGTAATCTTGAACGACAGCCCTCCTAGATTGTTTATCGTCCCCCATGGATTAGCACTCCAGCAATTTGGTAACATGGTAGAGGACATGGCGAATAACAATTTTTCAGTGGGTGAAATCATTTCCTCGGCTCAAAGTCAGTCCCTTGGCTTTTGCTTACATCATGTTGTTGTAGCCGTAGTTGGATTTGCTTTAGAGATATGGACGAGGATTGTGACATGGAGGTTCATGGGTGCTGGACTTCGGAAGGGAAGAGTTTGGACGCGTGTGAAATCACTGAAATCGTGTTTAGCGCCGGTTTACGTGGTGATAAGTTAAATAAAATGTGTTTTACTTTCTTACATTTTATTGGACTTATTATTCTATGTGAATGAGATTGGTATTACTCCAGATGTGTCATATAGTGTCATACGAAGAGAAATGTAGAGAATGGTGTTGGTTCAACAAATTTACTTATTAAAATGTGATGTGAAATCAAGTGTGACATAACATTTTTTTTTTTTGAACAACGGTGCTAACTAATCGTTTTTTGATTTTATATTCGGAAAACAATTACAATCTAACTTTGTAATTAGCAAAATATTTGAGGTTATTAGCGGGCACAATGTGCACACAGGAAGTCCAATCAAGTTTTAGAACGCTTTTTATTTTTAAAAGATATTGTTTCTAAAATAAAATGTATCTCAAAAATATTTAAAAAAAGATCAGAAGTTTTTATACTAGTCTAATAACACTTATAAATATTAACTTTAGTTTTAAATTTTTTCCACAAGAGATTATGAGTAGACATATTCACTCCCATTTTTTACCTGGCTTCCCTTTTTTTATTTTATTTTTCTATTTTCTCTCTATCTTGAATAGGTGCATGAAAAAATGGAAAATAAATGAAATCACTAAAAACTGTATACAAAGATATGAGTTTGACAATCTTGATATTTGAAGTGTCAAATTCACTCTTTATTTTAAGCTTTAGACATAAAGAGTTTGTTAAGACTCAAAAGTAGTTCTCTCTAAAATAAAGAATATGAAATTACAAAATATTGACGGAGCAAATTATTTTAATTATATTTTTCATATTTCGAATTTTATTAGTCGTGCTGATAACATCTAATTGATTAATGAGGTCAATTTTCCTCTCTTAAAATAAATAAATAAATAAAACCTTTTAGAGATGCTCTTAGTCATTCAATTTTCTTAATCATGGTTCCACATTCAAATTGCAATTCAATTCCCTTTCTTGATTTCTTCCAAAATCCTAATTCAATTCAAGAATGCTGATGTAGAGACTTGATCTATGGAATATTTGAAGCCAGTTTAATACATGTCACCTCAAGCATCAAATAATATATTTTGAACTCCTCTTTCTATTTCAACTTTAAATTTGTCAGTGCGAGTAAAAGAATATACAAGTGTTGATCCACTAAACAAGAAGATTTTGGCAGGTATGAGAGCCACCTGCATGTTGAAGTGCACTGTAGCTCGTGTTCAGCTAAATAGCATCACATACAAGTATCAACCCACTCAATTCAAGAGTGCTGATGTAGAGCCTTGACCCATGGATTATTTGAAGCCAGTTTAATACATGTCACCTCAACCATCAAATAATATATTTTGAACTCCTCTTTCTATTTCAACTTTAAATTTGTCAGTGCGAGTAAAAGAATATACAAGTGTTGATCCACTGAACAAGATTTTGGCAGGTGTGAGAGCCACCTGCACGTTGAAGTGCACTGTAGCTCGTGTTCAGCTAAATAGCATCACATACAAGTATCAACCCACTTAATGGCAAAGCTCGAAATCTTGACAGAACAAGTATCATGTATTCTCGAGGTTCCAAAATAAACTCGATCTCATATTATCTACCTCATAGTCCAAGGTAAGAGAAGATTCCGCAGTACCTTTGATGTAGAATCTCTTTGATGACAGTACAAGAAACTCCGGGGTTTGGAGATGAAGAATGAACAGGAAGATTGGTTAGTATTATGTACATACAACCTTGATCACTGAAGATGCAGCCCATTCGTTGCCATTTGCATTCACTCGAAGCCAATGGAAGCATGTTGAGATATGTCATCTAGGTCAACAACACCTCGAGTCTGTTTAGTTGAAGAAATATGGCGACACCAAAACATCTTTTAGATCGAAGTCCCCCCGTTCTGGCAAAGGAGGGAAAGATAATGAAGGGAATGACTGTTCAAAACTCTCCAACAGCTGTTCAAAATGGAAGACAGTACAATTATATGTCAAATAAATCTCCTATTTCGTGGGTGATAGAATTATTCTTTTTACTTCTACACTGGAAATAAAGTAGGAACTAATCAATGCTATTAATCATTTAATTATTATATTGTTGCTTGGAACATTTGCCATGCAAACAATGATGAGCATAAGCTTTTGGTCACAAAGTTAAATAGAATTTCTTAAGGTTTGAACTTTGGGCTTATTTTGATATTTGATTAAGTTCTGATATGTTTGGATGGTCTTTTGGAAAGTAGATACTTGTTTTCTTCCCAGAACCAATAGATTCTTGTTTTAAATTTTTTTCCCCCCAGCACCAAGTGTGCTAAAGAGCATGATTTGGCCTTTTTTCTTTTTTTGGAGCAAAGCCATACATGCTCTAAATAGCCACGGTTCAAGGTTTCCTTTCTTATGGCTTCATTTACCATTTAGAGTTGATTTGATTCGACATAATGCTTTCCCATATTGACTATTGAAAGTTCTTTTCCAGTAAAGGCAATTCCAAAGGGAGGACATTACATTCTCTAGAATGGGTGCTTCGTATAGTTCAACGAACTTCTCTCTCAATATCCTGTTCATTTTATCCACATCACATGCATGTGTCCAATATGAATCATGAACACCTGTCATCAAATGTAAAATGTAAGGTAATTTGCAGGTCAAAGATCGGAAATGGAGGATATCAACGTATAGAATGTGAGACAAACCTGCAAAATTCAGGCCTGCCTTTTTGCATGCAACTGCAGTCATCATCATATGTGAACCATCGAGGGAATGAACAAAATTTGGTGGAAAAGCTGTCCTCTGCCTCTTGACCATTATCTGCAATAAATGAAGAATCGGAAATTTTTGTATGGGTTCACAAAGTTGCATATAAATGCCAAAACAATCAAGAGAGATAATCAACTTATACTCATCTGATGCACAACAATTTTGTGCTTAGTCACTAATAGTATAATAGATCGTGTTTGGCTAAGCTCAAAAGTTACCAAACATGTTTGAGCTTTTCTAGAAGTTACTTGGCTCAAATGTTTCCGAGGTCAATTTTAAGGTGCAGCTGGATGGTAGAAGTCCCCTAAAATGTAAATTAAAATAATATCCTCTTCAGATTGATTTTCTGAATGTGTAAAATCCAATGCATTGAACTCGTGCAAGACAAGCTTTCCCTCGTGGCGTTCCTAAAATATATAATCTTGATAAACAACATAGTGAAAGGTTATCAAGCCACCTTTTCTGTTTCACGCCGCAGTGTCAAAACCTGAAGAGAAGTCTTAACCTGCACATCAGGTGAAGACCACAGAAATCAATGACACGCAAATAATACTGGTTTTGACCCTATGAAAAATGCTAAAAAGGAGCAAATGACGTTTTCCTAATTTCATTAACACTTACCAGATGCCTTCCTACTTTCCGGTAAGGTTGGACAACAGGGAGACCAAGTGGAGTTGTCCACTGAACTGGCTGGTTTTCAGATGCAATAATCTGTCCAAGGTTTGTAGTCAATGAGTACGTAATATCCAACTAATTGCAAGGCCACTGAATTTCAATTTGAGATATAGAAAGATTCAAACACATCCCATTTGGTCTTTGTTTTGACGAAAATCTAAAAACCAACTTCAACTTCAATTATCTAGTCAAATCTGCCAAGCAGTTTCACTGTAATTTTTAATATTACCCCACCTAAGAGTTCAATATGGCCAAGGCATACAAGCCCCCCCATATTATGACTACTCATCAGATCTTTTATAAATAATTTTGCTAAAAGACCATCTCGAGTTAAGGCATACTGCATACTCATGGAACCTACAGTACACACCTTAGCACAGTCTCCAAGCCAGCTCATGATGCTGCGTGCAGCTTCAAACATCTGCCCGAGTGCAGTTAAGGTAGTCTATCAAGTACCAAGAAGCAAACATTAGATGTCATCAAGACGTATAATTTCCAAACTAAATAATGCAGGAGCAGACATGAGTATTGAACAATCAGGCCCAAGAAAATTATCCCACTTGCACATTATTTCATTGAGTCCGAGTATGTTATATTCACCATAGTAATCATATTAACCACATTAAGTTGATCTAGTAACACGAGAACCAGCCCATACACGCACACACGAGCACGTGTGGAAGAGACGTGTTTGCACGATGAGTTGTATTTAGGGGAAATGCACTGTAAGCTAAAGCCTAGCAAATATTAATGCAAATTAACTTATAACTGTTGTGGCATTTGGTAGGGCTGCACCAGAAAATTGCAACTATTTCAATCACTACGAATTGGCCAGGCAAGAAGTTGCATGGGGGTTGTGAGAATAACTTCAACACTGAGTATTCAGCACTGATTTTATTTTCAGGAATTTATTCATATAAATACTGTTCATTGACTGAAGAAGTAATTGGGCTAAAGTTAAGCCTTACTTTTGCTGCATAACAAGCTGCACTGAAGAGCTCCGTATCATCTGCAATGGCACTGCGTTCCTTTAATCTTCTCTTTATCTGATCTCGAGCCCCGACATAAGTGACACCATACACAGATGTCATTACTGTCTGTTTCACCAACTTCCTGTCTACCTAAACATTTGTTTTGGATATAGAGCCAATGATCAATAAAAAAACATGAAGATACCTAGGGGATCAAAAACGATGTAGAATGTAAAATATCAAATGAATCATATAGAATCTTGTAAAAATACGTAATCATCAACTTCTTAATTCTTGGTTGAAATATATTCAAGTTCATAATAGATCAATTTGTGGATTGAACTCCATGTTATGGCCGATAACAATGGCCAAGGCATTTATAATGATATCATTTTTGATACATGAATAACTATAAACTCAAGCACTGACATCAAACCTGACTGATTAAAGCTCTTGCACGCAAGGCATCTGGAAATACTGCAGGATCCTTCTGTGCATCACTCTTCATAATCTCGAGAACTCTGCATGGAGGAATCATGTTTAAAAAATAGTTCAATGAAAAATATTCTTTTGCACAGATGAGAAATTAATGTGGCGAAGGAGTTCTAGTTAACATTGTATAGATTTCAGTAATCAGGACAGATTCGTTCTCAATATAATTATATCTCATTCAAGCTTCCTCCTAAAGCAAGCATTCCATGTAATTAAAACTTAACAACCTAATTATCAATTATGTCTCATATATGGTTAGTTCATTTGTGAGAGAGAGAGAGAGAGAGTTATCACCTGGCGGCTATTCCTGAGTAAACATCACCAGGTTTTTCTCCAGCAACCAAATTAACAGTCGCTGCTCCCAACTGAATGAACAGTTTAAACTAGTGAGCCAGTTAGATCGATAAATTGGGGGTGGGGGACTGATGAGGTTTTACGAGAATATAAGAACTTCCAATTGTCTAAGAACACAGAAACCACTCAGCAGAGGTAAATCGTAAACTTGAAATATCGCATGGGATGTGGATTTACGTGATTGGTTACCACTGCACTTATGATGTTCAGGCAGAAAGGCATCAAGCAAGAAAAATGAGTACTAATTTTTTATTGACTTTCTTTATATCTAAGACTAGTAATTCTCTGTATATATTATTTTCATCAAGATTTTTTTACCCAATAAGAGTCATTTTTTCGTACTAATTACAATACCAAATATTCAGAGCTGCTGATCGCCCAAAAACAATTTTTGTACCATAATATCTTACATGAGAAGGGCATGACAAGATGGTCACTGACAAAACAGATAAAGGAACATCACCTTATCTCTACCAAGGGCAGCATAGTGCTGTAAACCATTGCAGGAACCATCCTAGAAAATCACAACGAGTTAGATTCAATTTAGAACATTAAGAAAGAAGTGGAAGAGCTTGTGATTGTCAACCCCACTAATCAAAAATTTTCTGGATAACCAAATAAAAATATTCAAATGAAAAATGTATCAATGCTGTAAATCTTTCAAATTATTGTGGCAATTGTGTTAACAACCATCAGACCTGAAAGTAAAGGCCATTACGACGTAACATTTCAGGTATTTAACATTATGAAGATGCAGTCAATTTACTAGGGAAACACATAAAACACCACTAAGATATAAATATTGACTAAGTGTGTGTTTGGGAGAGCTTGTCTAAAGCCCAGAAGCACTTTATGGAGGGCAAAAGCGCTTTTCGTTAAATTTATGGATGTTATGTGATAGTCAACAAGCGCTTATTTACCCAAAATCAGCTTTTTTAAGCTGTTCTAGAGAAGCTCAAATTTCCAAATATATTCAAAATTTTCTACACATCAATATAGAAAATAAATAAAAATAAAAATAGAAACTTTCAAACTCCTAATATTATCAATTAATTTTGGGAGAATTTATGACATGTTTTTATCTTAACTTTTATCATTTAAAATTGTTATTAGCTTCACTTCATATAAAAAATATGTCATATATTGGTGTGCTAAAATATATAATAGAAAATGCACATTATGTGTATAATTGAAACAAATAAATTTTAAATAATATGATATATATTAAAATAATTTTGCCATGATTGAAATATTAGTTTTAATATATTTTTTAGTATATTAAAATAAATATTATTATGAAAGAAAAATTTATGAGACATAGGAAATAATTAATGTTTAGTCAAATAAATATTAGTATATACAAAAGCACATTTATAGTTATGCTATCAAACAATTAATTTAACGTTGACAACATTATTAGGATTGACAACTAAACTCGTCAACAACTTTTTAATAACAACACTTTCTCAAAAACCTCCACCTAAAACAACTGTGCCTAACGGACCCTAGAACATGTTTGGGAAATAATTCAATTTCCTATAAACCACAGAGTCCACAAATATGTATACCAAAATGCATACAACTGTTGGTTCCACAGCTTATAAGTGAAATTATGTGGACCAAAATGCACATAAACGTGGGTCCACAACTTATAAACTATGGAGCCCACAACTGTGTGCATTTTGGTCAACACAATTTGTGGACCCCAAGGCTTATAAGAAAGTATATTATTTGCCAAATATGCTCCAAGTCTATATAAAAAAGCACCTGGTCTGCCACTACGTAAGGCTTGATACTCAAACACAAACTTTGACACTAATAAAATTAGCATTCAAAACAAAAAATTCTATAGGAAAGATTGCATGTTCCCCAATTTTCTCTCTTACATACTTTAGCACCCTTGCTATTACTGCTAAAGAAAATTCGCTATTCTACCAGGCAATGAGATATAGTGAAGGTTTCAGAAGGAAAAACAAAAATCTGTTAATTAAAACATTACCTGATGCACAGGGATATGTGAAATTGTTGTCTCTGGAGATGGACTTCTCAGGGCTTCAGAAAGATTAATGCATACGGCCAAACACTGAAATGGATCTTCTGCATTCAACCACCAGCACTTCCCTTCAAGTGGCCTGTCTGCGGAATCAAATATATCATCCAAGTGATTTTCAATAAAAGTTATTCGACCCTCGTGAGATAATTTGTCCACACCATTGGCAAATAGATTTGCCAGGTGTATCTTAAGCCAGTGCAAGCCTAATTTCCCAAGTGGCCGTCCCTCCGCAAACTCCAGGATTCCCCTACAGATATCGGAACCCAGATGGTTTAAATGTGGATGCATGGGGTATGCCCGGCCTCGGAAATCAAGGTTGTGCGGGTAAAAGAATCCTTCTTCCTCTTTCATTCTCCGTGCAACCTGTTCACAATCAAGAAGACTCCATTTAAATCTTATTGCCAACATAATGCACTAATACGATTTCAAGAAGGACAATGGATCTAACAGCAAGTTTGAGCTCTATATCACAACGTTGTGAATGCCTCTCTCTGTTCTCTTTCTTGATGGATTTAAGTTTCCACTTCCATTTCTTAAGTAATGCTTCATCTTCTGTATCTGGCTGCTCTGGCAGATGGATCTGTGTGAAACAAGAAATATGCAACACTTATTTTGCATAAATGAACCATATGAACCACTACTAACCTAGGTCAACAAAATGAAAACACTAATATTTTCATGAATAGAAAAAAATAGAGATGAAGAGTAACACACATCATTCCGGTCAACCAAGTCCCCAAGGCGACCTCCACTAGCCCATATTCGGTCAATGACCCCAAGTACCCTCTTATTAACTCTCCATTTGGTGCTTCCAAGTGTATCCAAAGCCTGAACAAGAAAAGCGAAATATAAATTTCACATATCACAGTCTCCAACAACCACTTGTAAACTAAAAGCAAAAATGACAATGAATCCTAAACCTCAAAGACCGGTTCTAACTGTTTCCTAGGGGCCTTCTTAACTGCTTCACGTTGTTGTCTCGCTCCATGTGTGCGCATGACATACGAAGGCAAATATAAGTGTGCACCCCTGTCATAACTGCAGAAAAAATGAAGATATTTGATCAGAACCACAGACCAGAAGTAGCCATCACCTATTGGACTTAAAAACAGTCGATCAGCTCTTGGAACCCTTTAAAGGAGTTTAAATTGGACAACAATTCTTAGGAACCAATAAGCTAATAGAACTGCCGGCATTAAAAGCATGAAAACTTATCAAAATCTAGAATTGTGGTCGTGCTGAAATACTCCCTCCTTGTCAAAAATGAGTCAATCCTTCCTTTCTTGGATGTTCTATAAGTTAGACCCTCACAATTCCCCATGTTTAGAACTTAAGTTTTTACCTGTTATGCCCTTTACCATCCAATTGTGGATTCCGCATCTTTACACATGGAGTGTTTTGAAAAGACAGCCACTAGTAAATTAAATTAAGAGATGTTGTAGGAGAAAAAGGATCTCACACATGATTTGAAGTCAATAGAAATTTTAAACTTAAAAGGTTGCATTCCAATACAACCCCAATGAAAGAAACAGAAGGAGATAAAGTTTGAAATCCAGGGAATTCAGACATGTATGAAGGTGTACATCAACAGAGACAAGAAGTTATCAGAAAGTAAACCTATGGCAATTAATATCTACTCTAGTAAACACTGGTACTCAAGAAATACTGGAAAATCTATGTACTTGAATTGGGATACAAGGGTCAGAATTCAATCTGTAATTATGAAAGACACGTCCATGGAAATATAAAAAATCTGTACTTACTTGATTTATTTCTCCACTTCTTTAGCAAAAATGATGTCCAATTCAATACAAACTGTTCAAAAAGGGTATTCCAATTTATTTGAAATAGTTATAGAAGTACTTAAATATCTTTGACATGCTCCTAACTTTACAATTAATGCAGCATACCAGACAAGTGTAAAATAAACTTGTCCAAATATCAAGTATTTCGCTACAGGTCATGAATATAAAACCAAAGTAACAAAACTTGAAAGACACATTTAACCCAATAACTATCCACACTAAAAATAGATGTGCAGATATATGCATTATTTTCATTTGAATCCGCTCACGCTTTTGTTGATGCATTTCATGAAACTGTCATATTAGAATTTCATAGGTAAAATTAGCTAGGGGAAACGTCAATGTTTTTATTGTTGAACTGGTAGCTTAATCTAATCAGGCAAAAAAGAATAACATTCCGATAGGCCAGCAGACTATATAGTCCTAGTTTCAAGTCTATCCATTAAAAGCATGTGTAGCATCCAACATCTCTTGAGCATTTTAGTAATAATAGAAGTCATATAATATACCAATTAAGGATGATTGATCAAAATTAATACTTTTTAAGATATATAAAAACTGGAAAGAAAGAAAATTGACATTATAAAATAGAAACAACCAGTTAACATACCCGGTCCACTTGACTGGAGGCACTAACATTGGCATATAAGGGATGACCATGTGCCTGGCCTGTAAACAATAAATTAACTTTTACAGATTAATTTACACGCGAGATGATAAAGAATTAACATCAAAAGTTATACATCGGAGCTCATCGAAAGATTCTGTAGTTATAAATTTTCTGTCAGATCTAACACACGAACTGAACTAAAAATAAATTTCCAAGTCACGCATTAATAATCTTGCAATTTCAAATTATTGGCATCTGATTATTTCCAGAGAAAAACAGTAGAAACAAATTAACTTACAGTTCTTTCAAGGCCTTTAGTAACAAGTGGGTCACATTGGATAACACCACATCTTCTGCTAAAGGTCCTGTACAAAGAGAAGCTTGTAAGCACCATTGAAGGCTTGAAGCAACAGAAAGAAAGCTTGCTTATAAGACAGAATAAAAAAATCTTACTTTGTTTCTTTCCTTACAGTTATACAAGTGTGTATAAATGCAGGTCGAATATCAGGTGGACTGTCTGCTAACTGATCGACTGGAGACTGTATATAGGCTGTTTGAAGCAGCAATTCAATGAGTCGGCTGCCAACCTGAGAGTTAAAAATAAGTGTACATTTAGATTGTAAGAAAACTGTACACTTATTGCAATGAGTGCAAGAGTTAGGTCAGACCTTTGCTTTAGCATCAGTGCCCCATGATTTTGAGTCATCCTGTCCTTTAACTAGTTGCCTCACTGCTCGCAGCTTTTGCTTTTTCATCAAATTATCAACCGTCTTTCGTAACTTTTCTTGTTCTTGTGTATTGCCATCAGATCCATCTACTTCCTGTTTTTTCTCTTTAACTTTTTGCCTCTCTGTTTTCTTCAAAAAATTGTGTATTCTTACCTGATCAGTGATAGAATTGTTAGGAAAATAATACAAAGAGACATTATTGCAATCAACCAACCATAAAAGTTTCTGAAATGGGTAAAATCATATTACCCCCATGTTCCCAAACAAAGGCACACTACGCCCTTCCTAATTTTAAAAATAGGCAAATTGCTCCCTTGTTCCTTAAATCAAGCTTGTTGCATCCATTTAGTGATTGCTGCTACTTTAGGCATGTTCCAAATCCAAACACACTCTCAGCATGCGGCACATACTTATAATCGATAACATGACCTCCTAACTAGCAAGCTGATTCTTCCCTGGTTTAATACTACTAGTTTCCTACCTGATACTTTAATTTAATCCTTGGATGAATCCAAAATATCCAGACTCAAGTCACGGATAAAATCTTTAAGATTCAAGAATTATTGGAAACATTCTTGAATATTCCCAGTGAACTCATCTAATCTACTTCAAGTGGTGTAAATTATTAAATTCTAAGTAACATGCTCTCTTCATAATTGACACTCATATTCATATTCAACCTTGGCTGTTGGCATGAAAGAAACCACCAAAATTGCTACCCCTCACCAATAATAATTTGATGTCCTAGTTTTATTAAATAGTAAATAGTGAGTTCAAGCAAGTGAGCAACTAAAACTAAGCAATTATAACTAACTCATAAGATTTTCCAACTATTACATCTCAAACAAAGACAGTTGGATATGAAAAAATCTAAAGCTCACCAACCTCCTGCTCAATTGCATCACCTATCATGCAAGCAGCCTGTACTACCCTTGCACACCCATGCTCACCTCCGCTCATCAACAATCCCATTAGCTTATGCATTGTGATAACCGACATCATGTCAGCTGGCAAGTGATCAAAGTACTTGGCATATCCCGCCTTACTCTTCCCTTTCCGAATCAACTCCTGCTCTGCAGCAATCTTATCGCGCAATGGCTCAAACCATCCCAAAAATAAAGACTTCATATAAGGTAAATTGGGAGCCAATTTCTGCTCACACATATCCATTAAAAGCTCCTTGTACTCTTTAGCCGCTTGCTCCCATGCTTCCGTCTCGATCCTAGCCTGCCTCCTCCTAAGCACTTGGTACTTCTGTTTCCCCATTCCACGAACCATCCTCTGCTGCCTCCAGCGCGTAGAATACTGTCTCCTCTCCTCTTTTTTCACCTCAGTTAACAATTCCAGAACCTCGTCAGCCACAGAAACATTAACATTATTAAAAACCTCCTCCACGTCAGTGGGTGATACCTCCACAGCCTCGGCCACAGAGGCATAACTTTTTGGGCATAATCCATAAGTATTGACTTGGCTTCTCAGACCACTCAAAATGGGCCTGCCCATGACTTCGTCCCGGGTAAAAAAATCGCCAATTTTTCGAAGACCCAATTCAGGGTAACAGACATTGGAGCTAGAATTAAGCTCAAACAAGGGTCTAAACTTGAATTTCTCAGGAAAAGTCGAATCTTGGGAGAATCCAAGAAAGCTGCAGGTGCGAGAAAATGATTGGGGATTGAGAGAAAGCTTTGTTGGGTTTTTTGAAGTAGCTTGTTTAACAATTTTTCTCAACATAACTGGGGAATTACTGGGTAGGTCTAGACAAAAAACTGCGGGCTTACCCACTGGAATTTTTGGCCGATCAATTTTGATGCTCAAAGAAAGCGGGGGTTTGATGCTGGACATCAAATTGTATCATGAAAATCTTGGAACAGGGGAATAATGATAGTAATAATATTGAAGTGATCAGAAATAAATTGAATGGAGTTCGATACTTGGTGAGCAAATGATTGATTCGCGGAGTTGCAATAATTCATGAAATTAATCGACTTTAGCAAATGGGAGAGTTTGATTTGGTAATGAAATGAAGCGTCTTGAAATGCCGACTTTAAACCCTTCTAAAACCTCGTGGGTTCCCTTACTATTGTAGGATTTTTTGTACCGAAAATAGCGTATTTGAAAAATAATGAATTGCATGTTTAGTCGCAAATTACGACCGATATAACACAATGATCTCAAACTTTTACATTTGAACAATTTAATCCTCATTTTTTTCATTCTTATTACACTAGTCCATGACAACATAAACCGTTCATATCCTACTTATACTAAAAGAGCCTTAAAAGGTTGTTCATCCAACCGTTGACCAAAACAACATCGTTTCGGGTGAGTATTTGCTCCATCTTTTTTTCCACCCCCCCGGTATTCTATGGAAAAGGGTTTTGTTTTGGTGTGAAATTTTTGTTGTCTTGTGAAATCTTTTTTCTTTGGGTGATTTGTTTATTGTGTCGTTGATTTTCTTGTTGCTTTGTTGTTCTTCTTTTTATGGAGAAAATATGAGCTGAGGGTTCTAGCTTTCTTAATCTTCTTTGTTGATTGTTTTTGTTGGATAATCGTAATTTATTTGAAAAAATCTGAGCTGGTTTTGAAGAATCTGGGTTTATTGTATTGAAAGTTTCTTAGACCTAAGTAGTTTTGTTCCTTTAATTTTGTTCTCTTTGACTTTCTAACTTTTTGTGCGTGTGCATTTGTAAGTTCTCAATATTTATTTGGTTTATTTGGGTCTTTGCGATCTTACCGCTTTAGTTTTGCTCTATAATTATCTATAAATGTGTGTGTATAATTTGTTGATATTTTCTGGATTTTGTTACATGTGGATCTGCACGGGCATTCCTTTGAATGTGTGTTTCTTTAGTGGTTGTTGTCTTCTTTTTTAGTTGTTGGATTTCTTATTATATTGAACGCCATGTGTTATGTTGGCACTCATAGTACTAATCGTAACAATTCGAGAGTGGGAGTGATGTCAAATTTTAAGCAAGAGGAAGATGAAGTATGTTAGCATACGATAGGCATTAGGGACAAGGTTCCCGGCAGAGATGCTATAGTGATTCGAAAATAATTAGATGAATGGATGTATTGGAAAACAAAAAGCATACCCTCTTTAAGGCTGTCTATGTATATCGCAACATCGCCCTTTCGACCACATGGAAGTCACTTGTTATTTTTTGGGTGCCCGGTATGCATGATTGAGAAATAAGTAGAATTTTTTCAATACCTCAATAAGTTTAAACTCGTTAAAATGACAAGTTTACTAAAAATACCTTTAAAGAAAAGGCCTGCAACGAGCAATGGCATGTGCGACGTAGCAGGAACTAGATTCTCCGATTAATAGGTTATAAGAGTTGATATGGCTTGGAGATTGGTGACTAACAAGACTATCGATCATGATCTCCCAAAAAAGTTGTCAGAGTCAGACGAAAAAAAAAAAAAACCAAAGAAGATGGGCTAGACATAGCTTTACTCTTATTTTTTGAATCGGCAAGCGAACTAAACAGGTCAACCCTGACTAAATCCACATATCTTTTATCCTTGTGACAACTCGACACACTAAGACTGACTGTTCTCTATCACTATCTAAGTCAATTATTTCTATGTATACCAAGCGCTCAAGCAAAAAACAAGAACCACCTAATGATTCCTAAGTCATGCTAAGAACTCAAAGGCGGTTGAGAGATTTATGGAGTGAAGAGTTTCTTGCTTAAGCTTTAGAGTAAGTGAAAATTCTTTCTAAAACTTTATTTATACTTGGAGAAGAAAGAATTTGAAAAGTCATTTAATGCTTCTTGGTAACACACAACCAATTAGACTATGACACGTGTTATCTTACACCTTTCACCATAGTGATCCTAGGCCTGACACTCAGGAGACGTGCACCATCAAGGTGCCTAGCATAGTGAAGACGTATTGTTATGGTTATTATAGCCATCAGAAATTGTAAAAAAAGAAGGGTAAATATCACTAGGGGTCCCTAACCTTTGGACCTTGTAACGATGGGGTCCCTAACCTTCTATTTTGAACTCCCGAGTCCTTAACCTATGAAACGTTAGCATCTGAAGTCCTTTTTTGACCAAAACTGTTAGTTTGACTGTTAAATGGTCAAAATCTTGTTGAATAGACCAAATTACCCTTAAATTAAATGATAAAAAAAAAAAAGAAAAAGAATAATAAAATAAAAATTGCAACAAAACCCCAACCAACAAAATAAAATATTTCAAATAAACCCCAAATACTTTTCTCCTCCAAAATGCCGCTGCCAACCACCACCCGCCGGAACCACCACCCACCGCCACCATCCAAAAATAATTTCAACAACCACCATCGACAAATACAAAGAAATTGATTCATATAGTCAACTGAATAATTCAAACATTAGAGTCACATATTATCTGTATTACCCACCGCGGCAGTCGGCACGGTCATATACTCTGGCTGCATCCTCAGCCGTGGCGAACGTTCTGAGCCAGCCACCGTCGAGTTCGCTTTCTGGGCTCACGGATCTCAGCCACCCACTTGCCCCAGCTCCGCTGCCTCACTCCTCTATACTTAAACTTCCCATTATCCGGCCCACCTTTGCCTTTACCTCTCTTGTTACTCTTGCTGTTATCTCCGACGGTACTGGTGGCGCTGTCAATGCTAGTGGTGGTGCTGGTGGTGGCGTGGGAAATTGCAGAAATGGGGTTGCTTTTGGTTGCTTTTGGTGGCGCTGTCACCGCTGGTCATATTTGGTTGCTTTTTGCCTCGTTCTGTGTTTACCCAATTAGTCAAGAGAGATGACTGTAAATGGCACGGTCGAGCAGATCTCAGATCTCAGATCAGTTTTCACGTTGGCCGCCGTGCCGGAGTTGCACAGGATTTTCGATTTTTTCTCAGATCTGCTCGGTTTGGAGGTGGTTTTTCAAGAAATCAATGTACTTTTTCTTGTATTTGCCGATGATTTTGTGGTTGTTGAAATTATTTTTTGGATGGCGGCGGTGGGGTGGTGGTTCCGGTGGGTGGTGGTTGGCGGCGGTAATTTGGAGGAGAAGAAGTATTTGGGGTTTATTTGAAATATTTTATTTTGTTGGTTGGGGTTTTGTTGCAATTTTTATTTTATTATTCTTTTTCTTTTTTTTTTTTTTTTTATCATTTAATGTAAGGGTAATTTGGTCTATTCAACAAGATTTTGACCATTTAACAGTCAAACTAACAGTTTTGGTCAAAAAAGGACTTCAGATGCTAACGTTTCATAGGTTAAGGACTCGGGAGTTCAAAATAGAAGGTTAGGGACCCCATCGTTACAAGGTCCAAAGGTTAGGGACCCCTAGTGATATTTACCCAAAAAAGAACGATGAGACGCATGTAGAGCAAACGAGTTGTCACATAATATATAGCAAAGACGTATGTGCAACACACACCCCGAATAAAAATACTCACGATCGATGTACCATCACTCGTGAGTTTGCGGGCTAATAATGTCAAGGAGTAGCCTTTGTGGATTAATAACAAAGCATAAGGCTTCACACGAGTAAACAAGTTAGGAGTCGACCATGATCGAGAGATCTCGGAGCACACGACCACGGGTAGAGATCGTGCAACCAAGAGCAAAAGAATTCCTTATGAACTTGACCTCACCTTAACCCAGTCGATCATAGGTGATCGAGCTAGATCAATTTTAAGAGTAGGGCCATGCTACAAGATCAAAGGTGACCTACCATGATAGAAGGAGGAGATGATGCTATGCTAAATAACTAACACGGAACTCTTCCAACTATATTATTTATTCATGCCGAATATTAAGAAAACCCTAGGGACACGTCCCATATGAGAATAACTTTTCCTGGGACACTTCATCAACAACTAAAGTTTATACAAGGGAGTCCTACCACAGAGTGAGAAGGCGAGAACTTTTTACATAATTCAAAGAATTTCCATTCTCTTCGCCCATACATTTATTTCCGATGGACAACCACTTGTTTTCACATTGGAGAAGGACTCGGGACAAGGCTCACCCTTTCTGAGTTTTTTTGTTTCTGTGCAGGTTTTATTACTCAATTGGAGGCTCTCTCATGGAGGGTAAAAATCAACCAGCATCAGCTATCACAGTTAGGCTTGGACATTGGGTGGGTCGGTTCGGGTATTTCAATACCCGAAACCACTCGTCACAGTTCGGGTATTTCATAAATATAATCGTTCGATTCCATGTAATTATTGGAACCAAACCCGAACCAGACCCGTCGGTTCCGGTTCGGGTTCGGTTCTACCCATAACATATTTTTTTTTAAAAAATCTTTAGTTGACAACATGTTTTGAAAAAAATTAAAAATTACAAACCCGTTAACATTAAAGTATGTTAGATATTAAAACAATTTATGAAAGATATAAAACATTAACCGGAAGAATAGACATCAAAATTGTAAACTCATAATTGAGGATTTGTTTCGGTTAAAAATGAGTTTCGCTTACGCAGTCTCACTGTGTGTTGAGCGAGAAAGAGATATGAGGGAAAGTGTGAGACAGACGATAATATTTGTATTGAACATCTTAGTAAATAGTGATTGAAAATTTAAGATTTGAGTAATTACAATTGGGTTAATTGAGTTTAAGTTTAAGAGTAATGAATTTTGTACTTTTTGTTTGGATCTTGAACATTTGGACTCTTGTTTTTGGTACCGTGGTGTTGTCATGAGTTAGGGTGAATAATTATAAAAAATAAAAAATTATAAAAAATGACAAGTTCGGTTCCAATCGAGTACCTACGGTTCTAGTTCAAGAACCAAGAACCGACCCGAACCTGATCAGTTCTCGGTTCTCGGTTCTAGGTTCTAGGTTCCGGTTCCTAATTTAATTTTTTTAGAACTGGACCGGAACCTCCGGTTCCGATTCGAGTTCGATTCGAGAGATTTGGTTCCGGTTAAAATGCCCACCCCTAATCACAGTTACCTGGTAAAGCTTAAGGTGTGCCGAGGATGAAGCGGCCGAGCGTGGCGCACTGCTAATGATAATATATAAGTGTCATGCTGTCCTCATACTTGACAGATGGAGCAAATGTGTTGTGGTTGTTTTCATTTTCAAATAGGAAAATGCTACTTGTATCCACAAAATTTACACTCTCACTTGCACACTCACACTTGTCAAATAATGATTGAGTTACTTTATTTAATTGACCAACTAAATAATAATTTAAACCAACTAGTATTTGACAAGTGTAATAGTGTAAGTGATAGTGTACAATTAGCATGGTTCTTTCAAATAATATTAGTTCCTTTGCTAGGTACCAGCTGAATCGTGTAACCTGCCGAGTACCAATCTCTCGGGGAAGGAACTCATTTCTCATTTCCCTTTCCTCAATTTTCCTCTCCCATAATGATTTTTCTAAAAATATTTTTTAGTAATATGATAAACACTAAAGTTGCGTTTGATTGTAAACATTTTTTTTATAGAAAAAATCTTTTTCTCACTAATTTTCTAACCAATAAATTTGATAGCCACATTTTTCCATAGAAAAAACTTTTTTTTTTTTTTAACTTTTTTTTCAACTAAAAAAGTGTTTGATGATTATTTTTCCAGGTAAAATGTTTTCTCATTTCTACATAAATAATCACATTTTCTTTGAAAAGTCGAAAAACGTTTTCTTAAGAGGAGATGAGGTTTTATTTCCTAGGTAAAATTTGTCTTCTAAAACTACATTTATTTTCTTAGCATTTCAGTTATATGAAATTCGTTTTCTTTTCACCCAAATTCAATGCTTGCAATCAAACGCACGCTAAACGTTACACGATCTAATTTTATTGCCATTTCGCTTGCATTTCAGTACCCCGTTGTGCAAAGCAAGAAACAATATTGAAAGATACTACTTCAGGTACGAGTATATTTCTGCCATAATCCAGCTGGTAAATATTAGGACATCTACAGACAGGACACAAATTGCAATACACCCTAAATGGTCAGACGAAAATATTATCCGTCGTTATTCCAAAACAAAAACTTCTCTAAATATAATTATCTTTCATACATGAACCAACCCTCTCTGGGGTGGGGGAAGTCCGTGGCAATTATCGCCTTAGAAACCCAAATCTGGATGCCAACCTGGTTCCTTCACAAATTGATAATCTCAAAAGAATGTATGACAGAATCAAAGATTTGTCTAAGGTTTGAAGTAACATGTTCCGGCAACAACTGTAACCAATTGCTTGTTTCATGCAAAGAGCTCAGTAAGTGAGATTCCGGCAAGCTGAGCTATGGTCGATGCCATGGAGGCATGGACCAAATCAAAATTCATAATTACATTTTCAACCCCTCTTGCGAAAACGATCATTTCAGCAGGTGTAACTTTGGATGGTAACTTAGCAACCATGATTTGGGATACAAAAATGCCTTCAACGAAACTGAAAACAATATACCATTATTGATCAATACATGTTTTGCATCAACACGAAGCTATATGTGCAGGCAGGGAAAAGGAAGTCGAGAGAGTAAGATCATCAGCAGAAGCGAGTATTATATTATAAGTTACTTCTGTGAAAGAGAGGGGGGGGGGGGGGGGGGGGGGGGGGGGCAACAGATGACTGAATATAAAAAGAAATTAAAAATCTAGCCATTAGGACTACCTCTGATCCATCCTCAGACCTTTGCTCCCACAGGCTTGAAACAGTTGATATTGCACAAAACAGCCGATCTCATCATATCTCCAAAGCTGGCCACCATCCAATTCCAACAGTCAACAAAAATGTTTTTGCATATTACTAATTGCATGATGAAATATATATATAGTAAAAAGCATGCATTAAGTGAAAAAACTTAGATATTTAAGTTGAGCCCAACCGATCTATACTGTTCCTTGCTTTCTCTGGCTGTTCAGCGTTGTTATTTGCTTTCTCAGCATGATCCACACTCTTCTTCAATTTTTCTCTCCTGTCAATGCTGGTTCTAGATTTCTCTCTTAGATCCGTGCTTGATCTAGGCTTTTCTCTTTGATCAGTGCTCGATCTAGACTTTTCTCTCTGATCTGTGCTTTCTCTAGGTCGGCAATCTATGCTGTTTCGCGCATTATCTGTCTGATTTGTAGATGGTATAGATCCATTTTTTAAATGTGCTGACTTTTCAATAGCTAATATGAACTTCTTTAAATGCTTAATATATTCTGGGTAAAGTTCCAGGTCACAATGATTGCCACCTTTAACCCATAAGGGCTCGTACTTCTCTTTGCACAGCTCCCAGAGCTGCTTCCCGTGGGAGCAATCTACAACGTCATCTGCAGTACCCTGTAAATAAAGAGAAAAGAAAAAGAAGTGTGTAAGAGGAAGCAGGGAAAAACTCGTACCTGCAAAATCTGCAAGAAAAAACTACAGATAGATTGAGTATCCATCCAGTGGCATTTGTATTCCAGGATTTTGACATTTTAGTACAATTACTTCATTTTTCTTCACAGAATTTTTTAATACAAATTGATTTAGCCAGTGTAAAAGGGTCCTGTAGGATGGTTAAACTGCAGATGAATAGCAGCAAAGATTTATCACAGTGCCAACATCTGCTTGAAATTCAAATGCTTCAAGTAGCACTCCAACTATCAGAATAAAAGGTTTAGGATGATAGGAATGACGATCAATCTTGGTGGGGTTGGATAAGGTTATGAATTGAACTAGGGTTTAAACATACTTTAGTATCAGGTTCAAGGGAATTATTGTGGTACTATCTAAGAAGTGATTCTGTCACAAAAATTTACCAACTTGGATAGTGAGAACAAATGGATACGCAACAAATGCAAAGATTATAAAAATAATCAACTATCATATTTTAGCATCAGACATCTTGGCTATGTTAAAAAGAAATATGAAGCAAAATTTTATGATATTCTGAGCAGAAATCCAATTAATTGCTAAATAGTTGAAGTTGTACATATGTTACAGATATGGGAGAGGACTTTCGCACTCCCTGACAGCCTCCTGCTTTCCTCCCGTCTCACTAGTTCTTGATGTACTAATAAGGGGAAGACATGTGGTATTTTTCACTTTTTTCACATGACTAAGGCATCAAAGGCCTTACCCCAATAAGCATCACAATGCATCATAACAAAGTAATTTTGTGGTGTAAGGATAAATGGGATTGAAATTTACAATGAAAGGGTTGAAAAATGTTTCTACTCGTGCAGAGAGAATATAAACTAAAGGTTCTCTTCAAACCAACTCTATCACGGTAGCTAGGAAACCAAAAAACAGTAAAAGAAATGAATTTTATTAAAAACTTGAGCAAGATAGGGGAATGGGGTGAAAAATCTTTTGGTCCTACAACAAGAATAGGGAACTATTGCACCTCCATTCCCCTTGATTTCTACGCCGATGGTTGACTCTCTAATAATAGTAACACTAGAAGATGAAAAAATGATTCATTAAATTTTCACACTCATAGACCCCTCAAAAAACAATTTTCAAATCCATAAGACCTGTTTTGAGAAAATAACTGCCAATGCTTTGTTTTCAGTTAGCACATTCTCATTTAACGCCTTTGCAATGGCTCATCCCACCCCCAACAATGGCTTTGCCCATCACCTCCAAAATGTTGGTGTTCAAACAGAAAAATATAATTTTTAACTAAATTAGATTCAGCATTTTCAGGTGAACAAGAATAGCATTGGAGTGGATAAACACATACTGATGAGAATACATACGAAAAAATTTGTTTCACCAATTACAATCAAGCAAAATTCTCCAAAACTGCAAATTATTCCAGAAAGTAATGAGATAAAACTCACATGAATAACTAAGACAGGACATTGAACCAATGGGATTTTGTCAATATTCTGCCACAACAGAAAGTAATTCGTGGTTAAAAGAAAATTTAGCAAATAAAATATATATGAAAGTTAAAGATCAATACTGTGCTGATTGCATTAACATTATTTTACCTTATAAATGTCAAACCAGTATGTCCGCTTAACTGGATACATTACTCGAAGACCAGACATGATTGGACTGTGAAGGACCACAGCCCTTAATCTAGACAAACGGGATGCCAAATCCAATGTGGGTCCGCTCCCAACAGACTGCCCATATAAAATTATATCTTCTTCTTTCACCCCATAAGTCTCCTGAAGACATCTATACACAGCTTCTATATCCGCATAAGTGTTCTGCTCACTTGGCTACCATAAGAATGATAAATACAAAACTTAGCATTTTAGTTATAAAATTCCTTCAAAACTAATCCACCAAGTCCATCTCTCATACCTTGCTGGTCGACTGTCCATACCCTGAGTAGTCATACCTGCCAAAAATGAAATGTAATTAGGAGATCGGCGATGAGAATGCAGATTTCAATTGCCTCTCTTTTCCCTAGTCTGTGAATGATTTGGTGTCAAAACTACAATTTCCGATAAGCATAGGACAACAATCAAAATGCGCTTTTAAAAATAGCATCTTGTAACAACATTTCACAAGGAAATAACTTTACAGAACCAATTTATCTGCAAATATTCCATAACAGGTGGAAAATATAATTGATCGATTATTTTCATCAATTAATAACTATAAACAGTCCTTCCACTTCAAGAAACAGATTCTTAACTCAATCGACAGCTATATTTACCACAGATTCCTCAATATAAAAGATGAATCGCCTAAAAACCTTTAAATTGGCCACCCACCAAATCACCCCGCCATCTACAGCACAGTATGACCAAATACATTGAGAAACATATACACTCCATTAACCTTTACCCATCTAATGCACTCAACCAATACAAATAAACAAACAAACAAATTATTGATCCAAAATTTTCCAAAATGTGTAGGAATTTCAGTACCCCATCAAGTTAACTCGGAGGTGGATGCTGAGCTCACTGAAAAGATCATACATCTGACCCAGATCGGCGGCGTTTCCGTGGGAGTATAAGAGTGTCAGCTTCGCCACTGGATTCTTCACATACATCGCAACGATCTCCGTCCCCCTCTTCGTCTTCACTTTCAAAACATCCACGTTATCCTTCTCCGCCACCTCAGTCATTCTCAGTTTCCCCTTCCCGGTTCCCTCCTCCGCCACCACCCCGTAAGACGGCGGATTCGGCGGAAAGAACGCAAACTTCGCTGCCATCGATGACGTCACCGCCCCCATCTACATAAAAATATATAGAATCTCTCCCTATATATACATATGTAAGCTACAATATAAATATGTGGTTCTGTGATTAGGAAATCAGGGATTTGGAAGGGTTACATAGAAATTTCTTTTTCAATATCAGGGATTTTCAATAGATGGGAAGGGTTTTTTTTGTTCAACGTATAATTTGGATTCAATTAGTCAACTGTGAATAAATTCATTACGGAACCGTATAGATTCAGGGATGTATATATCTATATGTGGGCGTGTGTGTGAAAATATATACAGATAGATACAGTCGTATGTATTTATCTGTGTTGAAACTCGAAACTTGAAAGGGAAAAGGAGGAGGGATTTCTGGCTTACAAACTACAAAGAGAAGATGGCACGTGGGGTGTAACAAAGGAGAATGACCGTAGGGGTACGGGAATTCCATGCATCATTACGCGACTTCTAAAGAAAAGTGCGTCTTTATTTATGTTGTAGAGTATACGTTATTGGGATGTCGACACGCGGCAGTTTAAGGTAGAGGGGTGCACGGGTGTATTGGTGTTACCTTGGATGAGAAATGAAGTGGACTTTAAGAAAGAAAGTAGTAGGCTCTTTCCTAGGCCTACAGACATGAGATTTGGATAGTTCCAAGAATAGGGGGATGATCTCCTCCCCTTAGTGGGGAGGAGTTATAATCTCCACTGGACACATGTCCAGTGGGGATTGGATATTACAAAAGTGTTTGACAAAAGTGTCAAACACTTGCCCAATCCTCACTGGACATGTGTCCAGTGGGGATTATAACTCCTCCCCACTAGGGGGAGGAGATCATCCCCCATTCTTGGATTGGACATAGTATTTGGATTAGACTGTCTAACGGCTGAAATGATATGTTTTCTTCCTTCTTTTTCTTTTGGGTGGTTTGGGGGATTGGGGTCGGGTGGCGAGGGGCCTGGGGTGTTTAATGTTTGACAAGTTCTGATGCTTACAGTTCAATAATTTTGTTTTTTTGTTTTTTATTTATTTACTTTTTCCTTGTTGTTTTCTCCCTATCCCCTCACCTTTTTTGTGGTAAATTGTGATATATCCTATAAAAATTATTGAGATTGTTTGTTATATTAATATATTTGACAAAAAAATTTAATAAATAATTATATTTCTTAATTTCAATCAATTTAACGGTTTAAATGTATTATTATCTTTAAAATCTTTATATCCATGTTTAGAGCGTGTTTGGTGTAGATTATAAACTGGTTTATTTGACCAATAATTATAAAAAAATATCATGCAACAAGACAAAAATTTTGGTCAAATAAACCGTTTTTGATCAAATAAATCATTTTGACCAAATAAACTAGTTTATAATCCACACCAAACGAGCTCTTAAACATATCTCAACAACTATTTTAATACATTTAGACATTTCGTTTGATTAAAATTAAAAGTCGTAGTTATTTGTCAAATATATTAATAATATGAATGGTTTTCCAAAAACTATTATGCATATTTGGTACTTGATATATAATGTGTTTACAGTTTTATTAAGATATTTTCTTGATATATAATGTGCTTACATTCTTATTTGTCAAATGTCACATTGAGCAATTTTTATTTTTATTTTTGTTTATTGTAGTAATAAATATGCTTTTAAATTTTTAGCATTGGTCGCTTTCTCATTATATTTATTGTTGGTTATGGGCCCATTCAGAAAATGAATGCGCAATAAACTTTTGATCATTAACACTAGGAAAATTTTCATAAATAAACAAAATAATAATAGTTATTCATTTTTTAACTAATATTTAATCTTTTTCTTTTTATTTATACCAATATCTTATTCTTTTGTAAGAAAATTACACATTGTATAACATTTATAACAAATTGTGTTACGCTGTTATCGCTAACACCAATGTTGATACCGCTATTACACAGAGTATAATACTTGTAACAAAATGTGTTACACAAAGTCTAACACTTGTAACGCGTGTAATTGTAACAAACCATGTTACACAACTGTCATTATCACCATCGCCACAATTCTTACTATCAACACCGCCATTACATAAAGTGTAACACTTGTAACAAGTGTAACAAACCATGTTACACAACAATTTCCATTACCAGATCCGCTCCCGCAAAACTCCGTTAATACTATTGCCGCCTATTTCTACTACCACAACTACACAAAAAAAAAAAAAAAAAAAAAATCAGATTTAAACCATCAAAAAACTCAATCTCACAAACCATCTCCACCGGTGATTGTGGGTCATGAATTGTGATACAAGTTCAAGATTTGGCGACAAACTTTGTGGCGGTAGTAAACCATGATAATGGCGGTAGGACACAATATCAGTCTGGCAGCAACGACATCAATTTTTATGCCAGTGATGAATTACAGATGTGGTGGTGATCCACGATAACAGTCCGACTAAAAATGAAATTTCAATTTTAGATTTGATGGTGTTTTTTAGCGATAGTCCGTGACCAACAATGGATTTTGGGGATCGGGTGCTTCAATGGGTGACATCGATTGGATTTTTTATGGTGGTTTAAGTGGATTTTCTTTATCGTTGTAGTGTTAGTGGTGGTCAAAAGCGTGTCAAGAATAAGTAGGTGAGGTAGGATGTGGTGAATTTGTTTAATTTAAATAAATAAAATATAAAATAATAATAAAGTATTTTAAAATAAAAACATTTAAATTGTAATTTTTAAAATCATTTTTAAAAGTGTGAGTAGTTGGCATAATTTCCTCTTAACACCACTACCACAGTTCCTTAGCATGGTGTTTGTTGAACTTAATATCACATTTTGGGCCATGTCCATGTCAAAGTCAATCGAGCTCTAAGCAAATATTTACTTGGACTAGGAATTTTTGGGGCTTGAATCTGTAACCACAATAGTGGACGTCCATTTATGACTCAAAGGCACTGTTTTTGGGCTTTTGGCCTTTTTTTTTTCCCCCCACCGACACATTTGATAAAATATTTTTTTAGATTATAAGTAATAAATATTATAGAATATGTGTATAAAAAATAAATAAAAATTGTAAAGTTTACGAAATATATAAATAAAAATATATTTTTTTTATAACTCCGTCTATTATTTTTTAGACGTGCTACGTAAGCATATGTAGACGGAGTTATAAAAAACTATCTCCAATACATGTTGACAAGAACGTCATCTGTTTGATGTGGCACATTAAAATATAGACTCTGTCTATATTTAGACGGTCTTCTAAACGGAGTGAGTCAGCAAATTTAACTTTAGACAGAGTGCACTGGAGATGAATTCTAATTTGACCATCTATTCTATAGACGTAGTGTCGCATAGATTGAAAGTCCGTCTATTTTACTTGCCACATAAACTGCAATAGACGGAGTACATTGGAAATGCTTTTATACACTCCGCCTATAGCTTTTAGATGTGCCACATAAGCACATATAGACGGAGTTATAAAAAATCCTCTCCAATGCATACTGATGAAGACTCCGTTTAATTGATGTGACACACACACAAAAAAAAGACTCAGTTTAGAAATTCGTCTAAATTTAGACGGAATGAGTCATCAAATTTATATTCTCAATGTTATGTGGGCTTTTTTAAATTATTATTTTATAAAAAAAATTAATACCACATAAGTGATAGTATTAGTTTTAGACGGAACTCATTGGAAATAAATTTTAATTTAACTGTCTAAATATAAACATAGTGCTACATAGACTAGAAGTCCTTCTATATTACCTGCTACGTAGACTGCAATAGACGAAATGTATTGAAGATACTCTTATAAACACTAACTAACATTCTATAAATACTTTTAAAGTGGTATCAACACAACAAACTTAATAAGTCAATCACGATTAATGAATTTTAAATGTTTCCTTATATTTTTCGTACTTCCTAAAAAATATCAAATTAGGGCTCCTAACCGATGTAATTGTTCATGTATACTTTTTAACAAAACACAATTACTCAAAATAAAATTTAATACAACTTTGATTTATTTAAAACTCAACTCAATTCTCCATAGTTGAAATAAATTTGTATTCAGTCTGTCTGCATTTTGGCTAAGCTTGAAATATTAACTTCAATATTTTTTTATTGATCAAATTATAAAAAAATAAATTACTTATTTGTAAAAATAATTCTTAACATCTTCTATTTATAGCAAATTATAAAATAACATCAAATATATTTAAAATACAAAAATTTATTTTAAGCAGTTTTAAATTACTTTTAAGCTTGATCAAGCACGATTCTCAGTAAACAAACTTTGTTGAACATAGTTGGCATGTTCTGAGCTTAAAAATGTATTTTTTTTTTGGGACAGCCATACTGTTAGAAATATGTAACGATTATGATTAGCCAAACACAATTCAAAGTTGGGTGTAATTAGGTCTAAACAGGGGACCAAAACAGAAAACAAAAATAGGCCATAATTTCTTGCATTATTTTTGAAGTGATTCTTTCAAAAGACATGTCCTCTCTGACTATTCGCCTTTCAAGTTTCACCCTATACGACAAAATAATCAAACGAAACCGTGAGCTCTACCGAGTGGGGAAAAATGGGCTTATCAGAGTAAAAAAGAATTAAATTAAAGAAGAGGCAAGTCGAGAGTCGAGACTCTGGGGAGTGAGAGGCACAAAGGTTAGGGTTTGAGTTTCCAAAAAAAAAAAAAAGGGAAAAATACAAAAGAAGAATGGCTTCATTTGCTTTGTCCTCATATCAGCAGAAGTCTAATTCTTGAGGTCTGGCAATCAGATTATTCAATCCCATTTAAGGTAACCCATCTCAGATTCAATTTAAAAGAGATCCAATCCCCTTTTTTGTGTTTGTCTCTTGGCCATTCTGCACCAAATATTCAATATTGTTGTCCAATCTTTCTGTTTTTGTCTTTAAATTATTTGACTTGGATCTGGGAGATTAAATATTCAATCTTGGAGTCTGAACTTTTAATCCTAGCCTGCCCATTGATTTTTTAAGTTTGCAGTGTCTGGGCAAATGGTATTA
This sequence comes from Forsythia viridissima, assembly GCA_030279155.1. Lineage (NCBI taxonomy): Eukaryota > Viridiplantae > Streptophyta > Magnoliopsida > Lamiales > Oleaceae > Forsythia > Forsythia viridissima. Next base: position 48,983,386 of record CM059038.1, read on the forward strand.
TAATTTATTACAGAATCTGCAATTGAACTGGAAGTTTTTGACTACTGGTTTTTTTTACATGAAATGGGATTTGGGTTTGGTCGTTGAATTAGCATTTTAGTATTGGGTTATCCGATTCTATAGTATTTAAAGCACAGGTCAATACGGGGCTTTTATTTGAAACCGAGTTTAAAGAATTCTGACAATTTGGGCATTTCAGGCGTGTCATGAATATGCTCTAGGGTTTCCTTCTGAGAAGTGATATTGAATTAGTGACAATTTTTGGGCATCCCTACCATGGTTGAAAAGGCGGAATCTACGGAGTCAAATACCGGATTGGTGAGATGTGGTTCTTTCCGAGATGAGGAAAATTTTCATCGGCAGGCCACTAGTTTTGGAGCCAGTGGGTCGAGGAATACGAGCCCACTTGGGCGGATGGGATCAAGGAATACAAGCCCTTCTCGGCAGAAGGGGGTTAAGACTAAACCACGGGGTTTAGATGAAGAGACAGTGGCCACGTTCAGTAAAGCCGTTCAGCCAGATATCCAGATGGAAGATAACATATGGGCCATGCTGCCAGAAGATTTGTTGAATGAAATCTTAGCTAGGATTCCGCCTTTTATGATTTTCCGGCTCCGCTCTGTTTGTAAAAGGTGGAACTCGATTTTGCAAGACAATAGTTTTTTGAAGTTCCATTCTCAAGTGCCCTCTCATGGACCTTGCCTTTTGACATATTGGAGAAATTCGCAGACCCCTCAATGTTCAGTTTTTAGCTTGCCTTTAAAACAATGGTTCAGGATACCCTTTACATTTTTACCACAGTGGGCGTTCTGGTTGGTTGGTTCTTCAGGGGGTCTCGTATGTTTCTCAGGGCTGGATGGGCTGACGTTCAGAACTTTAGTTTGCAATCCCTTAACACAAACTTGGAGGACTTTGCCAAGTATGCATTATAATCAGCAAAGACAGTTGATTATGGTTGTTGATCGAAAGGATCGATCTTTTAAAGTTATAGCCACCAGTGATATTTACGGTGACAATTCTTTGCCCACAGAAGTATATGATTCAAAGCTAGATAAGTGGTCACTTCATCAAACTATGCCAGCTGTAAATCTCTGCTCGTCAAAGATGGCATATTGTGACTCAAGGTTGTATCTGGAAACTCTTTCCCCGCTTGGTTTGATGATGTATCGGCTGGATACAGGACATTGGGAACACATACCAGCAAAATTCCCGCGGTCTTTGTTGGATGGGTATCTAGTAGCTGGCACTCAGAAACGGTTGTTTCTAGTTGGAAGAATTGGCCTTTATAGTACTCTTCAAAGTATGAGGATATGGGAATTGGACCATACAAAATTTGTCTGGGTTGAGGTAAGTCGGATGCCTCCGAGGTATTTTCGAGCTCTTCTTAGATTATCCGCAGAGAGATTCGAATGCTTTGGACAGGATAATCTAATATGTTTCACATCTTGGAACCAAGGGAAAGGTCTTCTCTATGATGTTGATAAAAAAATGTGGTCTTGGATTGCTGGTTGTGCTCTTCCATCATACAACAGCCATGTTTGTTTCTACGAGCCGAGATTTGATGCCATGATTTATTAATTTATTTCTCGGTTTCTGGTTCATAATATTGGTAATTGACAGATTATGGGTGGCAATGATATTTGTCTATTCTCTCTCAATATCTTTCTACCCTTTTCTGCTTTTATACATCCTTGAGGAAGATTCTTTTAGTTGTCATGTTATAACTTCACCTACTTGGTTGGCAGTGCAAGCTTGTTCGTCCATGAGGTTTACTTGCTGAAATCAGAATCATGAATGCACGCTTGAACCGGGAATTCGATTATATCTTCTTCAATTGAGTTATTAATGCCCAGTGGTCACAGGCTTTGATTGGCATGGGTAGTTGTACTGGATCACTTGCGAGAGGTGGCTGTATTATGGGTTTGTTTCATGTGGTTATATCTCGTGCAAGACTATAAGAAACTAATGATTGCGTTCAGCTTATGCACTTGAACTCTGGTGGTCGTATGAAAAAACGGACTTCCTTATCTGTAACAACTGATCCCCTTTTCTTTAACTGCCATAATGAGCCATTGATATGGTTATATAGTATCTCATTGACATACTGTATATATGTTGCTCAAATGTTTTTCTGTGCATAATCCTTCTTCTGATATGTTTTCCATTTTGTATTAGTGTAGCACTATAGCATTTCATTTATCTTTGAATTGTGGTGGGGCATCCGTGAAGTTCCATGGTTGTTAATTGCTTTTTGTTGCTCGTACTAATTCAACTACGAAATGTTTTACTTCTTTGCTGTGACATTACTTTTTCATGCTCGAGTTGTAACTATATCATGCTGTAGCTAAATTAGTTCGGATTTGGGAGGGTTTTGTGGCCTTTGTACAAGGTTTAGCTCGCATGAAAAACTGGTTTTGGGTTTACAGAGAACCCTGCAAAGAGTAATTATGTTTATACTGTCATCTTGTTTGACACTCGCTGATGTATGTGTTTTTTCTTCCCATCTTCTCGTAATTTTTTTGTCTATCGATAATTCTGTAATATTTTAATCTTAGACCTATGTGTTAGTTTAGATACTGTTGTCTATTTTAGAATTTAATGTATTATACATATTTGAATTTTCAATTTGGTGCTCGAGTGATTTGTTACGAATAGGCCATTTGGGATGGCTTGAAATGTGCATATAAACAGTGTGCTGTTTTTTTTTTCCTTCTAATAGTTATAGGTAGCTAGAACTTGGGTTGACAGATTCAGAGTGCTTACAAGCACTTCAGTAAAAGTTGAGATAAACTATTGTATTTTGAAATCCGTAGTTTTTCTCCACTGCCACCTTGCCCCCACCCCATCTCACTAGAAGTGTAAAACGGGCTGCCTAGATAGAGGCTCGGAATGGCCCATCTATAGAAAAACGACGCCATGGGGCCTGTCTACTTGGAGAGAAAAAGACAAGACGCGGAAATTGCGCCTCATACTGTTGATTTCATAAATATTATCAAATTTACTTTTGTTATGCATTTATTCTAAAAATATTGTTTGTTATTTTAATATTTTAATATATTAATATAATATTAATATTAATATTAATAAAACAAATGAAAAGCAACTTTTACTAATCACTTTACCCATTTCTCGCATAGAAACCCCGTTATCCTCTCAAACTTCACAGAATCCCAACAATGGTGGAATGATTAAGGAATATATTTTCAAAAATTCTAATAGTATACAATTTTTGTGAAAACCTACCAACTGAAGAAAGTTTTCTACATTTTCGTCAATATTCTTTCTTAATCTTCAACACCCATGAAACTCTATCTTGTGAGTTTGGTATTTGCAGCCACTGGTTACTGCAATTAAATAATAAATCTTACTCAGGGATGTTATCAAAAACTGGAATCTTTGTCTTGATTTCGCAAAATTGTACGATGTGGAGGCATATTTGTGTCCCAATGATCAAAATAAGAAGGGAAACATCAACTAAATATTCTAAATTTTAATTACCAAGACATGTATAGGAGATAGAGGTGGCAAAATTGGCCCGACTCGCGGGTCGGCCCATGTAGCCCGCTTTCTTGGGTTGTGTTGGGTTGGCCCTAGCCCAAATAAAACTGGGCCAAGATGGCCTGGCCCATCTAGCCCGCGGGCTAGTTGGGCCAGCCCAATTTTGATTTTGAGTTTTTTTTGGACTCCTTAACACTAATTAACTCATTTTGTGAATAGCCCCAATACATAATTCAAACAATATCAAGGGATTTTTTCATAAATAAACCATTTTTTAAAAATAATTCTAATTTTATCAACTTAACAAATTTATTTTAAAAATACTACATTCTTAAAATTATATTACTTAATAAAATAATAAATTAAAATCAAATCTATACCACAAAATATATATTTTCACGTGAATTCACTTAAATTTGCATTTGAGTCCTTGATTATTTGCACAATAAGTCTTTCATCTTTATAAAAGTTTTACTTTAGTCCCTATACTTTCTCTTTCATTTCAATTTTGTCATCTTTTATTTGCAACTTAAGTCCTTCAACTTTTAAATTTTTGCAACTTGATCCATATATTTATACTTTTATATCAATTTAGTTCTTTATAGTATCACTATTTGATACATATGTTACAAATGATATTGTGTATAAAAAATTTATTTAAAAAAAAAAAAATTAAGATAAGTTGGGCCAATGGGCTGGACTGGGCTAGCATATTTCTGGCCCATACAAAACTGGGTTGGGCCAGCCCAGTCCAGTTTCATGTGTGGCCCTGTTCTGACGGGTTGGGCCAGCCCATTTGCCAGCTCTAATAGGAGACATGGCATTGGTACTTGGGAGCATTAATTTGCGTCCACGTGTCTCACCTTTTCATTTCTAGAGCTTCACATAAGCTACCGGCCAAACGAGGAAAAACATTGATTCATGATAAATTGAAAGACATGCTTTTTACATATAAAATGAAAGAACATGGAATGTTTGATACGAAGCATTCGTCTTATAAACTGATTGTGCTGTCAATTTAAATAATAAAAAACCGTCTTATTTGAATGTATGGATATTATATAGGAGAGCTAAGTGTTTTACCGTACCTAAGACATATAAGTTTGTCGAAAGTTGGTATCTGGACATTCTTGAGTGTATTACAAAAACATTCCCATGAACCCTATCAAATTCACTTTAAATCGTGCCTTGGTCTATAAATTAGATGTGTCCCTACGGTTGCCTCCCAACCCAATTGACTTAGCTCTAGTGCGAGGGTGTTATTTGCAAAGGGTGTTATTTGCAAGAGTTAAGTGTCGTATGATACTTAAAATAAATAAGTTTGTTGACCTTCAAAAATGGCTGTTAACAGGAATTCTCCTACGCACTTGGTACTCCACACGGTTTTGTTAGCCACGCAGATGCGCCTGGAACCGAGTAGATATGATGTTTGTGGGGGAGGCACACGCTATGATAGAGGTGGTGGCGTGAGGCCCCTAACTAATAAATCCTCTAAGTGATTATGAAGCACTTAAAAGTTCATTAGCATAGAGGACTTGTGTTTTCTCTGTGTGAGTTTATATTTTTTCCATCCTTTTTCTTGTGGGAATGACCTTTGTATTTATAGGCAAATTCTAATTGATTGACCTCTTTTCGATGTGCGACAAGTGGCTCAATCTGAAGGGTCTTCACGTTACATCTTGAGCGTCAATCAATGGTTCTAAGGAAAGGGTCTCTTTCAGCCGCATGCTAAGAAGCTAAGATGTGACAGGCCGTATTGGCAGGCCGTCTCATCATTCATTGGATATGACGTGGTGTCAGAGGAAGCTTCCTACACACGTAATTCCGACCGCCTTTCTCGACATAAAAGAACATCCTCTTTTTCTTAACCTTCTCTTCCCAAACAGCATCTTCTCAAATCTCCTCTTCCCAAACCTCCTCGGCATAAAAGTCTTCTTAACCTCCTTTTCCCAACCTCCTCGGAAAAGAAGGTGACTGCCTACTAGGCAAGTTTAACTTTGACCATGCCATGTAGATCACCACATGGGATTGGGGCATAACAGTAGTCCCCCAAGTCCAGGACCTCAATTATTTATGAGGGGGTGTTGGACATGGTAAGAAAGCCTATATGCCGGCTTACGTCTTCGAAAAGACTCAGTGGCAGAGTCGACTTGAGAATGTACACGGGGTGGATGTATGAGAGGAAATGTAACATCGCCTCACTTGTGTATTGGGGCGTTCAATAGTGTTCAATTAATAGTCCCATAAGCTCAGGACCTCCGTCATTTATGTGAGGTACAGAGCTTGACGTGGTGGCGAAGTCCCAATTGAGAGATGCAGTTATAGAGAGGGCAAGTCCTATAGGAAGTGCTACCTATAGAAGAGCCTATCCCAAGCAGAAGAAGCTTGATGCAAAGGAGCCTAGTCCCAAGTGAGAGAGGCTTGATGTAGAAGAGTCTAATCCCAAGTGGGAGAGGCTTGACGCAGAAGAGCCGAGTCCCAGGCGGGATAGGGTTGATGCAGAGAAGAGCCTAATCCCATGTGGTAGAGGCTTGATGTGGAGGAGCCTAGTCCCATATGGGAGATGTTTGTCGCAGAAGAGCCAAGTCCCAAGCGGGAGATACTTGTCGCAGAAGAGTCGAGTCCCAAGCGGAAGAGGCTTGACACGGAGAAGAGCCTAATTCCATGTGGGAGAGGCTTTACGCGGATGAGCCTAATCCCATATGGGAGAGGCTTGATGCGGATGAGCCTAGTCCCATGTGGGAGAAGCTTGATGTAGAAGAGCCTAATCCCAAGTGGAAGAGGTTTGTTTGCATATGCCCTTCCAATATAAGACGAGGCTTGATATTGGGGATTGCCCAGCTGGTGCTATGCCTTCATGAAGAGGTTTGGCCTTTATGTGGGGATGACAAGGCCCTTCCAATACCAGACGAGGCTTGATATTGGACTTGTCCTACTGGTGCCATGCTTTCATGTATTGGCTTGGCCCTTATGTAGGGATGATGAAGCTCTTCTAGCCAGTTGGTGTTATGCTTCTATGAAGAGGCTTGACCTTTGTGTGGGGATAACAAGGCCCTTCTAATATTAGACGAGGCTTGATATTGGGCTTTGCCCAGCTAGTGCCATACTTTCATGAAGAGGCTTGGCCCTTGTGTGGAGATGACAAGGCCTTTCCAATATCAGACGAGGCTTTATATTGGACTTTGCCCAACTGGTGCCATGCCTTCATGAAGAGGCTTGGCCTTTGTGTGGGGATGATGAAGCCCTTTCAATATCAGACGAGGCTTGATAATGGACTTTGCCCAGCTGGTTCCATGTCTCCATGAAGAGGCTTGGCCCTTGTGTGGAGATGATATATCTGCAAAAACTAAATCCCAATTGAGGGAAGATCTTTTCCTTGTTGGAAAGAGGCTTGTTTGTAAAGGCTCTTTCAATATAAGACGAGGCTTGATATTGGGCTTTGCTTGTGTCATGCCTTTATGAAAAGGCTTGGCCCTTGTGTAGGGATGACGCGTTTGCAAAAACTAAGTCCCAATTGAGGGATGAGCTTTCTCTTTTTTGGAAGAGGCTTGTTTGCAGAGGCTCTTCCAATATAAGATGAGGCTTGATATTGAACTTTGCCAGCTGGTGTCATGCCTTCATGAAGAGATGGGGATGACGCGTCTGCAAAAACTAAGTCTCAATTGAGGGAGGAGCTTTCCCTTGTTGGGAAGAGGCTTGTTTGCAGAGACTCTTCCAATATAAGACGAGGCTTGATATTGAGCTTTGTCCAGCTGGTGCCATGCCTTCATAAAAAGGCTTGGCCGTGTGGGGATGAAGCGTCTGCAAAAATTGTCCCAATTGAGGGATGAGATTTTCTTTGTTGGGAAGATGCTTGTTTGCAGAGGTTTTTCTAATATAAGACGAGGTTTGATATTGGGCTTTGCCCAGCTGGTTCCATGTCTTTATGAAGAGGCTTGGCCCTTGTGTGGGGATGACGCGTCTGCAAAAACTAAGTCCCAATTGAGGGAGGAGCTTTTCCTTGTTGGGAAGAGGCTTGTTTAAAAAGGCTCTTCCAATATAAGATGAGGCTTGATATTGGACTTTTTCCAGTTGGTGCCATGCCTTTATGAAGAGGCGAGGCCCTTTGTGGGCATGACGCTTTTATAAAAACTAAGTCCCAATTGGGGGAGGAGCTTTCCCTTGTTGAGAATGGGCTTGTTTGCAAAGACCCTTCCAATATAAGATGAGACTTGATATTGGGCTTTGCCCAGCTGGTGCCATGTCTTTATGAAGAGGCTTGGCCCTTGTGTAGGAATGACGTATCTACAAAATCTAAGTCCCAAATGAGGGAGGAGCTTTCCTTTGTTGGGAAGAGGCTTGTTTGTAGATGCCCTTCCAATATAAGACGAGGCTTGATATTGGGCTTTGCCCAGCTGGTGCCATGCCTTTATGAAGAGGCAAGACCCTTTGTGGGCATGGCGCTTCTGCAAAAACTATGTCCTAATTGGGGGAGGAGCTTTTCCTTGTTGAGAAGAGGCTTGTTTGTAGAGGCCTTTCCAATATAAGACGATGCTTGATATTGAGCTTTGCCCAGCTGGTGCCATGCATTTACGAAGAAGCTTGGCCCTTGTGTGAGGATGACGCATCTGCAAAAACTAAGTCCCGAATGAGGGATGAGCTTTTCCTTGTTGGGAAGATGCTTGTTTGTAGAGGCCCTTCCAATATAAGACGATGCTTGATATTGAGCTTTGCCCAGCTGGTGCCATGTTTTTATGAAGAGGCTTGGCCCTTATGTGGGGGATGACACATATGCAAAAACTAAGTCCAAATGAAGTACGAGTTATTCTTTGTTGGGAAGAGACTTGTTTGCAGAAGCCCTTCTAATATAAAACAAGGCTTGATATTGGGCCTTGCCCAATTGGTGCCATACCTTTATGAAGAGGCGAGACCCTTTGTGGGCATGGCGTTTCTGCAAAAACTATGTCCCAATTGGGGAATGAGCTTTCCCTTGTTGATAATGAGATTGTTTACAGATGCCCTTCCAATAAGCCGCGAGTACATCTTCACATAGGCATACAAGAAGATTTTACCCCAAACTTGATTAGGTACTAATGCTTGTTTTTAGAGGTTGTGTTCCCAAATCAAATAAATGAACGATAGACGTGTCGTTTCTATAATGCCAGTGCCTCTTCTTAGAAGTCTCAAACAAGCAAACAATCGAAATTTGATTTATAAATAATCAAATGTTGATGCATCTTCTCAGAGGTGTCACCTAGGCTCCAACGAGATACCGGCAATGCCTTATGAATGTTAAACCATTAATCAAGTTGGATAAGTTCATATGTATAGTTTTCTAGTGCCTCTTCTTCAAAGGACCTACGCTAGCCTCAATTAGTATTTGCGGAATGTCATTTCTTCAAGAAAACTCCTTTGTCCAAAGAGGTTTAAGCTTTTGATCACGTTTCACTGGTGGTTGAATGTGTGGTTTCTTACAGGCAGAGTCAATCTGTTGACCTCCAAAAATAGCTGCCAACAAGAACCTCACGCTTCCTCTTTCTACATGTAATTCCCCTACCACTTGGACCTCCATGCGGTTTTGTTAGCAACACAGATGCGCTTGGAACCGAGTAGATATGATATTTGCAGGGAATTACACGTAAGAAGAGGAAACGTGAAATTTCTGTTGACAATCATTATTGGAGGTCAACAAAGTTCATTACCTTACAATTTACAATAACAAATTTATTGAAGAAGCATGTGCAAAATATTTGTTAATTATATTGTTTAATATTATTACATATGTCACGGATTGAACTAGGATCCCTCGTGTCTCAACCTCATTGCACTGACCCTAACTTTCTTAATGTTTATGTGCTGTAAAAAAAGCAAGTGGTAATTATTGTATGCAAAAATAAGTTACCCACCCACGTTGCCATAGCTCTTCATTTGATGCTAATGCTTCTTCCTAGTTATCTGCAAATTCAAACTCAACCCAGAAATATTTTAGATCCCTGTCCTTGCTGTCCTTTGAATTCAAACTTGACAAAGCTGCATTTTCAGAGAAAATTAACAGCCAAAATCTCACACAGAAATAATAAATTATTTTTCTCTTGAAAAATAAAAGATTCCAGTTTAGACTTCAGATTGAGTTGAAAACTTGTTTACAATACTTTTTAGACCTAAATTGGTAATTGAATATCAAGCTCAGTATCAAATCTCTGACTCAAAAGGCATAAATAGCTCTGCTGATTCACACTAATGTCTAGTTAAAGTGTGTGTTATTAGGAGGGCGAAATTCTATGTTGTTTGAATACAAAAATAATAATCAAGATACAAGGTTTGAGACTACTACTCGTAACAAGTTTGACGGTAATTCAATCTTTTAAAGCAATCGTCTACTTATCTCAACAAAATATAGGAGAGATAAGCTTCCCAGTTAAGTTGATATCGGCTACATGAATCGTTCTTCAGACACAGTATCGTCGACCAGCTTCAGTTTACGAATTTAATTTTAAAATTGTCTTATGAACACCGCCTTTATTTCTTCAATAAAATGATATTTTTCTTTAGTTTTCTAAGTTCAGCAGTTGAGTTTTCCTATGTGCTGCTTCTTGTCATCACATAATATATAAAGAAAAAGCAGTTATTGGGACTCTAGCTTTGACTCTGGTTTGAACTCTATAAAAACCCACAATGTGTACTCTGTGCTTCTCCCTTTCTGTTAGTGAACAAAAAGCATTTTCAAGAACAACAAATTTCTCATAAATGGCGTCTGTCAATTGTGCTGGATTAATACTGCGTTTTATATTCATTTTGCTTGCCCTACATTTCTCTGCTGCAAATGGATATGAAGGTATACAGATTACAGCCAGTTTATTTATTTTTTTCACTTGAAACAAGAATAGTAACACAAATTCTGGCGATTTTTTTTTTCTAAGCAGGAAATGGAATGAAAGGAACAGGAGAATATGTGTCTCTTCACAATGTAAGCTTCTTAGTTTTATTTTGTTAATTTCTACTCATATATATATGGTATAAATAGAGTTGAAAATAAATGATGCAGGATGTTGAAGATGATATTTCTATTGCTCCTGTTGAAGTTAATGGAAGAACATGTATAGGGGGAAGAAGAATGATGTCAAAAGAGTTTTCGATGCATGAGGTCAAGAAAGAGCGAGCAGACGAAAAATCATCAAGTATTTCAGGTACATCGAGCCTTTTTACTCTGAATTCGTAAATTTAAAATGAATCAAATATGCTGACAGGATTTTAATCCAGGAGGATAGGCTAAATTTACTTAAATAGTTTATGTACTCTGCTACAGAGAAATATAGACCTGCTTACCAGAAGAACAATGGAGAAATATTCAAGCAAAAGAGACATGAATCTGAAGGCATAGGAGCTCCAAGTGATCCCAACACTGGAAATGAAAACGTGTTTCACAAAAGTAATCACGAAACTGGAGAAAAAGATGATTCGCGTGCATTTCTTGGGGCAGCCAACGAGGTTGTAAACCTGATGCACAAGGACTATAAGGGTGAAGACAGGCCTCACCGGAAGCCACCAATCCACAATCGCGAGCCAACAGATTAAAAACAGATTAATAATAAGCTACTTGTATAGGTTTAGACTTCACAATTTTGTCCCACAAGTGAAGTCACCTGACATTAACAACTGTATTTTGCTATAGGATTGTGTTTTGTGTACTCTTACCTTGAAATTATTGACTAGGAACTTGTTAGTATTGTACAATATACAATATACTAGCAGCCTCAATGCTTTTTACACGTGATGTATTAATCAGTACCGCGAATTATTTACCCTATAAGTCTTTTTTCTTGTTTAATAAACTTCTTGAATACGAAGCTAGGAAGTACGAACACTTTTTTATGTTTCTATGATATACGAAATCCAGGGTGCTTGCACATACACTTTCATGTTCTTTCAAAACTAAGACAAGGACATCATTGTACAACTCAAGAACAAGAACGTTCTTTTTCTTGTGAGCAATCTTCAAATCTGTACAAGGTCTTTGATATTTTTAGGAACGCAAACAGATGTGCCATTGATACAACGGGTGGCAATGACCTTATATACAGATTCTGTTAGATGATAGCCATCCCAGAAGTAGTGTTTGTCTGGGTCCTGGCATGCCACCAGTCCTGGAATGCAGGCTGAAGTCCCATTAGCCCATGTAATACAGCATGGATTACTCGAGTCTTTTAAACCTGAAAATAGCAAATCAAAAAAATTATATAATCTGATCACGATTAAATAATTATCCGCCATTACTGTCCGACATAGATTGAGATTTGAGAGGCGTATGATTATGCATAATTAAAAATAGTTTTTACCATAATTAGATGGATTTATGACTGCATCATAGCCAAGCATATGAGCCTGACCAAGTATAAATTCTGAGTCTTGCAACTTTAATGTCAAATTCTTAAGCAAGGTGGCTAGCTGGTTGTTAAAGTTTACTGCAAGCTGGTTAATCTTCTCCACGCATTGTCCACTGTGTTTAAATTGCCTTGTAACTGATGGAATGCACCCAATTGGTCCAATTTCAAACATTATTATTTTCCTTGCTCCTATTTTGTACAGTCTCTGCACTCAAAAAAATATATATACAGCAAATAGATTATAAGTCATTACTTAGAGGTGCTTGAAATGTGCTGGGCTGCCCAAAGCTCGGTTAGCCTGACACGTGAAAGCTTGAACCATCACAGGTCGTGCCATGGGCCAGGATTGACCGTTGAGCTCAGATAGCCCTGCACATGAAAGTGTAAATGAAACATTACCTGAAATTGCAGGGATAGATTGTTTACGAGAAGTTTGGTAAAAGATTGAGGATCGTAAAGGCGACTTGTGTCATATAATCTTGGTTCAAGATAGTTGTTGATGTAGTCATTGCTGCCAATAGTAATCACAAACACTGATTTTGACAAATAATTTGAAACCTCTGATGAGGTTTTGTAGTGCATGGGCAATTCCAATTCAACTACAAGGTTAAACAAGTCAATTTGCTCAGCAAAATTCAAGCATTTACCCTGCAACAACCAGAATAAATTAGATAATATGAAAATCAACACATTACATGATTATTTGAGAGTCAGGTTATGAACTAAGTATATTAATGAGACAACTTTTATGTATTCAAAAACGTTTTATAAGGATAACAAGAATAAGAGTGATAATTAGTTAACTTTAAGTATTAACTAAGGTTTGGTTTGAGATTGCTTTTAGAGCCTCATCTTCGTTAAAGAGGCCTAGCTATTTTAGGTTTTTGGTAAATTTAACATCTCAAAATTTTTCAGTACCATGAAATATATTTTTCGAATTTATATGGGACCAGAATTTGAATAAAATGAAGTGGTGCTAACAACTGTAAATACTGAAAGGAGTGCTATCGTGGTAAATATTCGGAATGATGATATGTTTAAAAATAAAAAAGTTTAACTGCTGAAAATGATAAATAATTGTGCAATCATTGTACAACTACTGCAGAATATTGTTAAGAATGGTTGCAAGACTCTATTATGCGGCCACCCGCTAGCCAGTCGAGCTCGACCAGCCCCACTCTTCGATGATAAGAGGCCTACGCAGACACCCACAAGTCATCTTCACAAATTGGTCACCTCCTAGGAGGTGACTGCAAGAACGGGCATGGCCCAACATTGCCAAACCTGATTCTACATTGTTGTAGAGATGACTATATGTGATCCCCTTATTCTTTATCGAATTTTCACCATATTTTGGCATGTGTCCCTTTTATACTCATAGAACTTGGGACACATGTCCCTCCATCTTCTACGGATCTTCCATCACATGCCTCTAATAAATAAATAATGATATTCATAGTCGCTTACTATTGGTAATCATCGTACGTGGCATTACTCAATTGGATGAATTATTCATAATTAATAGCTATATATAGATGACTATATAAAAGTCTCACAACATTCAAGATAAAAGACTAATTACATCATTTTAGTTCTTTTACGCTTTGTTTCTTATATAGAATCTTCTCTGAAATTATTCTAATCAAAGTACTATCTCACATCATCAAAGGAAAAATGGGAGTCTTAGAGCATTTACAATGAATCAATGTGGATTGTCATATATGTGGTATATAAAATGAAGACGAAGTGAAAAGTATCTTCAATGGGATTGTGATTTGAGAAAAATATGGACTAAATATACAAGAGAGAAAGTGTATATAAATTATAAAAAAATTAAATAAAAAATGATTAGCACACATTCAGATGAATATTAATTATAAAAAATTAAATAAAGAATGCTTAATACACAATTCGATAGACATAAATTGTAAAAAAATAAATAGAGTATGTCTAGCACACCGTCGAAATGTAGACAGTACACCGTCGAAATGTAGAGTGTACAATCTAAAGTTGCATTGGAGATGCTCTTAGCCCCGCCCTTCGTTACATGTATTATTGGAGAAAATTGGTCGCCCCGCCAAATAGAGAAAATTGGTCACCCAGCCTAGCTAATAAAGGACTCTATCATTTTTGAACAAATTTGATCACTCAAAAAAGTGAACGATAGTGAACATGAGAAAATGATCTCTTGCCCACTTGTTAATGTGTCAGCAGGTGGACAATCCAAGATCAATAATTGATCTTGGATTGTCTTTATTGATCTTAGATTGTCCACCTGCAGACACATCAATAGGTAGGCAAGAATTTCTTGCCCCCAAGGGACAAGAGATCATAACTCAGTAAACATGAAAGAGTATCATCAAAATGATTAGATAATATTGCTTAATCATTTACCAACATGCAAGTTGTTGCCACTAAACAATTGTGTTCAAGAAAATATATAAAAGCAAGATTTTCGTAGAAATAGATTATATGATAATAAATGTTAAAAAAAAAAAAAAAAAAGGAAAAAGAAAATCCATATCATACTGAGTATTTTCCAGTATCGGGAAGAATGCCACAGGACGCAGATGCAAAATTCAACCCTGTCAACATTGGCGATCCTCTTAAACTCAAGTATGGCGGCGAAAATGGCAATCCAAGAAACTCAGCTGCAAAACTTAACAAATTGCATGAGAAATATATATTAATTCAATGAAAAAATAATAATAATCAATTAAAAAAAAAGGCATATGGCCGGAACTACTACCAATGAAATCTGGAAGAATTTTCCCGTTGGTAAATCTTCCGGTGGCTCCTCCGTCAAAATTTACACCGTAGGGCGGAAAATTGGCCTTTGATAGAGTTAGTAAAAGATTATTATTCCCACTGTCGAACAAAGAATCTCCAAAAACGTACAATGCAGGAGCAGCAGGAGAATCTGCATTCACTGAAGAAACGCACAAGAAGAAGATCATAATCACAATCATATATTTCTCCATTGTCTTTTTCTTTTCCGGTGAAAGAAAAACCAGAAATGACCTGCAAATTAATAGGAGCTTATTCGGAAGGACAGATAGGCAAGAGAAAAACAATTCAGGATGCAATTATACGTGCATACATGTCTTCATAGAATAATAAGAATATTATCATTCTGAATTAAAAATTGCAGATGAAAATCTTTGACGTGATTATGCCATGCTTATGCATACCTTCGTGCAGATACTAACAGCCATAGTAAAATCCTTGACGTTCAAGGATGCCCATGATTTAATAAGTTACTCAAACTCTATATTCTTTTGGGTAAATAGAATTAAAGTTCCCGAACCTTTCAACTTTGAGACGATTTTGTCCTAAACCTTCAATTTGTAAATCCTCATGTCCCTAACTTTTGAAAATTGCATGAGCATAGTTCTTCTGTTATAAAAATCGTTAGTTTGACTTTTAAATGAACAAAATTTTCTTTAATGACCAATCTACCATTTTTTAATTTAAAAAAAAAAAACAAAAATTTACAACCTCTCTCCCTATCTCTCTATCAACTCACATTCACAAAATTTGCAATCTCTATCTCTCCCTCTTCATCCACCCACATTCATAGAAATTTGCAACCTCTCCCTCTTTCTCCATCTATCCATATCCATAATTTCAGTACGCATACCCCGCCCCCCGCCCTGAAAAAAAGAAAAATTTCACCTTTCCAACCAACTCTGCCCCGCCTACCTCCACTCCCAAGCCAAAAGCAACACCAACCACCACCCCTCAATGTAATTTTCTGATTGATTTAATCTAATTTTTTGTTTTGTATTTTGCACCATAGCTTTCTCGTCTCTTGCTTCACACAATTTGAAATCTATTTTAAAAGTGGAGTGGGTTGGTGTCGACGGCAATAGCCAATGTTGTGGAGGTAGAAATAAAATTCTTAGATTGATTAATTATGATAACGTGTTATAAAACTAGAGAAATAAAACAAAAGAATAAAAGATATGCAAAATGAATTGTGTACTTTATTATAACGGTTGACCTATATTTATAGAATTCCAAAGTACGTTATAAAGTGATTTGAATACAATCAAACAAGACTTATTTAAATATACTGATAAAACTAAGTATCCTGATAAGTCTAAATAGTTATCAATAATTATTCCATGATTTTACAAAAGTAGAAGATTTCTTTGGTGTTTTTATGATTTATAGATTTTTTTCTTTTTAATTTTCATTTTTTTTCCTATTTGAGCTGCGTCAATGGTGATGGGTGTGTTGTGAGTGCCAGTGGTTTTCAGGCGGGTGGTGGTTGGCGGCGACAATTTAATAAATGGTGGGATGGAGGGTTAGTTGCAACTTTGTATTTTGTTGGTTAGGACTTAGTTGGAGAAGAAGAAGTGGGGGAGGGGTCGGGTTGATTGTATTTTTTACTTTATTTTTTTTCCTTTGTTTTTTTCTATTTTCTTATTTTAATTCTAAAAAGAGTAGACTAGTCATTTTAAAATTTTTTTGACCATTTAACAGTTAAACTAATAGATTTTGTAATAGAAGAATCATACTCGTGTGCTTTTTGAAGGTTAGGAACTCAAGATACTACAAATTAAAGATTTAGGACTCAATTGTCACAAAGTTCAAAGATTCAAAACCCCTAGTGCTATTTACTCTATTCTTTTTATACAACTCATTTGTAAGTTTACAATCAAGTCAAACAACACTTTATCCATAAAAATAGTATGTTTGCAGTGTTTAAAAACACTTATAAGTTAGTTAAACATCATTTTTATTTACATATTTTGTAAGACATACAATTTTTATTTACTTTTTACTCACACATTTTATAATACTCATTGTTTATAATATACAAAAAATTTCGCCAAACAAACACTCTGATTTATAATTTGTTAATCTCGATCTTTTGTTAGATGCACCGCGTCACTTTTCATGATTAGTTAGTGCAGCCATGTCACCGAATACTTTAATGTGCATGAATAATTTCGATAACAAAAAATATAAGAGAAAATAGATAGTATATTATATTAATACCATAATTTTTATTTATTATACAATTTTAGATCTCTAATATTTATTCATTTGCACGTATGTTATCAATTTTTTTTTTCGGGACATTCTTATTTTCAACTTTACATTAATTAGCACATATTATCTATGATGGTTGTTTCTATCTAAATATTGTATTAGCGTACTTTGAAATAAAGAAAAAATATTATATCGCACTTTTTGTACTTGTTATTTCTTCTTTATTTAAAAAGATGAAAATTTACAAAAGTACCAAAAAGTAAGAGGTGCATTGAAATATGGCAACTTTTGATAACATTTGCAAATATAACTATTTGAAAATGGTGGTTATATTCACTCTACAATTTGTTATAAGCGCACCATATTTTAATTGTACTTGAGATTCTCAATTTTTGTTTATTGTTGCAATTATTTTCTTAACTTTTGTCATCAAATTCTTATTTTCAACCTTCATTAATTAACACATTTCATCATTAACAATGATTTCTGTTGAGATATTTTGTTTATTTACTTTGAAATGAAGAAAAATATTTTTTCGTTCTTTTGTATCTATTAATTTTTTTAAATATGATAGACAAATAAGTATTTTTACGAGTTCCCAACAAATATTTTAGACTAAAATCGTTATCAAACACAATATGTGATAATTAATAAAAAGTTGAGGATAAAAATGTAATAAAAAAAGTTGCGGACATGAGTGCTATAATGTTCATAGATTAAGAATGTTAAATGTAATTAAAATGTGGTGCAAAAAAAAAAGTGTTGTGTGAATATAATTACCCATTTAAAAAAAGGAGAACTTAGAAATCTAGAGAAATGTAAAATGACTTTTTTAAGAATAACAACTTTTAATAACATTTATAAAAATAAAAACTTTTTGGTGTAAAAAGTCGTGTATATCTTTTTGACGAAAGACATTTCAACTGTCAGGCAGTCAATTGTCGGTCAACGTTAATTTTTTTCCTCTTTTTTTTTTTTCTTCTTCTTCTTTCAGATAGTTCAACTGAACGACAGTTGCTTAACTCACTTCGTTTGTTTTTCCCGTTTCCACATTTATCTTTTTCAACAAGACATTAATCCATGAACACAATCTCTTCAAATAATTTTTGAGCAATTATATTCAACATATTTTCAACTCTAAAAACAACGAAACTAATTTAGTATAAAACCTGTTGAATTTTTGTTATTTTATAATATAAATTAATGGGTTATCTTCAATCACAGTCCCCATATTTTCAACTTTGTAACAATATCATCATATTCCATTTTATTCACAGATATCGTCCCCATTTTTCATTAATTCTCACATATGGTTCCTAAATATATTTTTTTGATAGTTTTGCCATTACTTAAATAAATTAAAATAACAGAAAAAAGAAAATACAATAGAAAAATTTCAATTAAGACCCTAAATTTTTCAAAAATATAAATAAATCCTAAACATTTTATTTATTTTTACAGATTTTTACTTAAAATAATAAAAAATGCGTCATCAAGTCTCAAACCTTCTAATTATGTTCACCAAAAGAATCTTTAAAGTCTTATCAGATTTCGTCCAAAAATCCATTAATTGACAAAAAATCAAACTCGTAACCTAAATTTGACCAATTTAACAAAGACATAATAATCTATTCATATTATATTGTTTAAAACAATTATTAAAAAAACAAAAGAATTACCCCACCCCCACCACCACCAAGAACAACGAAAAAGGGATTTCTCTCCTGTTTGTTTGCCCAAATAGTCGGGATTTGAACCGGCGGCAACTGGGGAGAAGAAATCCCCCTAGGTTGTGCGAAAACTAAGGAGGATTTCTCTTCTCTGGTTGCCGTGGGCCCAAATTTCGACAGTTTGGCCCGAAAAACGAGGGAAGAAATCTCTCCTAGTTGTTCTTGTTGGGAGTAGGTTGGGAAAGAAGACCATTTTTGGTTTATTTATTTAGTTATCTTTAATCTTTACAAATAAAAGGTTTATAATTTATTTACACTTTTAAAAATGATAGAGAATTCAAATACAACTTTTTAATTTTATTTTCTCTTTAATTTATTTATGTCAGGAGTAAAATTGTTAAAAAAATTATTTGAAGATAATATGTGCGAATTAATGAAATGATATTGACGATAACTTTGAATAAAATTGAATGGTGATGATATTGTTACAAAGTTAAAAAAATGGGTTATTAACCCTAAATTAATCAATAAAAATAGTAAATTACTTGAGGTGAGTTAGTTGGTGGCAAATGGTGGCGCGAAGGCTTTGGCACGAAGCTGTTGGTCGTGGAGTAAGATTTGATTTTAGTAAAATAAATATAACTGATTTTGAATTAGATTTGACTAATATATAGTAAGTGTTTAAGTAATTGTTTGGAGTTATATTTATCCAAAATGGCCATTTTTCAACTTGTTTTTAAAAGTTACTATTTTTCAAATGTATCAACTGCGAAAGGACGTTTGCTATAATTTTCTTTTTCTTTTTTTTTTTTCATTTTTGAAAAGGAGAATTAGTAAAAGTTCCAAACAGTAAGAAGTGGATTGAAAATATGGCAACTTTTGGTAACATTTGCAAATATGACTATTTTGAGATGCAGAATGTCAAATGTTTCATTTTGCAAAAATAACAACTTTTTCGTATGATTAAGATAAAAAGTGGTCAATTATTGTAAGAAAAAAAAAATCGACAGTTCATGAAGAACTGTCAATTCCCAAATTTTTTGGAGCTGTCGAAAAATCAACTGCTCCCAAAGGTAAATGTCGATTCTGATTGTTTTTTTGAACTATCGATTTTTCAACTAAATTGTTGTAAAAAAAAAAAAAAAAGTGGAACTGTCTCGAAGTTGGCTGGCAGTTCCGTCGAGTTTAGTTTACTAGCAAATGATTCACTAATTTATTTTGGCTCTATGTCCTAAGAATTTTTCACCCACTTGTCATTTCACACATTTTTGCGATTAAGAACAATGATTAAATATTATACCAAATGGATCATAACAAATCAATAAAATCTAGCATTCAATTTAGTGAACATATGAAATAAATAAATAAAAAAAATGGACCAATTTTTTTTAGAGTAAATTAAAAATTTATTTAGTTTAAAATTCGATAGAATGAGGGTGAGAAAATAGCCAGTTGAGTGTTTGGGTAGGGTGGCAATACAATGGCGGCGACGGTTAAAGTAGGTGACGGATGATAGATATTGTAATTTGTTTGATTCATGTGACAACGATGGTTGATTCGACAAATAGAAAGAGGATATGAGGCGAATGGTGTGAAATGGTAAAGTTGTATGGAGAAAAAATGAAGTTGGAGAGAGAAAATAGTAACAAAAAAAAAATGAAATTTTGATGGTTTGTTAAAGGCATTTTCGTCAATTTTTTAAATATTTGACTATTTAATCAAACATTTCAAAATTAAGCATATTTCAAAACTCGCCTCTAAAAGTCGATATTTTCTTCAAAACTGTACGAGCTCTTTGATATTTTTAGGAATGCAAACAGAGGTACCATTGATACAGAGGTTGCCAATGACCTTATATACAGTTTCTGTTAGATGAAAGCCATCCCAGAAGTAATATTTGTCTGGGTCCTGGCATGGCACCAGCCCTGGAATGCAGGATGAGGTCCCATTAGCCCATGTAATGCAGCATGGATTACTTGAGTCTTTTAAACCTGAAAATAAATAAGAAAAAAGATCAATCTAATCATGGTTAAATAATTGAGTACAATATTCTCTATCAAATTAATCCTCGATTATTTAATAATAACGTGGAGCTTAATTATACTGATAAAATATTCTTACGTTATAAAAAGAATTTTTAGGGATCCGTTTTACGTGAAACATAGACCAAGCAAAACGAGTTCGAATAAGTTACCATAATTGGATGGATTTATGATGGCATCATAGCCAAGCAAATGAGCCTGACCAAGTATAAATTCCGAGTCTTGCAAGGTTGATGTCAACTTCTTAAGCAAGGTGGCTAACTGATTGTTAAAGATTAGTGCAAGCTGGTTAATCTCCTCCACGCATTGTCCACTGTGTTTAAATTGCCTTGTAACTGATGGAATGCACCCAATTGGTCCAATTTCAAACATTATTATTTTTCTTGCTCCTAATCTGTACAATCTCTGCACTCAAAAACAAATATAAGCGAATAGATGAAGTGATCATTACTTGTATCGTTGACACTTTTATCTTATATTTTTTGAAATGTGCTGGGACGTCTAAGCTCGATTAGATTGACACGAGAAAGCTTGATCCCTCACAAGTCATGCCGTGGCCCGTGGGCAGACACACCTCTAAAACTGAACCCTGTCGGGCTTGGTTGTAGAGCTTTGACAACCCAGCACACCCTCCTCTATCGACGGACCACGTTGTAGAGAGCCATGGCCCACTTAGATTCATTAGTATTGAGGGGCCGTGCTAGCCAAACACGGTCCAATGTACTACTCTAGGTAGCTGGGTTTAGAGACATTACCTGAAATTGTAGGAATAGCTTATCTACCAGAAGTCTTGCGAAAGATTGAGGATCGTAACGTTGATTTGTGTCATATAATTGTGATTCAAGATAGTTGTTGACGTAGTCATTGCTGCCAATAGTAATCACAAACACTGATTTTGACAAATAATTTGAAACTTCAGATGATGTTTTATAGTGCTTGGGCAATTCCAATTCAATTGTATGATTGAACAAGTCAATTTGCTCAGCAAAATTCAAGCATTTACCCTGCAAGAACCCCAATAAATTAGATCATATACGAATCAACATATTGCACAATTATTTGCACGAGTCACAAAGTGAACTAAGTACATAGCCAAGACAACTTTTACATATTAAAAAAAAAAAAAAAGCGAGAACGGGATTGATAATCATTTACCAAAAAATTTGATTACGAAAGTTTATTTAGCATGTAAAGTGTACTACTAACTTGATTACGAAAGTTTATTTAGCAGATTGATTAGATAATTCTTTACAATATATAAGAGTTGGTTTCAAAATCACTGTTCATGCATCGACCAAAACGACGTCGTTTAGGTTTTTTTTTTTTTTTTTATTTTTTATTATTATAGAAGTATTATGTCTGACATGCAACAGAAGCCCACCCTTCCTTTTTTCCTATCACTTTCTCGGTCTTCCCTAAATGTGCCTCTTCTTCTTACCTTTTTGAAGACTCCATTACCGAAGAGTCATCGTTCCATTCCTCAGAGGTTTAAGGTCATGCTGTCGATTCCTTCTCCTTCTAATCGGTACCTCAATCCAGATCTTTTGGTAAGTTTTAAGAAAATAAATTACTTTTCATTTTGGGTTTTTGATTTTTCGTTTTGTATGTTTTATGAACAAACCCATTGGCTGAGATCGATTTGTTGTCTGATTTGGGTTTCTTTTTCCACGATTGGTTTCCCTTGTTTTAAGTTTGTTCATTAACTATCTGGGTTTCATACTAGTGGAATCAATGGTTCATCGGGTTTTCTTGTTGCAATTTTTATGTATTTTATTTGACAAATATTGATTTTAGTTTGTATTTTCTGGTTCACAAAGCGCTACGTTCCATTATTCACTTTGTTTCCTTTACTTATTCATGAAATCTAAGTTGATTTCATTTGCTTTATCTTCGTGATTTTAATTTTCTCTGGGCTGATTAATGCTATTTCTTACGTGATTAGTTAAAATGATAACATTTATCTGTGCCTTTAATATAATGCTTGTTTCATAATGGCCTTAAGAATTATGGATATTTGGTAAGTTTGATGATATCAGTTATTAAAAGATGTTCAGATGAATTATTGACGGTACATAGCTCATTGACTGATCCCCTAATTTATTTAAAAAGTACGTAGTATAAAAATTGAATTGCTAATAATTTGCTTTTGAAAATTTAGTATTGCAATTAGTCTTGACAAATGATTGCACCACGTTTTGAAGGATAACTGTTTTTTTTAGTTGTGCAAAAATTGCAGCATGATTTTATGCGTTTTCTCATTTTAGAATGTGATTGAAATTATTAACTCATTGCCATTTGACTGTATGTTTTTGTTTAGTTATTTTTCTATGTATCGTCTTTATTATTTTTATTAGCTTGATGACGCGATTTAATTTTTTCAGGAAATATTTCCAATTAGCAAAACACTTGACATTTCTTATGCTTGGGTAATCTCTCTTAATAATAAACTGGCAATGTGGTGGCCATGGGTATGTCAAACTTGTAATTGGAAAGAATTTTTTGTGAATTAAAATATACTATTTCATTCATTTTGTTGCAGGTTGCCGAATGGGATTTTTCTTTAAATGGAGCCAAAGAGAACATCGTCTTTTCTTCTTATATTAGTTATTCCTCGTGTCATATATAATTTCATTGAGTAACTATTAATTTGTTGTTGCCATTACATTTGAGGAGTAGAATCTATTTACAAAGAACTTGATCCATCAGTTCGTCTGCTTATTCTTAAAGCACTTTGTGAAATTTAAGCTGATCTATTCCTTTGTTCTTATGATGATATGACTATTTTATATATGAATGCAGTAATTTATTAATACACTGCTATTTATTCTAGAAAGCTTTTTGGGTTATTAATACACTATTATTTAAGCAAACTTTTTTGGGTTATCATTATTATTATTATTTTGTTGACTTTGTAAACTGCATTTAATTTGGAGTAGTTTTAATTTATCAAATGAAAAATTACAAGTTCCAATCTTATGATTTTGTTAAGAACTTCACCAAAAAAATCCAAAAGCACGTCCTTCAATCTTGTTTTACCCTTGATGTTTTTGAACGTGTTTATTTTTCTTAAAACAAGATAATATTATGTCCTTTATCAATGCTCATTATCATGTCATGAATTTGTGAACTAGGTCTTGCTCATGTATGTTATATTTCGATTCATTATACTGTAAATGAGCTTGATGAGTGATGTTTTAGAATAATGAATTTAATGTGGTACAAGCTTTAAAATTAAAAAGTTTTGCCGAAATACAAGATTACTCTTCCTAAGCATGAAGAATAACTGATTATATCCCCAGCAAAGTTATTGGTGTAAACTCTTTATTAGATGATTTGACCATATAGAACTTCTTTGATTCCGTGACTAAGAGTGCTTAGGCAGCTTGGTCATTCTTTCCTGTTCTTGATTTAGGGTTCAAAATCCATGATTCGCTGTGATTTTTTTCGTGGTTTCATTTTTTTTTTCTTTTTTTTTTTTATAGTTCCCATCTCTATAAACTCATTTCATCACCCTCTTCACTTTTTTGTCCACTATGACTTAATTTTAAGGTTAAATTCATAAACTCATCACCCTCTTTGTGTTTTGTTGGGAGATTCATTTATGTTCATTGTTCAGCATTAACATATGCAAAGAGTTTTTGGTTTTTGTCTTCTTGATGTTTGATTTTTGATAGGAAAAGTTTTGTAACAAGGCATGCATGGATCGACTTCTGAAAGGCACAAAGAATAAAATTGTGGAACAGCTGATAAATTCTTTCATGGAGAGACTCCATTGGCACTATTATGTATGTGTGTGTCCTTTTTTTTTTCTTATATTTTTTTGTCCGTCTCTTCTTCTTTTTTTTCTTGTCTTTTTGTTTTTAATTGTACCCTCAAAATCTTGCTTTCTTATAATTTTGAAATAGAAGCCCAAAGTACTAAAGAATGTGATTATGATTAAAGTAGATTATCGTGAAGAACAAAAGATTGACTTTTCACCATTTTTTATTCTTATTCAAATGATTTCAGAAAATTTAATTGCCAATGTGTTCTCTGGTGAGCTTGCTGAAGGCATATCTTATGTTGCTCGTCATGACAATGAATCAAGACTTGTTATGGTAATTAATTTTCACTCTATATGCTTTTCTCTTTCAATTTTCTTTTAATTTGTTTTTTCCTTTAAGCAATAATTTGTGTACAATTTGTGTTGCTCATTATCTTTCCTACTTACAAATTTTTCACATAAAACAAGATTAAAATTCTACTCACAAAAAAAGTGCTACATTGTTTTATCAATTTGTGGAAATGAGTCTTTTTTGCTTTGATATTTAATGGTAAGACATCGTTTGGTACATGATAGTGTGCACACTTTTATTAAATGTTCATTATGTTGTTGTTGTTGTTGTTGTTGTTGTTGTTGTTGTTGTTGTAGTGGTCCAAGACAATATACAATGACGATTGGTTCTATTGGTAAAACATGATTATGTCCGTACCTTGCAATTACATTTCCATGACATTATGTACTTATTTGTTTGCATGTCAAAGTTACAAAATTTATAGTTGGACTTCGGAATAGTGAAAAATAAATCCGTAACACAGTACTATGTGCAAAAAGAAAGTATTTGTAAGAATGGTAATCAATTGACAGCTAAATTTGACAAAAACAAGAAAGATGCTTAATCTCTTGAAATGTTGTACGTAATTTTAAACACTCTTCTCAATTTCAGTTGCCATTGTTTTGGGCTATTAGATTTTGTTCAAAACTGTGAACATATCATCAATCTAATGTCTACTTTCTCATTTCACTGCTCTTGTTATTAGAGGAAGAATACATATTTATTTCTTTTAATGGTTTTTGCTCGGTTTAGTGTCATATTTAGGTTGATACTACTTGTTTTTTATTTGTGCCACTGACTTGAATTTGATTTTTTTAGGAACTTGAGTAGGCACTGCCTGGTTGAGAAGTGCAAATATTGCATGCAAAACATAAACTTACTTTGGGGCTTGTTCAAGCTTTCCAACCTAACCCTTGCCAACAAACATCTTGGTAGGTCTAATTTGTAAATAGCTATACATTGTGTCTTGTTGTTTAATTACAAACAGAATTCATGAACCAAATTCAAGAAATTTCGATGTCTACCTCAAATAGTAGAGAGTTAACATTTTTGTTCTTTATTACTTTGTTTCTATTAATTATAATTGATTTTTCTTGAAATTTTCTATTTGAAATGATTTATACCCTCTTTGTTTCAAAATTTTCTATATTTTTTTTCTTTTTTCAAATGGCCTGTGAAAAATTTGATTTCTATCTAAGTATTCTTGGATTGAACAGTTATGGCACTACATAGTGAAATGGAGTCGTACATTTTTCGCCAAGAGACCAAAAGTAGCCAAATGGATCGAGACCAAAAAAGTAGCAAGAACAGGAAGCCTGTGGGAAAACTAGATCCACTAAGACTACAGAAGGCCTTGATTTTTTATGCTGAAAAGCTCCTAAAGAAGTCAAAATCAATTGGATTGTGCATGAATATCGCTTAGCAAATGTAGACATATTTGTTGGCTTAAGACACAATTTGAGGGCACTTACTCTTTTACTTTTGTAGTGTAGGACTAAATAGTTGTGCTGCTCTATTGAAATTTAAATGCTAGAAGTTTTTGGCTTATTAAATCCTCTATGAAGTATCTACAAATGACTAAATCAATTAATTGCTAAATGCACAATCTTTCATTACATTAATCATATGTTTTTATTTATATTGGCCTCCGTTGGAGCCTATATGATGATCAGGGATCACGTACTCGCTCTTACAGTTTCATGCACATTTATTTGTTGCCAATTTTGTGCGCAATTTTGGACATTTTTCAAATTGAACTTATTATTCAATTCATTTGCATTTTAAGAAAATACCAATAACAAAAGTGTTTGTACTATAAGCATTATATTAAAACAAAATTTAAGTGCTATGT
The DNA here is from genome assembly GCA_030279155.1 of Forsythia viridissima. NCBI lineage: Eukaryota > Viridiplantae > Streptophyta > Magnoliopsida > Lamiales > Oleaceae > Forsythia > Forsythia viridissima. The sequence continues at coordinate 49,009,906 of CM059038.1, forward strand.
TATTAAATACATAATAGTAGATACGTCATGTGCATCGCACATGGCCCCACTAGTAATGCGAAAAGGCCAAAAAATACCAAGTAATTTCCAGTCTCAGGAAGAATGCCACAAGACGCAGATGCAAAATTCAACCCTGTCAACTTTGGTGATCCTCTTATACTCAAATAAGGCGGTGAAAATGGTAATCCAAGAAACTCAGCTACAAAAATAAACAAATTCATTTAAAATATAATAATAATTTCAAATTAAAATAATAACAAAAATAATACCAATTAAATCCGGAATAATTTTTCCGTCGGTAAATCTTCCGGTGGCTCCTCTGTCAAAATTCACACCATAGGGTCGAAAATCGGCCTTGGCTAGAGTTGGTAAAAGATTATTATTTCCACTATCGAACAAAGAATCTCCAAAAACGTACAACGAAGGAGCAGCAGGAGAATCTGAATTAACCGAATAAATGTACAACAACAAGATCATAATAAGAATAATAAATTTCTGCATTATCTTTTTTTTTTTTCTGAGAAATGAAAAAACAGAAATGGCGTGCCAAGAGCATCAACTCTTTAAAGGACAGAAAGGCACGAGAAAAAACAATACATGATGCATACATATAGCAGAAAATCAGATTGTCAACTTTATATATAGAATAATAATTCCAGATCAAAATCTTTCTTGCTGATAGTGACTAACTGCCATTCTTGTATTGTACGCGTCACATCACTCGATTTGGCAGCATGAATGAAGATTCTGCTTTTTTTTTTAAATATATTTTTTTTTCCTTTTAAAAAAAAAATTAGTAAGTAAAAAAAATTTAATGAGTACTTGTATAAGCACATGTTTGATAGTATTGAAATTATATTTTAAGTTGTGGGTGAATGTGTAAATAAAAAGTGAGTTGTAAATTGTGGGTCTTATGAAATGTGTTGATAAAAAATATGTTTGATCAGTTTGACCAGCTAAAATTATAATTTAAACAGTGACAAACACGTGGTATATACCGTTTTTTCACGATGGATTCGACCGCATATTACGATTTAAATTCAATGACAACTCAAATATGTAGCAGATGAATAAGAAGTAGGATTTGAGAATTTGATTTGAGTAAAAGGAATTTGAAGAACAGAAGACATATCACATATGATGGAGAAAAATCAATTTTGAGAATGATGTAACAAATGAAGAAAAAGAAGAATTTGAAGAATAAGAAGTAGGATTTGAGAATTTGATTTGAGGAGAATGAATTTGAACAACATAAGACATATTGTTGGGGAAAATAGTTCACCGGATCGTTGATTCTTGCAAGAACAATTGACAGGGCTCAGATTAATACTGTCCAACTCCACAAAGGTAACACCAAGTTACAATGACAAACTAAGAAGGACCTATTTCACCAAAGGAAATAAAGGGAGGAAAGGGGTTGCAATTTCCACAAAGGAAATCCAATTAACAATGGCTGACTTCTTCTTGGTTTTGGCTTTTCTGTCACAGTTTCACGTGTGTGAATATAATGGCTGTATTGGTGATTAATTCGTGGTTAATGGTTGTGTCAAAAGCCAACTAATATATATAGTGTAATAATATATATTATATATGGTATAATATAATATATAGGTATGGTAATAGTATAATATATTAACCTATAATATATTATACCCTAAATATATATACCCCAATAATATTATACCCTAATCTTAGCCGTCCCACTTTAAACCGGGTCCAACACACTGGGTCACTGAGCAACGACCCAAAGGTACATTAAAACCTCGAAGTGACCCACACACGTCCTTCATTAATTTGGGCTAACACACTTGTGGAGTGGACTATACAATTATCATTCAATCCTGGGCTCAAAGCCTATGAAGATATAACGGGTCTATTAATCATCACTGCCCCGGGTTTATTTGAGATCACAAAAATCCCAACACATATGATAGAGAAAAATCAATTGTGCCATTTTGAGATGAAGAAGAAGTATGATTTGAGAATTTGAAGAACAGAAGACATATATGATGGAGAAAAATGAATTTTGAGAATGATGTAGCAAATGAAGAAAAAGAAGAATGTGGATTTGAGAATTTGATTTGAGGAGATTGAATATGAGATGCAAGAAAAATCAATTTTGAGAATGAAGATGAAAATAGACGTATATGTGTTTTTTTTTTTTTTAACCAGTAGAAAATAAACTCTATACAGTCATGATTAATATTCTCAAACGAACTACTATCTTATAAGATATAAAAATAAAAAATAAAAACACCAATAACACATAAGAAGTTGAGCTATTCAAAACATTACGGTTGATACTCAATACAAATGTCTGGCCAAGCTTAAAAAGTTCTTGAACTAATAAAAAAAAAATATTAAAAAAAAAACTCAAAGTTGCTTAAAAAAATATTAATTTTAAGCTGAGGTGTTTCTATGTATATTGAATTATGACAATTAATTTGATATTTTTAACCAAGTCAAACTTCTATAACTGATTGACGTAAGTTCCATCTTTTTTTAGATGTATCATTTAACTCTTTCGTCATTTTTTTGACTAGTTGGCGTAGTCGTTAGCCGTTTTGTTGAATAGTTGAATCCAGCCAAATCATTTTTTTGGCAAGTGGACAGTATTTATAAGTACTTATAAATTAATCAAATCTAATTTTTATAAATAATATTATTTATAATTACTCACTATCGATAAGCATTCTACGTAGCATTACTGAATTGGATCAATTATTCATAATTAATAGCTATAAATTAATTGGATCAAATAATTCATTCAATTGAGTAATGCTACGTAGGATGACTACTGGTAGTAAACGACTATGAATAACAGTATTCAATTTTTATTCATACATTTTGTAAAACTCATTATTTTTATCCACATATTCTGATGATAGAAATAATGATAGTTGTTATATGTTGTCTGCAAATATTGGCACGTTCTGGCACGCCCGCCTCACCGACTCATAAGCTCATCTCTGATAGATAGACAGCAATGACTCAACTGCCATTAGGCAAGCTAGACACGCGACCCATAAAATTACAGTTACCATTGACAGTTAGAAAGATGAAACACCAGCAATTGAGAAGATGAGCATCCCTCATTAACTCCTAATAATGAGGAGGATGAATGGACACCCGTTATCAAATGAGGGAGATGAAGGGACACCCATCATTAATAACTACAGGACATCCCTACAAATACATGCCAATCCACCAGGTAAAAACAGAACATACAACTCTTATACACTACATATGATTTAATCATATACTGATTATCACACCGAATTGGACACGGAGGAAACAAACCGCCACTTTTCGCAGGTCTCCCCTACTATCGCCGCTGCGCTCAGAGGAGAAAATATTCATTATCAATTGGCGCCGTTTGTGAGAAATCCACAATAAGTCATGGCTCGAACTAGAAGAGCTACGAATGTAACTGCTCCACCAGCCCCCATCGGGGATGTAGACACCGAGTCTAACGCCGCCACTAATCATCCACAAAAAGAATTTACCTGTGCCGCTCAACTTGCAGTACTGCAAGCTCAGGTAGCGGTCTTAACGGCTCTACTCCAAGATCGGTACGCTGTGGTTTCTCAGCTACCGCAAGGTCCTAACCTTCTGTCGGTAAGATCTTTACCACAAGGGGCTCCGCCCCAGGGTCCTAACCCTCAACCGATAAGGCCCTCACTGCTAGGAACTCCTCCCCAGACTCCTAACTTTCTAGTAATGGAAACACCGCCAACAGCAGCTCCACCGCTGGTTTCAGTTTCTTTGGCTCCACCTTCCGCACCCCACTTCTATTCATTGACATCTGGCCCAAATCCACACTGAGGGTAACAGTCATGGATGTCCACGCCTACTCTGGTTGATATACCAATGTTAAACTTGGAACAACGATTAGAAGACATGATGGGTCGCAAAATAGCTAAGGTTAGGTCTAACAAAAGTAGTAGGCAACAATCTATGGTGTTGAAAGAAGATCATTTTTTTCCCTAGAAGTGATGGCGGTCCCCTTGCCACGAGACTTCAAATAGACAAAGATGGAGAAGTACAATGGATTCTCTGATCTTGTTGATCACTTCAGGGCTTTTGTTGACTTTATGAGGTTGCAAGCCACCCTTGATACGATTATGTGCAGGACTTTTCCACCAACACTTAGGCGGGAGGCCAGGTACTGGGTAGCCACCCTTATCCAAAAATCGATCCGTACATTTGACAATTTTTCACCAAAGGTACAGATTAATACTGTCCAACTCCACAAAGGTAACACCAAGTTACAATGACAAACTAAGAAGGACCTATTTCACCAAAGGAAATAAAGGGAGGAAAGGGGTTGCAATTTCCACAAAGGAAATCCAATTAACAATGGCTGACTTCTTCTTGGTTTTGGCTTTTCTGTCACAGTTTCACGTGTGTGAATATAATGGCTGTATTGGTGATTAATTCGTGGTTAATGGTTGTGTCAAAAGCCAACTAATATATATAGTGTAATAATATATATTATATATGGTATAATATAATATATAGGTATGGTAATAGTATAATATATTAACCTATAATATATTATACCCTAAATATATATACCCCAATAATATTATACCCTAATCTTAGCCGTCCCACTTTAAACCGGGTCCAACACACTGGGTCACTGAGCAACGACCCAAAGGTACATTAAAACCTCGAAGTGACCCACACACGTCCTTCATTAATTTGGGCTAACACACTTGTGGAGTGGACTATACAATTATCATTCAATCCTGGGCTCAAAGCCTATGAAGATATAACGGGTCTATTAATCATCACTGCCCCGGGTTTATTTGAGATCACAAAAATCCCAACACATATGATAGAGAAAAATCAATTGTGCCATTTTGAGATGAAGAAGAAGTATGATTTGAGAATTTGAAGAACAGAAGACATATATGATGGAGAAAAATGAATTTTGAGAATGATGTAGCAAATGAAGAAAAAGAAGAATGTGGATTTGAGAATTTGATTTGAGGAGATTGAATATGAGATGCAAGAAAAATCAATTTTGAGAATGAAGATGAAAATAGACGTATATGTGTTTTTTTTTTTTTTTAACCAGTAGAAAATAAACTCTATACAATCATGATTAATATTCTCAAACGAACTACTATCTTATAAGATATAAAAATAAAAAATAAAAACACCAATAACACATAAGAAGTTGAGCTATTCAAAACATTACGGTTGATACTCAATACAAATGTCTGGCCAAGCTTAAAAAGTTCTTGAACTAATAAAAAAAAAAATATTAAAAAAAAAACTCAAAGTTGCTTAAAAAAATATTAATTTTAAGCTGAGGTGTTTCTATGTATATTGAATTATGACAATTAATTTGATATTTTTAACCAAGTCAAACTTCTATAACTGATTGACGTAAGTTCCATCTTTTTTTAGATGTATCATTTAACTCTTTCGTCATTTTTTTGACTAGTTGGCGTAGTCGTTAGCCGTTTTGTTGAATAGTTGAATCCAGCCAAATCATTTTTTTGGCAAGTGGACAGTATTTATAAGTACTTATAAATTAATCAAATCTAATTTTTATAAATAATATTATTTATAATTACTCACTATCGATAAGCATTCTACGTAGCATTACTGAATTGGATCACTATCGATAAGCATTCTACGTAGCATTCTACGTAACATCGAAATGAACCTGAGTCTAATAAAAAAAAGACTCGAGACGAGCTCGAATCTCAAAATGATAAAGGCGAGCTAACCCAAGATGAGATGACCTCGCCCATGTCGAGACGAGCTAGCCAAGCCAAGATTTAAAAAAAAATTTAGGCGAGGCGAGCTCATCCTATCCGAGGTGAGCTCGCCCAAAGCTTAAAAAACAAAGAAAAAAAATTGCCAAGGCGAGCTCACCCAAGACGAGGCGAGCTCGTCCAAGCCGAGGCGCGTTAGCCGAGCCAATGTTTAAAAAATAAAATAAAAAATTAGGCGAAGCGAGCTCAACCAAATCGAGGCGAGCTCGCCCAATCCGAAGTGAGCTCACCTAAAGCTTCAAAAATCAAGGTGAGGCTACTGTCTGAAACACAAGGCTAGCTGCCACTATTTGAAAGATAGTGGCCATAAATAATGACCGATGTTACTGTCTGAAAAACAAGGCCAAAAATGATAAGAACTGCTACTGTCTGAAAAAACCAGCTGCTACTGTCTGAAAAACAAGGCCAGCTGCTACTGCTAAAAATCAAGGCGATGAGCCTCTGTCTGAAAAACAAGACAATGAGCTCTGTTTAAAAATCAAGGCACTAAGCCTCTGTTTGAAAAACAAAATGATGAGCATCTGTCTAAAAAACAAGGTGATGAGCCTATGTTTAAAAATCAAAGTGATGAGCCTTTGTCTGAAAAACAAGGTGATGAGCCTCTGTTTTATAATCAAGGCGATGAGCCTCTGTTTAAAAATTAGGGCGATGAGCCTCTATCTGAAAAATTTAGAGAAAAACATGTGTGATAGATTATTTCTACTTCTCATTGACGACGGTCTATGAAAAGTAAAGGGGCTTATGATGATAGAAATAATGATAGTTGCTATATGTTGTCTATCAATAGCGGCACGTCCTGGCATGCCTGCCTCACCGACTCGCCCGCCTCGTTGGTATCATAAGCTCATCTTTGACAGATAAACAGCAATAATCTAACTATCATTAGGCAAGCTAAATATGCGACCCATAAAATGACAGTTATCAATGACAATTAAGAAGATGAAACACCAGCAATTGAGAAGATGAAACATCCCTCATGCTAATAATGAGAGAGATGAAGGGACACCTGTCATCAATAACTGCAAATCATCCTTATAAATAGAAGCCAATCCCCCAAGTAAAAATAGAACACACAATTCTTATACACTCCATATTATTATTCTGCACATAAGTTTTAATCATATACTGATTATCACATTGGAGTGGAATGAGAGAAAAAAGCCCCACCACTTTTTACAGGTCTCCACTACTATTGCAACTATGCTCAGAGGAGAAGAAAATATTTATCATCAGATTCTACAAAAAAACATGGCTTTGCATTATTGATAAATAGAAGAAAAAAATATTGTTACAAATCTCTAAATACGTAAATATAGTCTCGATGACACGTGTTAATAGGATAAGATCGAACATGGATTATCCGGAATATTCGGCGTTATTTTTGGAAATCACATTTCAAACATTTTATAAAAGATGGACATCTTGGGAAATTAACACAACTCAGTACCAGTCATTTAAATAATTTTTTTCTTTTATTTTTTATATTGCATTGTAAACTGATTTATGTGATTTTAGTTCAGAGAAATTAATAAAAATCTTGACTTTCTCTCTCTTGCTCTATATTATCATTAAGTATGTGTTTTGAATGACCTTTTGGAAGTCCGTAAGTACATTAGGTTAAATCCAATAAGTGCTTATTGAGAAAAAAAAATTTTTTAAAATTATTTTAAAGAAGTTCAAATTTTAATTTTTTTCTAAAAGGCTCTAATTCAAACTTTTACATAAAATTACAAATTGCATTAATGTAACTTTTAATTGACAAAATTGTCCTTATTAATTTAGTAAAATACTAAATGTATCTAAATTTTCCTAAACATCAATATATTAACAAAACTAAAACATTCTAAATAAACTTTAACAAATTAGTTTATACTTCTAACAAATAAATTATGCACATGTTAAAACATATTAGAGAAATTACCCTTAATGTTTATACATATAAAAATTGAGGGATGATCTCCTCCACCTAGTGGGGAGCTTAGACAAGTCACCTAGTGGAGAAAATAAGCTCCCCACTAGGTGAATAGAACATAATCCAATAAAAATTAAATAAAACATAATGTTAAAAACTTAAAATATATTATAGAAGGTATACATAATGTCTATCATTACTATCGATACGATGATTATCAATAATAAGTGACTATTAATAATATTATTCTATTAAATATAGTTGTTTTTCTCATATTTTCTTAAAAAAATAACTACAACCCTATTTAATGCAGGTCAACAAAACCCATATGATATATACAATAAAATAATTTATGCCACATAATCTAATTAAATATTAATTGTAATATATTGTACAGGATATGAAATAAATATTATTTGTGGGGAAAATAGTGAGGTATAGTCAAATAAATATACAGTACTGTTCTAAAAAATCCGTTTAAACTTCACATAGCCACGCCTCACACTTCATGCCTCGCCTTCACCTTGTTGTCATCTTGCTCTCGTCTAGGCTCAAAAATTTTGAAATTTGACCTCAATACCTAGACACGCTTTATAATTTTTAGAATATTGATATATAATATATGTTCAACTCTTAAAAACAAAAATCTTTCCTAGTTAAGCAGCCAAAGAGTCAATTTTTTTTTCATAGCACCTTTCGAATTGACAATAGCTTTTTAATAACAGTTCTATTTTTTGAAAACACTATCGCTAAAAATTCTACTTACAAAAGTTGTGCCAAACGGACCTTAAACAATCCTTGAAAATCCAGACAAAAAAAAAAAAAAAACCCAATTTGATGACACCATTAATTATGGGGTAATTAGCACATTTCATCTCTAACGGCTCTCATTGTGCAAAGCGTCCCTATCATTTGGATTTTGGCATCTGGGTCTCTAAATATACGTTTCTTTGAGAAAAAAAGTTCCTGCTGTCCATATCCGTTAACATTTGCCGTTAAAATTACCAAGAGAGTTAATTAGTGCAAATAAATCTAAACGATAAAGCAAATTTGTGCAAAAAACAGTAAACGATAGGAATGTTTTGCACACATAAACGTTTAATGCCAGAGTTTAGGTCTTCTTCTTCCAACAACTATAAAATTCCATACAAACACATAAAATCACATATATTGTAATATTACAGTTAAAGATAGTAAATGAAACTCATATACAGTACAAGAACATGACTCGTTCAAATAAATGTAAACTGACAAATACATTCTGAACACTTCAATAAGTTACATTATAACCGACCCCCACACACAAAAGCTAACATCATGTTTTAAAATTGGACAACTTTTTCTCTTTCTACAAATTCAATAATTGTTGTTTATACGCATTCCTGGATCTAAGCAAACCATGTATTATCTACACTAAGACATACTTTGTCCCTATCGTTTATAAAATATACTATGCAAGAATGCACATATAGCGGCATATATTTGTTAGGATGTGTCAAATTCATGTAATGTCTATAAATTTTCTTCACTAATATTACAATGTCCGTGATTTTATTTATTTGTGTGAAATTTTATAATTGCTGGAAAAAGAAGCACCAAAACTTAGTTTTAAACATTTGTGTGCACAACATTTCCTGTTTTTTGCACAAATCGTCCATATCATTTAGATTTATTTGTGCTAATTAGCATTTTGATAATTTTAACGGTAATTGTTAACGGATATGAATGGTAGGAATCTTTTCCGCAAAAAAACGTTTATTTAAGGGCCCAACAATAAGAACGAAATGGACTAATTACCCTAATTATAGTTATGACTATACTTAAGAATCTTGACTACGAGAATTCTTAATGGCTTTTCAAAAATCTGGTTTTTCCTATTTGTTCTGTATTTACCTGCATTGCAGGGGCTGCAATTCCTATTTTTCCCAGTTCAAATCCGAGAATGGCCTGATGAAAACGAGAACTCTTGTGCCTTCGGACAATTCAGACAACAACTCTTACATGATTAATTATAAATACTAAAAGCTCTTTGCTCTCTTACAGGATTAATTATAAATACTAAAAGCTCTTTGCTCTGCTGAGGTTTTCTTTATTACTTTCATGGATACAAGGCTTCCTTTTGAATATGACAAGAAGCCCTTTTTTTTGGTTTAAAGCTATGCAAGTAAGAATAGACAAGTTTTTGCTCTAAAATATGCATACATGAGTCATGTATGATCGAAGGAACCTTGTACAGACATGAATAAAGAATCATGACCTTAATGCTTCATCTGCTGGCTGCAAACATTCTTGTGGGTTAGCGTAAAAGTAATCTTCTACCTTTGGTTTATCTGAAATCATGACTCGACTCTTTGGGCACCCTGTACGGTTTGCATGAACTTCCTTTATAGTAGATGAAAACTCGTCCCAGATCAACAAGCCATTTTCGTGTTGATCGATCAAATTGATCAAAACCTTTCTGTCTAGTAGTATGGTCTTCTTGAAACCTAGATATCTGAAAGAGGTTGAATTACACCGAACAAACTTCTTCAGTCTCAATGATGGAAGGAAATGCAAATTTACGAAAAGAAAAATGATACATACTAAGAAACTGGATGTCAAATCCTCGGAATAAAAGTAAGATTTGAGTTAAATTAAAGAACGCGGGTTAAGAGTACCTGCGGTGTCCTTCAACAACTTTAGCCATATTCCCATCATATGTGGGAACAAAGAAATCACTCTCCAACGAGACAAGATAATCAAGAGCTGCCATCTGAGACGAGTGGTCCCGGAAGAACATCAACTCCGAAGGTTCTAGCAATTTCTCCTTTCTAACCTGTTTTACAAAATTCAAGCTGTGTAAAAGAGTAATTCCCATGACACATGAAAAATTATTGGAGTAAACTAATATAGGGAGGTGCTTATGTCACTGACTAGATTCGGAAATGCTGCTGCCAAGTGTCTCAACCTCCTTTCTCCGCCGTATATTTCTCCGGCAGCTATGTAAATTTGAACGTTGTGATCAATGCCGAGTGCAGTCAGGACTAAAGCAGCTTCATCAGGTGTCAAAGGGCATAAACCTTCTCTCCTTTTGAGTTCAGAATCTATGGCTTTCTCCTTCCACCAAGGATTAGCATATCTAATTGTCATTGGTTTTCCACCAGTCAATAAGAGAACATGATTTCAATACTTCTATGTGAAAAGAAGAACAGATGTTACCTCATTCTTGTCAGTTCATCCACCTCCTCGTTGCTGCACCCTCGAGTGCAACCAGAAAACGACAGCATATCCATTTCATATCTAAGATGGAGAACCAAGAAAGGACCATTTTGCCTCAGAGTCCTCACAACTTTTCGACCCAATTCCTCTATCCGGGCAGTGAATCTCAGAGAATGAAAATTAACTCTACAGCGTAGCTTCTGAATCTCGAATGGTAACCCATTATTAGCAAGCCGAGCATCAGTTCTATTAAGATGTACAACTTTATGCTTTTTGAGAAGAGGAAGAATCTGTCAATGAACATCACAGCATTAACAAGGATTTCTTTTCCGCGTCTCCCCTCTCCACCTGGTCCTTTGAGCAAAAGAAAATATTTTTTGCTTGTTTCTTAAAATAGTAAACTAACCTTTTGATGGTAATAAGAAATATTTGACCAACTTATAGGAGGTAACTTATAGAACATTCCGAGTTCAACCTTTCGTTTAAGTCTTGGTGGAAGCTTTTTCAATATCCGGACTTCATCCCACAAAGATGAAATGAAATGATCAACCTCAAATATATCCTGGAAATCGCTGCCAGTTGGAAAGAAATTCTGGATGAATTTGATTAATAGCAATTCAAAATCCGGGGCGATTGTGTAAAGCTATTTCAATATACCTTGGATCAGCCCAAAATGAAGTTTTATCCAACTCAGGGACAATAAGAGTGACGTTAAGATGTCTGGCAATAGCAACCATGTCACATATCTTCACAGCAAAAGGGAAAAGCGAACGAGGCATTAGCAGGAACACGATCATAAGTTATTACAAGAAAATATCAACTTTGGAAAATAATTTTATCCATCATAACAAAGTGAAGGCAACTCACAGCTGCTCGCATTTGATTGAGTCCGCCATTGCAAGAAACAACAAGATAACCATTGTTCTTATAGACCCCTGCAAGCAATACAAACCAGGAATGACTCCAAAACCAATATCGACCATCAAAAGGATGAAAAAAAAAAAATTTATTGCACACCCCGAACATCTCCCATTACTCAACAATTATGTACTTAACACATCGGCAGGTTACAACCAAATCAAATCCTCCCTGGTATGGACCATGAAAATATGATTATCATCAGAACTTCGCGTACACATTTGTGTGAAATTTCTTATAGTTAACTAAAACACAAGGGATCAAATTTGAAGGACACCATCATAAGAAGAGGAAGCACAAAAGGCACTCCACAGTGATCAGTAATGAATTATCCAACTATTGGTTTTAGATAACATAAAGTGCAACTTCAAATTCAGTCATAGAATTCAATGTCATGTACAACAAGCCTAAATAACAAATCACATAACAATCGAAAATAGCAATTTATCTCAAAAGTTAAAAACAAGAGTGAAAAGTTAAAGGCCAACTACTCACTCTTTGGAGGAAGCACCACTTCTCGACGTGTAAGGGACGCATTAGACTCTGTATACACATCAGGAGGACTGGAACAAGAAGGCCAACTCTTCAACAAGTTGGGCCCCCAAACCTCCCCTAATGCCACCAATTGAATAATGCAAGTCCATAGCAATAAAGTAGTGATTGCCCTCAAAATCCAGAGCTTCAATTTAGCATGAGACGCTGTCAAAAACTTGTTATTTTCTACTCCCACTTCACCCAAAAACTTCATGCCCCTAACCCAATTCCCCTGCTTCCCTTTAATCTTTTCGTTGCTATCTTTCAGTTTACACATTGTGACACCATCAAAAAAGCTCACTTTCAAACTGATGAAATTGAAATTTCAAGGCCCTTCAGGTGCTGATGTCCTAGTGCAGTTCTTAACACAAAAAAGACCAGTAAAAAACAAGGGACAAACCAATATGATAACTTGGTGATGTTAAGAATAACATATAGCAGAAAAAGGCGAACTCTATGGACTGATTTTAAATCTAATTAATAATAATGCTATCTTTACGCCAAAAAAGACGAATCTAAGACGTTTCTTATCATTAAATACATGACCTCGAAAACCCCAAAAATAGAAAAAACTAATGACTGTTAATTATGAGTAATGACTACAATTAAGGATTGCTGACTATGAGAATGCTTAAGCTTTTCCTGAGTCACATTCACGCACAACGCGAAACTTCTAAGTTCCGCCAAAAGTAAAAACAAGATATTCTCTCCCTCACACACAAACACACACCATACACTTCTTGAATTTAGGATGAAGCAAATCAATGAAAAATCAAGAGTGAAAATTTGCTAAGACCCTTTACAAGATTTGAAATTTTGATTAGATTACCGGCGGTGTTCCGGCTAATACCGGCGCCGGGAAAACGGTGAAGAAAAGGCGGTATCGGAGAGAGTTTTTAAAGAGAAAACTGAATGTGGGAATTCGCCGTGGAATAATTCTATCCAAAATCCGATTTTATAGAAATGGTACAAGTAGAAATTAAAGAACAATGTGTTTTAAAAAAATAGATTATATGGAAGCAAAATGTACCTTTTCTGATTAAAAAAAACAAAAACAAACTTTCTGTAATTTGTTTCAGAACAAATATTTATGGAAGAGGACTAAGAATTTTTAGTTTGACATTTATTAGTTACACCAAAAATACTGAATAGACAAAATTTTAAATTTATTTTCTTTTTTAGTACTATTCAAAATTGTACTTACTGCATGACTATATAACAAGATTTACGTTTGAGGGCATCTTCAACTATGATCTTAAAATAATGCAACTTTTATATCAAAATATTGCAATTTTCATACTTTTTTTTTTTTTTTATTTTTTATTTATCTATAGTCAATCATAATCTTTAAAAATTGCACCAAATAAATAGTATTTATTTTCTTTCCTTGTTTTTTTAATTTTCAACAATTTATTTATTTCAAAAATTATTTAATTAAATATTCTACACTACTTAAATTTATAAATGAAAAATTAAATATTATTGTTTTCACATTTTTAACTTTTTAAAATTAATGAATAATTTTATTTTAATGTATTCATTAATTACTTTTTATTAATCAATTAAAGGACAAATTGAAAAAAAAAATTGTAAAATTTGAGTTGGAAAAGTAATCTTTCCAATTCCAAGTTTTTAACTTTTTATGTGAAAAATGATGATTAATTTATGAATAAAGCTTCTAAGCCACTTATATTTTTGTTTTTGTGTTTTGCTTTTAATCACATTCTAATCACATTCTTTACAAGTCACTCCTTTATGTTTTTGGTAGTTTCCATTCAACGAGGTTTTTGGCGTAGAAATGGTTTCGTCTTTACCTTTTATGTCACATAAAGAATTAAGGTAAGAAAGACTCACCATAAATGTCATACAATTATTGAGATTGGTTAAAGAAAATCCGCACACAAAATATCACGTGGTATTAAATATAAAAGGAATTTGACAAAATATTTATTTTTGAAATATTCCTAATTTTCAAAAATTTGACTAAATTGTCAAATCTTTAAAAACAAAAAGTGACGAAAATATATTTAATAAACAATCAAAATTTCAATTTTTACCATTTTCTTTCTTCAAATTTTATGTCTTTTCTATATAAGTTCATTATTTTACAACACTCGTATCTCTTCTATTTCTTTTTATCTTTGTCAGATTTTACCGTTGTTACCACATATATCAAACAAATAGTTTTAATCGTCACTATGACTCTGTCATTATATTGTCGTCTTACTCAAATATTCAACCAAATGTTCTCTCTAACATTTCATTGAATTTTGGATCAAATAAATTTGAGTTTGCTCTAAAAAAAAATTGTGTGCGTTTATTTTGTTCATTTCATATGTTTATTCAATTTAATGCTAGATTTCATTGATTTGTTATGACGCAGTTGGTTTATTATTGTTTTCAATCACAAAAATGGGAGAAATGACAAGTACTAAAACATTCATATGACATAGAGCTATTTTTGAGAGTTCAAATTTTATTTTATTTTGAAATTTTTTCAATTGTAATGTAGAAAAAATAGTCAGTTAAAAAAATTAGCTTTCGATTTTTTCGACATTTCAATTGAAAAATCAACATTTAAATTTATTATTTTTGAATTGTCTATTTTTTCGACAGTTCAAAAAAGAAAAGAAGAAGATTCGACAAATACCTTGATAAACTATAATTGTCAGTTTTTCGACAGTTACAAAATAATAAATTTATTTGAATCGACGTTTACCTTGGTGAATTGTCAATTTTTTTACTGTCCAGTTGAAAAGGCGACAATTCTAAAAAAAAAATGAAGTCGGTTTACTCTCGCAATAATTGGATTTCTGCCTTCTGTTTTAGTTTAACCATGAAAAACTATTATAAAAATAAAATATAACTTTTAACTATGAGTTAATTCACATTATATTGTGTGTAATTTCAAAATCCACTTTGATAGTTTTTTTTTTTTTTGAAGCTATTGTATGAATTTTCCGTACCGTAAAATCTTAATCACACAAAATATAGTCATTTGTACAAAATAATATATTTGATATTTTGAATCTGAAAATAACTATACTTACAAATGTTATTAAAAGTTTCTATACTTTCAATCCACGTTTTACTTTTTGAATATTTTTGAAAAATCCCTTTAAATATATAAATTGAGTCTTTTATTTATTTTTTTCTTTTTTTCAGTTAATGTTGGATAACCTGAGCGGTAATTAATTAAGACTTGTGAACCATAGAGGACCCAGACAAAAACATTTGTTTTGGACTAAAAAATGGTGACAATTGCCCGTGACATATTTTTTCATTTAAGGCCCAACACGTTACGAGTATGTTAATTGGCTTGGAGCATGGTGTGGAATTCTTCACCATGCTGTGGCTAATCAAGGTAACTTTTTACAATTAACTTTATGGACATATATTTATATTTATATGGTTGTAGTAAAAAAAAAAATATTTAATTTATTTCTTATGTCATCGATCAGAACATAACTCCGATATAAGTAGTATGTGATTGTCGTCGACTCTCATGTCTTAAACTGTTGGATTAAGTTTCACAATGAATGCAATCCTCGTATTTATTTGTTATCGTTGAGTTTATAATCTTGAATAGACTGTTAATGATAAGTCGGAGGAAAGTGAACAAGACGTCAAATCATCATACCCCCTTATGTAGAGCTTGCAAATGGGCTGCCCGACCCGAAATGGATGGGCCAGACATGAAAATGGGTCGAGCTTGATGGGCCAGTAAATTGTTGGGCCAATCCAACCCAGTTTTGGACCAACGGCCCAATGGGCTAGCTCGGCCACAAATTCCCCCCCGCGCTTTCTTTCTGACTCGTTTTTACTGTATGAACAATTTGAACTTTGTTACATAAAAAAAAAAAAAAAAAGTCTTAGTGTGTGTTTGGAAGAGCTTCTTTGAAGCTCCAAAGCACTTTTGAAAGAGTAAAAATGCTTTTAATTAAATTTATGGTTGTTTGGTAAAAAACAATAAGTGCATGTTGACTAAAAAAACAGCTTTAAAAAGCTGGTTTAGAGAAGTCCAAATTTTGAGCTTCTCTAAAAATCTATATTTGAGCTTTTATGTAAAGCTACAATTAACATTTAATGAAACATTAAAATTATCAAAATTATCATTAATTATCATTAATAAAAATAGAAATAAAAATTTTCGAACTTATATCTTCTTCAACATTTCAATAATATAATACAAATTACATCTAATATGTTTAATTTAAATAAATTAATTTTAAGTAATATAATATATACTAAAATAATTGTGATATTATAACGTTATGAAATATGATATAAAATAAATATTATTTATAAAAGAAACTAATATTAGATATGTAATAATTAATTATTGTTTTGTCAAATAAATATAAAATTTATACAAAAGTACTTTTGTAGTTATGCAGCCAAACACTCTATTTAATATTCACAACACTTTTTGAATTCACATCAAAACAGTCAACTGCTTTTTAACAAAAGCTCTATTATCAAAAGTTCTACTGTAAAAAGCTCTACTCACCATAGCTGTTCCAAACGGACCCTTATTCAACCAATAAGAATTAGAACGCATAATCCCCACTAGAATAAGATTGATTCAATGGACAAACTAGAATTATAAGATTAGCATACCTACGGAAAAAAATCTTCCTCTTTATTGAAGATCACACCATAGCACATATCAAATATATCATGCAGCAAGGCAGAGCCTATAGAACTTAAGGCGACCAATTACAATAAGAATATACTCACCGCCTTCAATTATAGACTTCAATGCTGTCAATGTCAACTCTTGACTACAAGCAATGCATTGAAAGACCATAGATCTTCCTTAATTGTTAGTGAATATAATCTTGGAACTTGTGGCAAGAAAGATCCCGAGAACCCAACTTGTGCGAAAATTACACTCGTAGGAAATTCAACATCTGAAAAAAAAAAATTCTTATGTCAGATTTATATGATTAAGCCAATAACTATATTCCTTATAATGACGAATGAAAAGAACAGACGACCCCCACCAAGTTTTATTTTTAGTTTCGTATGCTCATAGACATTTTTTAGTCCCCTGGTTGTTGTCTTTAAACTCATCTTGAACTTTTAATGTGATTGCATATTGTCAATAGTTTAAATCCTATTTCACCTTCTTCTGGATTTTGCATAAATGATGCTTTCGTGGGCTTGGAATGAATTCCAAGACATGGTCCGAGTAATATAAAATAGTTTTTGAACAAAGTAGTTATATATCTACATCATTTCGGCAAACATAAATTTTAAAGTTGCATTTTTACTAACAAATTCAAGAATCTTGCCATGAAGAAGCATAAATTAAAATCAATAGTGGCATGCAAATCACTATTATTTTTATTTTTAAGAAAAAAGTTAGTTTTGAGTTTTAGCCAAAATGAAAGATGAAGCAAGGAGCAATGAAGATTGCGACGAGGAAAATACAGGTAAAAAACAAAATCGATGGGGATGAGGAGAAAACGATCCACAATACCAAGCCAAAAAATTTAGAGACAACCAATTAGTTCCACGAAGCTCAATCTCAACTAACATAAATGCTTTGAATCAATCTACTAACAATTATGAATGTAAGGTACACGTCTCCCTCCTATTATACGATTAGTTTATCAATAAAAAAGTAAAAGTGTTGAAACAACCCCCATAGGATCGAGGTGGAGACTGATGGTGTTCTCAACTTCAAAAAAAAAAAAAAAATCCCACTAACAAATCTAGTTGCAGAATTAGTAGACAGTGGTATGAAGAAGACAACTTTATGCTTTTTGAGAAGAGGAAGAATCTGTCAATGAACATCACAGCATTAACAAGGATTTCTTTTCCGCGTCTCCCCTCTCCACCTGGTCCTTTGAGCAAAAGAAAATATTTTTTGCTTGTTTCTTAAAATAGTAAACTAACCTTTTGATGGTAATAAGAAATATTTGACCAACTTATAGGAGGTAACTTATAGAACATTCCGAGTTCAACCTTTCGTTTAAGTCTTGGTGGAAGCTTTTTCAATATCCGGACTTCATCCCACAAAGATGAAATGAAATGATCAACCTCAAATATATCCTGGAAATCGCTGCCAGTTGGAAAGAAATTCTGGATGAATTTGATTAATAGCAATTCAAAATCCGGGGCGATTGTGTAAAGCTATTTCAATATACCTTGGATCAGCCCAAAATGAAGTTTTATCCAACTCAGGGACAATAAGAGTGACGTTAAGATGTCTGGCAATAGCAACCATGTCACATATCTTCACAGCAAAAGGGAAAAGCGAACGAGGCATTAGCAGGAACACGATCATAAGTTATTACAAGAAAATATCAACTTTGGAAAATAATTTTATCCATCATAACAAAGTGAAGGCAACTCACAGCTGCTCGCATTTGATTGAGTCCGCCATTGCAAGAAACAACAAGATAACCATTGTTCTTATAGACCCCTGCAAGCAATACAAACCAGGAATGACTCCAAAACCAATATCGACCATCAAAAGGATGAAAAAAAAAAAATTTATTGCACACCCCGAACATCTCCCATTACTCAACAATTATGTACTTAACACATCGGCAGGTTACAACCAAATCAAATCCTCCCTGGTATGGACCATGAAAATATGATTATCATCAGAACTTCGCGTACACATTTGTGTGAAATTTCTTATAGTTAACTAAAACACAAGGGATCAAATTTGAAGGACACCATCATAAGAAGAGGAAGCACAAAAGGCACTCCACAGTGATCAGTAATGAATTATCCAACTATTGGTTTTAGATAACATAAAGTGCAACTTCAAATTCAGTCATAGAATTCAATGTCATGTACAACAAGCCTAAATAACAAATCACATAACAATCGAAAATAGCAATTTATCTCAAAAGTTAAAAACAAGAGTGAAAAGTTAAAGGCCAACTACTCACTCTTTGGAGGAAGCACCACTTCTCGACGTGTAAGGGACGCATTAGACTCTGTATACACATCAGGAGGACTGGAACAAGAAGGCCAACTCTTCAACAAGTTGGGCCCCCAAACCTCCCCTAATGCCACCAATTGAATAATGCAAGTCCATAGCAATAAAGTAGTGATTGCCCTCAAAATCCAGAGCTTCAATTTAGCATGAGACGCTGTCAAAAACTTGTTATTTTCTACTCCCACTTCACCCAAAAACTTCATGCCCCTAACCCAATTCCCCTGCTTCCCTTTAATCTTTTCGTTGCTATCTTTCAGTTTACACATTGTGACACCATCAAAAAAGCTCACTTTCAAACTGATGAAATTGAAATTTCAAGGCCCTTCAGGTGCTGATGTCCTAGTGCAGTTCTTAACACAAAAAAGACCAGTAAAAAACAAGGGACAAACCAATATGATAACTTGGTGATGTTAAGAATAACATATAGCAGAAAAAGGCGAACTCTATGGACTGATTTTAAATCTAATTAATAATAATGCTATCTTTACGCCAAAAAAGACGAATCTAAGACGTTTCTTATCATTAAATACATGACCTCGAAAACCCCAAAAATAGAAAAAACTAATGACTGTTAATTATGAGTAATGACTACAATTAAGGATTGCTGACTATGAGAATGCTTAAGCTTTTCCTGAGTCACATTCACGCACAACGCGAAACTTCTAAGTTCCGCCAAAAGTAAAAACAAGATATTCTCTCCCTCACACACAAACACACACCATACACTTCTTGAATTTAGGATGAAGCAAATCAATGAAAAATCAAGAGTGAAAATTTGCTAAGACCCTTTACAAGATTTGAAATTTTGATTAGATTACCGGCGGTGTTCCGGCTAATACCGGCGCCGGGAAAACGGTGAAGAAAAGGCGGTATCGGAGAGAGTTTTTAAAGAGAAAACTGAATGTGGGAATTCGCCGTGGAATAATTCTATCCAAAATCCGATTTTATAGAAATGGTACAAGTAGAAATTAAAGAACAATGTGTTTTAAAAAAATAGATTATATGGAAGCAAAATGTAACCCTTTTCTGATTAAAAAAAACAAAAACAAACTTTCTGTAATTTGTTTCAGAACAAATATTTATGGAAGAGGACTAAGAATTTTTAGTTTGACATTTATTAGTTACACCAAAAATACTGAATAGACAAAATTTTAAATTTATTTTCTTTTTTAGTACTATTCAAAATTGTACTTACTGCATGACTATATAACAAGATTTACGTTTGAGGGCATCTTCAACTATGATCTTAAAATAATGCAACTTTTATATCAAAATATTGCAATTTTCATACTTTTTTTTTTTTTTTATTTTTTATTTATCTATAGTCAATCATAATCTTTAAAAATTGCACCAAATAAATAGTATTTATTTTCTTTCCTTGTTTTTTTAATTTTCAACAATTTATTTATTTCAAAAATTATTTAATTAAATATTCTACACTACTTAAATTTATAAATGAAAAATTAAATATTATTGTTTTCACATTTTTAACTTTTTAAAATTAATGAATAATTTTATTTTAATGTATTCATTAATTACTTTTTATTAATCAATTAAAGGACAAATTGAAAAAAAAAATTGTAAAATTTGAGTTGGAAAAGTAATCTTTCCAATTCCAAGTTTTTAACTTTTTATGTGAAAAATGATGATTAATTTATGAATAAAGCTTCTAAGCCACTTATATTTTTGTTTTTGTGTTTTGCTTTTAATCACATTCTAATCACATTCTTTACAAGTCACTCCTTTATGTTTTTGGTAGTTTCCATTCAACGAGGTTTTTGGCGTAGAAATGGTTTCGTCTTTACCTTTTATGTCACATAAAGAATTAAGGTAAGAAAGACTCACCATAAATGTCATACAATTATTGAGATTGGTTAAAGAAAATCCGCACACAAAATATCACGTGGTATTAAATATAAAAGGAATTTGACAAAATATTTATTTTTGAAATATTCCTAATTTTCAAAAATTTGACTAAATTGTCAAATCTTTAAAAACAAAAAGTGACGAAAATATATTTAATAAACAATCAAAATTTCAATTTTTACCATTTTCTTTCTTCAAATTTTATGTCTTTTCTATATAAGTTCATTATTTTACAACACTCGTATCTCTTCTATTTCTTTTTATCTTTGTCAGATTTTACCGTTGTTACCACATATATCAAACAAATAGTTTTAATCGTCACTATGACTCTGTCATTATATTGTCGTCTTACTCAAATATTCAACCAAATGTTCTCTCTAACATTTCATTGAATTTTGGATCAAATAAATTTGAGTTTGCTCTAAAAAAAAATTGTGTGCGTTTATTTTGTTCATTTCATATGTTTATTCAATTTAATGCTAGATTTCATTGATTTGTTATGACGCAGTTGGTTTATTATTGTTTTCAATCACAAAAATGGGAGAAATGACAAGTACTAAAACATTCATATGACATAGAGCTATTTTTGAGAGTTCAAATTTTATTTTATTTTGAAATTTTTTCAATTGTAATGTAGAAAAAATAGTCAGTTAAAAAAATTAGCTTTCGATTTTTTCGACATTTCAATTGAAAAATCAACATTTAAATTTATTATTTTTGAATTGTCTATTTTTTCGACAGTTCAAAAAAGAAAAGAAGAAGATTCGACAAATACCTTGATAAACTATAATTGTCAGTTTTTCGACAGTTACAAAATAATAAATTTATTTGAATCGACGTTTACCTTGGTGAATTGTCAATTTTTTTACTGTCCAGTTGAAAAGGCGACAATTCTAAAAAAAAAATGAAGTCGGTTTACTCTCGCAATAATTGGATTTCTGCCTTCTGTTTTAGTTTAACCATGAAAAACTATTATAAAAATAAAATATAACTTTTAACTATGAGTTAATTCACATTATATTGTGTGTAATTTCAAAATCCACTTTGATAGTTTTTTTTTTTTTTGAAGCTATTGTATGAATTTTCCGTACCGTAAAATCTTAATCACACAAAATATAGTCATTTGTACAAAATAATATATTTGATATTTTGAATCTGAAAATAACTATACTTACAAATGTTATTAAAAGTTTCTATACTTTCAATCCACGTTTTACTTTTTGAATATTTTTGAAAAATCCCTTTAAATATATAAATTGAGTCTTTTATTTATTTTTTTCTTTTTTTCAGTTAATGTTGGATAACCTGAGCGGTAATTAATTAAGACTTGTGAACCATAGAGGACCCAGACAAAAACATTTGTTTTGGACTAAAAAATGGTGACAATTGCCCGTGACATATTTTTTCATTTAAGGCCCAACACGTTACGAGTATGTTAATTGGCTTGGAGCATGGTGTGGAATTCTTCACCATGCTGTGGCTAATCAAGGTAACTTTTTACAATTAACTTTATGGACATATATTTATATTTATATGGTTGTAGTAAAAAAAAAAATATTTAATTTATTTCTTATGTCATCGATCAGAACATAACTCCGATATAAGTAGTATGTGATTGTCGTCGACTCTCATGTCTTAAACTGTTGGATTAAGTTTCACAATGAATGCAATCCTCGTATTTATTTGTTATCGTTGAGTTTATAATCTTGAATAGACTGTTAATGATAAGTCGGAGGAAAGTGAACAAGACGTCAAATCATCATACCCCCTTATGTAGAGCTTGCAAATGGGCTGCCCGACCCGAAATGGATGGGCCAGACATGAAAATGGGTCGAGCTTGATGGGCCAGTAAATTGTTGGGCCAATCCAACCCAGTTTTGGACCAACGGCCCAATGGGCTAGCTCGGCCACAAATTCCCCCCCGCGCTTTCTTTCTGACTCGTTTTTACTGTATGAACAATTTGAACTTTGTTACATAAAAAAAAAAAAAAAAAGTCTTAGTGTGTGTTTGGAAGAGCTTCTTTGAAGCTCCAAAGCACTTTTGAAAGAGTAAAAATGCTTTTAATTAAATTTATGGTTGTTTGGTAAAAAACAATAAGTGCATGTTGACTAAAAAAACAGCTTTAAAAAGCTGGTTTAGAGAAGTCCAAATTTTGAGCTTCTCTAAAAATCTATATTTGAGCTTTTATGTAAAGCTACAATTAACATTTAATGAAACATTAAAATTATCAAAATTATCATTAATTATCATTAATAAAAATAGAAATAAAAATTTTCGAACTTATATCTTCTTCAACATTTCAATAATATAATACAAATTACATCTAATATGTTTAATTTAAATAAATTAATTTTAAGTAATATAATATATACTAAAATAATTGTGATATTATAACGTTATGAAATATGATATAAAATAAATATTATTTATAAAAGAAACTAATATTAGATATGTAATAATTAATTATTGTTTTGTCAAATAAATATAAAATTTATACAAAAGTACTTTTGTAGTTATGCAGCCAAACACTCTATTTAATATTCACAACACTTTTTGAATTCACATCAAAACAGTCAACTGCTTTTTAACAAAAGCTCTATTATCAAAAGTTCTACTGTAAAAAGCTCTACTCACCATAGCTGTTCCAAACGGACCCTTATTCAACCAATAAGAATTAGAACGCATAATCCCCACTAGAATAAGATTGATTCAATGGACAAACTAGAATTATAAGATTAGCATACCTACGGAAAAAAATCTTCCTCTTTATTGAAGATCACACCATAGCACATATCAAATATATCATGCAGCAAGGCAGAGCCTATAGAACTTAAGGCGACCAATTACAATAAGAATATACTCACCGCCTTCAATTATAGACTTCAATGCTGTCAATGTCAACTCTTGACTACAAGCAATGCATTGAAAGACCATAGATCTTCCTTAATTGTTAGTGAATATAATCTTGGAACTTGTGGCAAGAAAGATCCCGAGAACCCAACTTGTGCGAAAATTACACTCGTAGGAAATTCAACATCTGAAAAAAAAAAATTCTTATGTCAGATTTATATGATTAAGCCAATAACTATATTCCTTATAATGACGAATGAAAAGAACAGACGACCCCCACCAAGTTTTATTTTTAGTTTCGTATGCTCATAGACATTTTTTAGTCCCCTGGTTGTTGTCTTTAAACTCATCTTGAACTTTTAATGTGATTGCATATTGTCAATAGTTTAAATCCTATTTCACCTTCTTCTGGATTTTGCATAAATGATGCTTTCGTGGGCTTGGAATGAATTCCAAGACATGGTCCGAGTAATATAAAATAGTTTTTGAACAAAGTAGTTATATATCTACATCATTTCGGCAAACATAAATTTTAAAGTTGCATTTTTACTAACAAATTCAAGAATCTTGCCATGAAGAAGCATAAATTAAAATCAATAGTGGCATGCAAATCACTATTATTTTTATTTTTAAGAAAAAAGTTAGTTTTGAGTTTTAGCCAAAATGAAAGATGAAGCAAGGAGCAATGAAGATTGCGACGAGGAAAATACAGGTAAAAAACAAAATCGATGGGGATGAGGAGAAAACGATCCACAATACCAAGCCAAAAAATTTAGAGACAACCAATTAGTTCCACGAAGCTCAATCTCAACTAACATAAATGCTTTGAATCAATCTACTAACAATTATGAATGTAAGGTACACGTCTCCCTCCTATTATACGATTAGTTTATCAATAAAAAAGTAAAAGTGTTGAAACAACCCCCATAGGATCGAGGTGGAGACTGATGGTGTTCTCAACTTCAAAAAAAAAAAAAAAATCCCACTAACAAATCTAGTTGCAGAATTAGTAGACAGTGGTATGAAGAAGACAAATATCATCTATATTAGCCTTGATGAAAATTTATCTTCATGGGAAAAGTAAAACAATAATATCAAAAACCTCATGCCACAGTCCCATCTCTCAGATCATAATTCACCACCTTTCTCGTGCATTCCAAAATGAAATTTCAAATCAAAATCCATTCACAAGGAACCAAGCAAAAACACTGAAAATCAACTCAACCAAAATTCGCATAAAAAAGTAACACAACTCACAAATTCTACAAAAAAATGAAATACAAAAATTACCGATTGTTTTTCGATGGACGGGTTAATGGATTTTGGAGTTGATTTCGACGGATTTCGGGAGATTTCAGTATGAAAATGATTCTAAAGAAAAATCCTTCATAATCGGTCGGATATTCCGCAAGTGCCATATCTCTGTCAAACTTTGCCGTCGCCGTCTAAGTTAATGAGTTGTAGGTTGATTTCGACAGATTGATGCGTGATTTTGATGAAGAGGAGAGGAGAGGATTGGTAAATCAGATAAAAATTAGGGCATTTCATTGCTGGGTTTTTTAGCTGAAGATTGAAAGTGAAAGCAAACAAAAATCAAAAATTTTAATGGGCCAGTCCATTAAAATCGGATCAGAGTAACCCAGATCTAAATGGCCCGTCAGACTAATCGGGTTGGACTCATATGGGCCCAATTTCTTTGGGCCAATTTTTTAAGGCCAGCCCGGCCCAATAACCGGGTTAACGAGTCGCCCATCGGACTAGACCAATTTTGCCAACTCTACCCTTATGCATTGGGTATGACAATAAATTCAATGTATTACTAATTGCAGAACTGTTAATTATTTGAACGTATTAATAATTTTTTATTTATATTTAATTTCTGCTAATGTATCAACTAAGGGATCTTGGCTTAGTTTAGTCAAATCATCGCAGTTCTAATATGAATTTGAGGTTGATTAATAATTGTTTATGTGATTTTTAATCATTTAAAATGTAACATCACATTGAAACAATCCCAACTCCATTAAGACAAAAATAGCACTTCTAAGTTTCAACACCCCCAAAACATTGCATTTATGTATGATTTGCAAAGATCTATGTACCAACATGAAAATCACCTAAATCACGTAGTTGATGTAATTCGATATGTTAATTATATCAATTCACAACTGACATAAACAATTTGCATCTCTAATTATATATCCGAAATATTTCACGAACTCACTCTCAATTTCTCTGACAATGCACCAATTATATATTGAACAAATGTAGAAATGAGATATGGGAGAAATAAGTGGAAGGGATTCATAGCATGTTTATTACAGATTATTTTCAATTATTTTTTTCCTATTTTTATTTTTAATTATATATTTTATCAGACCTATTACTTTTATTAACTTTTCAACTATATATTTTTATCAATTTTTATCAAAATTTATTTAAAAAATTATTTTTAAACTCTATCAAATAAGTATTTAAATATCGAGTAGTGATATAGCACTCACAGTGGCCACTAATTATAGTACTCACTGTCCACGTAGCATTACCACATATGTCACTTTTTTAAAAATTGTTGATAATTTTTTTGAATTTTTTAAAAAGTGACTAATGTGGTGATGCCACGTGGACAGTAAGTACTATAATTAATATCTACTGTGTGTGCTATATAATCACTCTTTAAATATCTCGTATAAGTGATGGTGAAATTTAAGTTTTGTTGATGTTGTAAGTGAAATAATTTTTTTTCCACAAGGCATGATTGGTGATAGTGGTCACCCCCATTACCCCATTAATGTGGATGGAACTTTAGGCAGCTTTCCTTATTGGGATGGACAAATTCAATTATAGTGGTAGCTAATAATGTTCTTTCATTGGTTCATTTCGGAGTGGACAATGACCTTTAAATAGATAAAGTTTTACAACGAATAGAAGCAGTATGGTTTTTAATCAAAACAAAAGTAATCATACAACTTAGTCGCAAATTCAAGGGATTTTGTGCCAAAGTGTGGGATCCCTTATTCCGAACGATTGACGTTAATTAGAAGTATATGGAAACTTCAAATCAGAAGTGTTTTATTCACGGAAAATGTTAAATGTGATAAGGAAAAAGCATGGCATAATTCTTACCTCCTCCTCCTCCCAGAAATGGTGTGATAGTAATTGTCTGATTATTAACGAAAAATAACGTATCCGAGTACCTAATAAAAACAAGCGGCATCAATAGCCCTTCCGTCTGCATCTGTATTAGGTAAGTGAAGAAATATAAAAGAGAATATGTGTGGAGAAATAATTCTTTATATTGATTCAATTGAATGATGATTGAATGGAATAATGAATGAGATTACAAAATATATATATATATATACTAATAGATGATTAAAAGAAACCTATTAAGAAAAAGAATTCTACCTATAATAGGAATATTACACATATGGTATCCTACTTACATGGTATTCTACTACAAATAGAATTCTACCAATAAGGTAAGTAAATATTTGTTAATAGTAAGCAGCCGATTATGTTCCGATATCCGACTGTCAAGTAATCCTGGCAACCACTTTGGGTAATTGTTTTAGCACATTGCGCCACACCATAAATTGTTGGTCCTCCATTGCCCACTTCGCTCTTAGCCGCCACAAAGTAGCCTTTAATTCCAGGTGTTGCGAGCTCAAGATTCTGTAAAAATGTTGACGCAGCTGCTTGAGATGCGGTGCGATTGCTGCATATCTGAACATTGCCCGGCAGCGTAGTTTGGTCGTAGAAACTGTTGCTTTCATACCTTCAAATTGAAAATAAAAATTATGAGTGGTATTAAAATTAAGGGTGCATTTGATTGCACGCATTTTTTCATGAATTTTTTTTTTCTATCTATTTTCCATATAATAACTTTCGTATCCACAATTTTTCATGGAAAATTTTTTTTCCTTTTCTAACTAATAGGGTGTTGATGGTCAATTTTTTTCAGGTAAAACATTTTCTTATTTCTATATAAATTACTCTATTTTCCTTGAAAACAAAGAAAATATTTTTTTAGGGGGGGAGAGGTTTTATTTTCTAGGTAAAATTTGCCTTCAATTGACAATTGCCGGTTAAACAATTTTTGGCAATTCAATTCCATGGAATTCGTTTTTTCCACCCAAATTCAATGCTTGCAATCAAATGCACCCAGTGACGGATTTGGTATGGGGCCGTGGGGTAAATGGCCCCCACACCCATTTGACAAATTTTTGTTTTTTACTCCTTTGTTTTTTAAATAGCCCACAATTGACTTTTACACTTTCCCTTTCATTTTTCCAACTTCATTTCCTTCAGCCATTTGCGTCTCTCACTGTCGGAAAATGAAAGATTAAAAATGGTGGGAGAAATCACAAAATCATCTTAGCATCTAAAGATGGCAAAAAAAACCATCCGCCCCGGTTGCCCTGCCCCGCTTATTTGGGCAATCTGGGCAGGTCCGGGTCCGAGGCCCCTGTCCCCGCCCCGCCAAGATTTTTTTTTTTTTTTTTGTGTAATGGACTAAAGAAGAATTAAATTCGAGTTGAAATTATAAACTATAAATCTCAACCATTACATCACAATTCCATTCTTGAATTTTTTTGTTTTGTTTGCTACAAATATTTTAAAAAATATATATTTCTTTTCAATTTTAAAAAAAAAAAAAAATTCTGGGGCGATTGACGGGTCAAAAGATTGTCCCGCCCCCTCGAATTTGTGGGTCGCGGGGTGGGGCTGGGCCGACCCGCCCATTACCATCCCTATTAGCATCCCATACCAAATCTACATCCCTGGTAGGCTGGTAAGTTTGTCTGACAAAATCATCAAATTGAAGTCTCACAAAAATCATCTTATCATCACATACCAAATCTACATCCTTGATAGGCTCGTAAGTTTGTCTTTAAATAATTTTGTATTTTGGGGAGAGAGCAACTATAAAAGACTACTCTTTTTATTAATGAAATAGATGTTTCTAATTTACTTGTAACTTTGCGATATTTTTTGATATAATATATTAATGTTACGCTGTAACTTTGTTATATTTTTTTGTTTTTGAAATGGAGATGGGTGGTCAATGGATGAATTATTGTTTGGTTGCTTTGTATATTGATATTTGTTATGTAAATTTGTAAATTGAATTTGGTTATTATATTTTGCTTGTAGATTGATTAGATTGTCCATTTTTATTTTTTTTTGCCCCAATAACTTAAGAATCCTAGATCCACCATTAAATGCACCCTAATGGGATATTTTCTGCAAAGGTTGTTAAAAATTTTAAAATACTCATTGAAATAATCACTTAATTAAAAACATATAGTAGACACAAGCATAGTTAATTATACAAAAATGCACCTTCAAAGATTTACCAACAAAAATTTGAAGTTTCACAAATTAAACAAAAATGAGTTTAATAATTATATATTTAGTTACAATTAACAAGACTTTGTTTGACGTAATGTACTAGTTAATATCGTATATGTCTGTGTTAAAATTTAATAGTGTCATGTAGGATTTTAGGTTAACATTTTCAACCAACTGACCATTTGCGTAACTATTAAAAACTTGAGTGATTAATCCTATAAGAAAATTACTTCAATGATCATTTTGAAATTTTTAACAAACTTAGCCATCGTTCCTGAAATTAATCCTAAAATTAATTATGACTAATATATAAACATTTTTGAAAAAAATGCTTTTATCTTTTTAAGCTTAGCCAAACGTGTTATATTCTTCCAAAAAATTAAATTAGTGTTTGTTGGGTTTTGATAAAAATTAATTATTTAGTATATTTTAATAAAAATTGATGAAATTTGTATTTTAAAAGTTGATAAAAGTTATGAGTTCTATGAAATATGTGATTAAAAATTAATTATTAAATCTTACTTAATTTTTTAAGCAAAACAAAACAAAAGATTAATCTAAAATCGAATTTTATTGAGGCTCAAAAGTAATTGAGATATTGTGATACCATAAAACATATGAAAATGAAAAAGTAATTTTCTAGTTGGTATATAAAAATTAGTATATTGATGTGATCAAAGGATAAAAATAAC
This sequence comes from Forsythia viridissima, assembly GCA_030279155.1. Lineage (NCBI taxonomy): Eukaryota > Viridiplantae > Streptophyta > Magnoliopsida > Lamiales > Oleaceae > Forsythia > Forsythia viridissima. The sequence goes on from CM059038.1 coordinate 49,039,985, forward strand.
TTAATAAGACATTGAATCACAACTCATTAATTCGATTAAAGATCCAGTGGTCAAGTAGTCAATTCGATCAAAAGTAAAGTGATGGATATATGAGCATTTTGATGATTCCTTTTCATGACTGACAGTAATGGCTTGTTCGGTAGAGATTTTTTGGTTACTTTTTGACTTTTCAAATTTTTTTGTAGTGTAAAAAATGTTGAAAAGTCAAATATTATAGACAAGAAAATGGATTTTTTGAGGAAAAATCTGTACCGAACATGACCTAAGAGTGGAACTTGTTGAAGCATTAATAATCACTAGTGGCAGGTTTCAGGTCTTTTACAATTGAATGCATGTAGAAATTGCATAACTATAGCTATCTAGATTCTATTGAGGAAGTTAATCTTGCATATCTTCTATATTGAGATACACAAGATTTGTAATTATATTCTTTAATTATAGCTTGTATACTAGTTTAATTGTAAGATGTTACCTTGTAATTAGAGTCTACTTGTTGTATATATACACTGAGCCATGTATCAATGAAGTATCATTTCAGTCAAATCTGTTTTCTTTTCATGGTGTCAGAGCTAGGTTGAAATCCTAAATCCATAGCCGCCACACTTTACCTTTTCGTGTAGCATTTTTTTTCTTTCCGTGTAGCATTTTTTTCCAATTGGTCATCATGGTGGATGGAACGATTTCCTCTTCCTTTGACGCTTCGAAATCTGATATTTCCAATCCCTTTTTCACCTATCATTCAGATCATTGAGGTTTGGTTTTGATTTCCAAACCTTTGAATGGAGACAACTATTCAGCTTGGCGCAGGGCTATGACCATGGCCTTGAATGCCAAGAACAAGTTAGGCTTTGTCAATGGCACTATCAAAGTACTTTCAGCAGAGACCAATCCTGATGATTTTGCAATTTGGTCACGATGCAATGACATGGTCCATTCATAGATCATTAATACTCTTAGCCCAGAAATTTCAGACAATGAGATCTATTACACTACAACTCATGAAGTTTGGGAAGACCTTCGTGAACAATTCTCTCAAAGCAACGCACCTCACATTTTTGAAATTCAGCGAGAAATTGCTTATCACCGACAAGAACAACTCTCTGTGTCTGCCTATTACACCAAACTGAAGAGTTTGTGGGATGAATTGGCCTCTTATAATGATGCCTTTTCTTGTTCATGTGGCTCACAACAAGATTGACAAAAATTGATGCAGTTCTTAATGGGGCTAAATGAATCTTATGGTGCTACTCGTGGACAGATACTCTTGATGAATCCTCTTCCTTCTGTCCGTCAAGCTTATTCTTATGTTTGTCAAGAAGAAAAACAAAGGCTTCTCAGTGCTACACACACAACCACAAATTCTAATACAAGCGCTGCTATAGCTGTAGGAAGTAATAGATCCAATCGATCTGCTGGAGCATGAAGAACTAAGCAATCAAACCGTTCTTATAACGGTCTGCAAGATGGGCGACATATTGATCAAGATAGGCGTCGTTCAGGCTCCTTCAAAGGGCGACCTCAATGCACTCACTGTGGAGACATGGGGAATTTTGTTGAAAAGTGATATCAATTAATTGGATATCCATCGGGTCATCCAAAAGGAAGATCAAACTCGAACCGCTTTAAAAATGATTTTTCTCAGCTAATCAAGTATCTGGGGGATTGACTAAAAATGAAGGAAAATATGTAGTATCAGAAATTTCAGAAGCACAACTTCAACATCTCTTGTCCCTTCTAAGTGACAAAGATGGAAGTGCTAGTTCTCAAGCTAATACAGCAGTAACCAAACCAAGTTTGTCTAAAATCTCCTCCCGCAGTTGGATCATTGATAGCGGCGCGACGGACCATATTTCTCCATCTCCAATTTATTCTTGCATGGTGATAAAAATTATTCATTACCTCCGGTACTGTTACCTAGTGGAGAAAAGGCCAATATTGTTGCAAAATGATCATTGCCTCTGAACTCTACATATTATCTGCACGATGTATTATGTGTGCCTATGTTCAAGAATGATTTAATGTCTGTTAGTCACCTGACCAGAGACTTGAATTGTTCGGTAACATTCCTTTTTATTGGTGTGTTTTGCAAGATCAGGTTATGAGGAAGATGATTGGTTTGGATAAGCAGCGTGATGGGCTACTACTTGGTGGCATTAGTGACGAAGAAAACATTGACCAATCCGCCTACATTTTCAAACAACCAACCAGTTTACAACCTCACCAACTCATCTACCGATCTCTGGCATAGTCGTTTGGGCCATGTTTCTCTTCCTCGATTAAGTTTTATTGCCAAGAATTTTTTAAATATCTCAATTAACCATAATAATGCGTGCCCTATATGTCATTTGGCAAAGCAAAGTCGTCTACCTTTTGGTACTAGTATAATTCGTTTCAAAGACCATTTGATCTTATTCATTGAGATATTTGTAGTCGTTATAAACATTCTTCTCTTTCTGGTGCTCATTACTTTCTTACTGTCGTTGATGATTACACACGCTTCACTTGAATATTTTTGATGAGACACAAAGATGAAACGCAATCACTTTTGAAGCACTTTTTTAGTTATGCATCCACTCAATTCTCATCTCCCATTAAAACTTTTCGAAGTGACAATGGTGGAGAATTTCTTTCACTCCAATCTTTTTTTAAGGACAATGGTGTTGTTTTTCAGCATTCTTGTGTTTACACACCCCAATAGAATGGGGTTGTAGAACACAAACATCGTCACATTTTGCAAGTAGCACAAGCCTTGAAATTTCATGCTCAACTCTCTACTCAATTTTGGGGAGAGTGCATCCTCTCTGCGGTCCATATCATCAATCGTTTCCCAACTCCTCTTCTTTCTTTCAAAACTCCTTTTGAACGTGTTTATCATAAACTTCCTTCTTTTTCTCACATTCGGACCATCGGTTGCTTAACTTATGCTACAAATCCTCGTGTTACTCATAAATTCTCCCATCTAGCTATCAAATGTGTTTCCTTGGTTATCCTATTGGTCAAAAGGCTATTGGTCAAAAGGCTTACAAATTGTTTGACCTATCCACCAGAACGGTTTTCACCAGTAGAGATGTTGTATTTTACGAAACTATCTTCCCTTTTGCTTCTATCGAATCTAGTCATGTTGTCTCTCCTTGCTCACACCTCAGGCCCAATTCCTTTCCCAATACATGATCCAATTCCTTCTTCCACCTCTTTCAAATCCACATAAAATACTGACGCTACAGATGACTCACCCGAATCACAAGCACCCATCGCACCTCATTCATCTGCCACACCATTCTTACAACCCGACCCACCAGTGCCATCACCCGAGCCACCACCACCCTTACCCGAGCCTCTTCGTCGTTCCAGCCGCCCCACCACTTTGTCGGTGAAAATACGAGATTATGTATGCTCTCAAGTCACGCTCTCTTCTTCCGATCGGTCATCTTCCTTATTTCCTAGTCCAAATAAAGGCACTCGTTATCTCCTAGTCAATTATGTCTCCTATCACTGATACAAACCTGCACACCGATCCTTCATTGCTCAAGTTAGTCAAACTACAGAACTGTGCTCTTATTCAGAAGCCGTCACTCACCTTGAATGGCAGAAGACGATGCAGTCAGAATTGCAGGCTCTCCAAGACAATGGCACTTGGACTCTCACATCTCTTCCAGCTGGCAAGACACCAATTGGTTGTCATTAGATTTATAAGATTAAATGTCGGTATGATGGCTCTATCGAGAGGTACAAAGCTCGATTAGTAGCCAAGGGGTTGAGGCAATTAGAAGGCGTTGATTATCAGGATACATTTTTTCCCAGCAAAGATTATCTAAGTTCGTTGTTTACTTGCATTGGTCGCTGCTTGTAGATGGTCGCTTCACCAATTGGATGTTAATAACGCATTTCTTCACGGAGATCTCAATGAAGAAATATATATGTCTCCACCACCAGGGCTTCGGAGACAAGGAGAGGAAAATTTGGTTTGCCGACTTCATAAGTCATTGTATGTTTTGAAACAGACATCTCGTCAGTAGTTCGCAAAATTCTCAGATGCTATTCGGTCTGCTGGTTATATACAATCTAGAGTTGATTACTCTCTGTTCACCAGGAGACAAGGAAAGTCCTTCACCGCTCTCTTGATATATGTTGATGATATTTTAATTACCGAAAATGATCCTACAAGTATTACTGCAATCATGAAATTTCTTCGTAGTCATTTTCGTCTTAAAGATCTTGGGGATTTGAAATATTTCCTTGGTATTGAGATTTCTGCTTCTAGAAATGAGATTTTTATTTCTAAACGTAAATATGCGTTATAAATCATTAAGGATGCAGGGTTGATAGGGACAGCTCCTGTTGACACCCCTATGAAGCGAGGATTAAAGTTGTCTGACCAGAGTAACTTGCTCAAAGATCCGTGTTGTTACAGAAGGCTGGTCAAAAAATTGATATACCTTACTGTTTCAAGACCAGACATCATGTATTCTGTACATGTGTTAAGCAGGTTCATGCATCAGCCTCAGAAACTTCATATGGAAGCAGCTCTCCGTGTTGTAAGTTATCTAAAAAATGCACCTGGTGAAGGTTTGTTTTTTTCTTCAAAAAGTGATTTCAGATTGAGAGCCTCCAGCGATTCAGATTGGGCAGGCTGTCCAATTACTAAAAGATCTATCACTTGTTATTGTGTTTTCCTTGGTCCTTCGCTAGTTTCATGGAGATCGAAACGACAAAAGACAGTTTCTCTTTCTTCGGCTGAAGCAGAGTATCGTGCAATGACAGGTGCTTGTTGTGAGTTAACATGGCTTCAACACCTTCTCAGAGATTTAAGAATGTTACATCAGGAACTTGCTTTGCTGTATTGTGATATTAAAGCAGCACTGCACATTGCAGCAAATCCTGTTTTTCATGAGCGAACTCGACACATTGAAATGGATTGCCACTATATCAGAGATAAAATCCAAGATGGATCCGTTGATACAAATTTGTAAGTTCTACACATCAATTGGCGAATGTCATAACCAAAGCTTTGGGAAAGGAGATTTTCACTCCTATGATTCGCAAGTTGGGAGTTCAAGATATCCACTCTCCAACTTGAGGGAGAGTGTTAAGGAAGCTAATCTTGCATATCTTCTATATTGAGATATACAAGATTTGTAATTATATTCCTTGATTATTGCTTGTATACTAGCTTAATTATAGGATAGTTACCTTGTAATTAGAGTCTACTTGTTCTATATATACATTGAGCCATGTATCAATGAAGTATCATTCCAGCTAAATCTGTTTTCTTTCAGATTCTTCCTCCGTCTCCTAAAAATATGTTTATTTCTCTTATTCATGTTTCAATTATAAGCACTTTCTTTATTGATAATATAATTAATTTTTTAGTTTTCTAATATTTTTCTATTTAATGTGCTTTGTAAACTGTTGACGTCGGAACTTGCTACGTCCACGTGTCAACAGATCTCCAGTCACTCCTCTGCCAACTCGTATGTTACCTGCACACTAGGACAATCGTTAGGCACCAAGATCTCCGGAGAAAAAGGGTCCGGCGATCGTTGGTACTCCGACAATCAAGTCAACTGCCGGTATATGGGAGATACACGGGGGTGGAAACAATGGGGTGTGGGAGAGACAAGCAGGCAGAGATTTGAGCAGAGTTTAGGGTGGGATTCTTAAGCATAAAAAGTGCGTCATAAAATATGAGTACTAAAAATATGCGTACCTTAGAATAACCGGATTCTGATATTTATATAGGGAGAATCCTAATTGATTTAGGGAAGCGATCAATTAGAATTCTGATTGGGATTCTCTTTCCTTATTAGATAAGGTAGGTTCTAATCTCGCCGTGATCTTCCGAGATTGCATCCTAATCTCTCTCAATCTCTAAGATTGTGTTGCTAATTTTATTGGATCGGGATATGGTTTCCTTGTGACAATCAAACACAATCCTCCCTGAGATATCCTTTTAGCTGTCCCAAAATAAGGATTATATGCGGACCATAATTAATACGAAGCATGGCGAGGCTCTCTGAGTCGGCCATGAGTGTCGAGGCTCTTTATGGGCCTCGCAATACTCTGATTCAGGAATACTAAGATGTTCAATGGGTCTCTGAGGCCTCCTGAGAATTTACGAGGCCCTTGCTGGGCCCTCGAGGAGGCTTTACCAAGTCCAAGCCTATTATTTATATTAGGCGTAGGACTTTAAGAAGAAGCATTAAATGAGGACGAAGGCCTTTAGAAAGCGAACCTCCAATGGAATCCGTGAGATCACATCTCCAATCATATTTCTCCATAGGAGGCATTTTGAACCCTGCGAAGAGTTCTCTAGCCTTCAACTATTTGGAGAATGGGAGATCATCGTCGTTATCAAGGTCGCACAACCGTTCTGGTCTTTCATCCGCAGTCCTAGAGTCCCTTCTCTTCTCTCAGTGGTCATCGCTGGGCTCGCTACACCGGCTACTCAACGATTGAGGTCGAGCCACAGATGACCCAGACTCCAACCTGTCGAATACGCTGGCAGAGAAGATCGGCTTCTCCACTCATGAGGCACGAGGTTTCTCCAGGTTCTGGGATTTTCTCCATTGAGGATTGGCGAATCATCTTGAGACTGACGACTTTTGATAGAGCCGGACCTCGAAGGGCTTCGCCGGCACGGCTACGCTCGGGTCCATGTTGAAGAGATTGATTCTCCAACAATTCAAGCGCTGTCTTCATCCTAGCGTTGTCCAACTTCGGGTCCTGGTTTTTCTGTTCCACTGTCCATTTCTGTCGTTGTCTTCTCTCTTGGCGTCGGGTCACGTTCTGTAGATCCTGAATGCTCTCCTGTCGTAGGTTAGTGTGGTGGGACTCCACCTCCTCTTATGTGGAATGTTCGGATGTCATGCTCTTTTGGGTAGAAAACACGTTTTTACCACAAGCTCTTGGTCATGTTACGTTTTTCGTTTCCCACAGACGACGCCAATCTGTTGACATCGGAACTTGCAACGTCCACGTGTCAATAGATCTCCAGTCACTCCTTTGCCAACTCGTATGTTATCTGTACACTAGGACAATCGTTAGGCACCAAGATCTCCGGAGGAAAAGGGTCCGGCGATCGTTGGTACTCCGACGATCAAGTCAACTGCCGGTATATAGGAGATACACGGAGGTGGAAACAATGGGGTGTGGGAGAGACAAGCAGGTAGAGATTTGAGCAGAGTTTAGGGTGGGATTCTTAAGCATAAAAAGTGCGTCATAAAATATGAGTACTAAAAATATGCGTACCTTAGAATAACTGGATTCTGATATTTATATAGGGAGAATCCTAATTGATTTAGGGAAGCGATCAATTAGAATTCTGATTGGGATTCTCTTTTCTTATCAGATAAGGTAGGTTCCAATCTCGCCGTGATCTTCCGAGATTGCATCCTAATCTCTCTCAATCTCTAAGATTGTGTTGCTAATTTTATTGGATCGGGATATGGTTTCCTTGTGACAATCAAACACAATCCTCCCTGAGATATCCTTTTAGCTGTCCCAAAATAAGGATTATATGCGGACCATAATTAATGCGAAGCCTGGCGAGGCTCTCTGAGTCGGCCATGAGTGTCGATGCTCTTCATGGGCCTCGCAATACTCTGATTCAGGAATACTAAGATGTTCGATTGGCCTATGAGGCCTCTTGAGAATTTACGAGGCCCTTGCTGGGCCCTCGAGGCCTTTGCCGGGTTTCTGGAACCTTTATGAATCTGGAAGGCCTTCGCTGGGCCTATAAGGCATTAGCGAGGCCTGAATTAGGCATAGATGAGACATTTATTGGGCCTTTGCTGACGTGGAGGCTTTACCAAAATCGGGTGGTAACATAAACTATCATTATATTAATTGTAAGAATATATTAAAAAAAATACAAGTAAAATTTATTATTCCAAAAATTTTATTAATTTGTATGAAAATAGAAGTAAACATATTTTTATAAGTGTATTTTATAAACGTCAGACCTTGGTAAGTTTCCATCTATTCTTTTGAAAGGAAATACTTTGCGCAATGTGTATTTGGTTGTGTATGTGCAAAGTTTGCTTCCGTACACAATAAGTGACCCTATGGCTAGAGCTATCAAATGTGTTAGGTTGGGCCAGCCTAGTCCATCAAAGTAGGGCCACACATGAAACTGCAATTTTGTATGGGCTAGAAATATGCTAGTCCAATCCAGCCTATTGGCCCAATTTGGTTTTAATTTTCTTTTTTTTTTTTTTTTAAATAAATTTTTTATACAATCTAATACATTACATCAAATACAATCTTAGATAAATTTAGACTATGTATTTTGATATTTTTAAAGAGATTAATTTATAAAATTTGGGCTCTTATATATTAGTCAATAGATAAACGTCAATTTTCTTTCAAAATAATAATGTTTTTTTTTTGTTAATTGTAAATTATTTGTAGACACTTTTTATTTTAAAAAAAAATACAAATATTAAAAGCATGCTAGTTTTATTGCTTTGAGATATAAGCATGCTTGACTTAAATTAAAAAGTTTATTTATAAGTAAATTTAAAATAAATAATTTACTTGGCACACCAAATATATTTTAAATTAAAACTTAAATTAAATTGAATTTTAATTAAATCTAAACAATTTTATGTTAGATCATGAAATTTTTGGACTAATATTTATTGGTGACTTGAGTTTAAATCATTTTAGATTGATATTATTTAGATTATATATTAGAACTATTTACAAAATGAGTAATTAGTGTTAAGGAATAAAATAAAAAATAAAAAAAAATCAAAATCGTACCGGCCTAACTAGCTCGCAGACTAGATGGACTGTGCCATATTGACCCGATTTTATTTACACTAACGCCAGCTCAACCCAAAAGACTGAGTTATATAGGCCAACCTACGGGCCGGGCAGATTTTACCACTTCTAGTGGATATTACACCCACTACTTATAAATATCAAAATAATCCCAAATCTAACATTTTGGCTTATTAATTTCAAAAATACTGCTTTCTTAAAAATAATTTAATTATTTTTATATTCAATTAATAATGGATAAAAAATAATTTTAAAATCATAAATTACATATTACTATTTTAATCCTCCTAGATTTACGCACCCTGTACAGTGAAAAAGCCCTAACAGTGATGAAACCTCCATTATCAAATATCTCTGCAAATCTTCATCTGAAAACCCTAAATTCTAGTACATTTTTCAATTTTTTTCATCTCTTTTGAAGAATAGAGACTCCAAGTTAGAGATTGACAAGGTTGAAGAGAGCGTCGCCTGGTGTAGAAAATAAACCGGAGTCCAATGAAAGAGACAACGAAGATGAACGACAATCTAAAATCAATTAGATGAAGGGGTGATATTTACTCCTGGAGACGATTGAAGCAATGTTACAATGAGATGAGATGAAGCAAGCAACTGAAGAATGCTAGGATTTGATTGTTCTCTGTATGAAACATTTTTTTATGATATAATATGTTTATATATGTCTGTTACATTACATTGTATATATTAATAGGAATTTGTTGAAGTTTAGATTTAGTTTTAGCTGTTGTAACAGTTGTAACAGATTCTTTTTAATATTAATGTCTGATGCTGTTGTTACAAATGATATTGTGTATGAATGTTTGATAAAGTGTTAGGGATGATGTTGCGAATCAAGTTCTGATACAGATGTTACAAATGATATTTTGTAGCAATTAATATGTTACTAAATATGTTACAGATTAAGTTATGTTATTAAATCATGAGTTAAATTTCTTCTCACTGTTACATTCTGATGTTACAATGTGTTAATTTATTTTAAAGCTCAGTATGTATGTAAATGCGAAATTGTTGAAGTTTATAGTTGGTTTTGCACTTGTAATATTTGTAACAGATTCTTTTTAATATCATGGTCTGATATAGTGTTACAAATGATATAATGTATCACTATTTAATACATATGTTACAAACAACATTTTGTATCATTGAATATGTTACAGATAATATAATGTTATTTTACCCAGCACATATTACATGTATTGGTATTATCTACCACTGACGTTACATATGTTACAACTGAACTTGTTGAAATTTAGAGTTGGTTTTGCAGTTGTAACATTTGTAACAGATTCTTTTTAATATCATGGTCTGATACAGATGTTACAAATTCTATAGTGTATCACTAACTAATACATATGTAACAAACGATAGTATGTATCACTGTTATTTTATCCAATACATGTTACAGATGATATCGTGTTATTTTACCCAACACATGTTACATGATTTGGTATTCTATACCACTGGCGTTACATATGTTACATTGGAATTACTAATCACTGCAATTTGTTACAAAATAATAACATAAAATAATATATTACAAACGTACAAACGTAACATACTGAAATGTAACATACGAGATTTGCAACATACTTGGATGTTCTAAATGTAATAAACATCTGTGCAAACAATAAACTTCCAAATGTTACAAGATCATAACAGAAATATAACGTTATTCACGTTCTAATGATCTTCACGTTATGATTTTGTTCAGCACACCTTCTTCACGAACGGAAGTTTTTCACGGTCTGATGTTCTTCGCTGACTGATCTTCTTCGCTGAATGATGTTATTCACAGAATAATGTTCTTCGCTTTCGTACTGATCTTCTTCATGGCATTTTCTGAAATTTTTTATTTTTTGTATTTTGGTAAAGAATCAATTAGATTTCTAATTGAATAGAATAACGAAAATTTCCCTTTTTTCCGAGTTTCAGTTACACCAGTTAATTATAACATCTAATTAATATATTAATATTTGTAATTATAATAAATATATTACCAAAACAGTATTTTTGAAATTTAAGTAACATAAATAAATTTTTAGAATTATTTCCAAAAAGTGGCGCGTTCTTGAAAAAGTCCCCCACTTCTACCCATGTCAATAAAAGAGATATTTCATTACACTCAAGCTAAATACTAGCAATATTTCATTACACTCAAAGTCCGATATTAAGGACAAATGTCAACTATTAACATATTGCAAATCTCCTCTTCGACTTGAACTCGATACCAACTATGAAGAAACATAGAAATAATTACTAATCAAAATTAGCTAAAGGAATATCATGTGAGAATTTAAGATTCAACAATGGAACATTACCCTTACAAGTAAATGGTTATCTTGAAAATTGTTGCTCAAACAAGCTGATATTTTGTGAAATATAATTTAACGAGCAAAACTAATATCTCAGTTGCACATATCATTTTGTTTGCAAACACCCGAATCATACATTCAGCTTTTCCCACCATTAATAGCAGAGTACACAAAGTCCTCACATCGAGTAAAGCCACCACTTAATACATCGGACAAAGCACCGATCATATCAAATCCCTCCTGTAAATCTGTAGCAGAAATCATATCATCGAGCCACGTCAGTAACTCCTTCGAGAAAGCCACCATTTCTTTCACGTTTGATAGTCTCTCTTTCATCGCTAACTCCCAACCTTCCAATTTTCTACTTTCTTCCTCCCCTTCTGCATCCTTGGAGGTTGTCCCTTGTGTTTGGACATTGTCCACACCACAAGAAGATTTTCTAACTTTGAAAAAATACTGCAGCTGCTCAATCAAGCCAGTATAAACAAGCATAGGTTGAATGGTGGAAAATAACTCATCAGATCCTCCACTTTCTACTGAGAGGCTGCTTGCACTCATACTTCCTGAGTCTGATTTGGGTGAGGAGCGATGCATTGAGCGTCCATGACGCTGCATGTATCCGTGGTGTATTCCACGCTGCAAGAAAGCACGCCGATGTTGCAACCAAGATTCATACGATTCTGAGAGTAGTGAGCTCACCATCATGAATTGAACAGTTTCCTCTGTCCCACTGGAAGGCTGGGTGCCAGGAGAGGAAATTTTGGATTCTAATGTAGGGGAAGAAGACATATAGGTGTTGATAGATTTGACCATGTTATGCCGCTGAGAAGAGTCGTGATCCAAAAGGTGCCATGCCATCTGTATCATGAATGGTAAGAATTTGGAGTTGCTTTCCTTACCACCACCTCTACAATCTGTGCTGAATGATGCACCAGTGGCAAAACGAGCCAGCATCTGCCATATTTCAATACGCAATTAGGCAAGTGCAAAAGTACAGAAAAAAGAACACCAAAAAACATGTGGGAGAAGGCATAATCTCAAAGAACAAATGAAAGATGTCAGCTTACCAAAACAATGTCATACGTCAACAACCGGAGTCTGCTTCCATCAGCACGTCCAAGAGCATTAAGATAATCCCAATATTGGTCAACATATCGCATGTACTGTCCGATAGGAACAGATGGACCTCTCAGCGGAAATAAATTATTGCAGAGAGTCTCATTGTTTCTGAGGGCTGCCCCATCCCATTCCTTCTTTGGTTTGTTCAGGGCAGCATCTGACCTTTTAGCCTCTTGATGGCACTGGAAATGTATGATGTTGAAATGACTCACAGTCGTGTACACACAATCTCCACGAGCATTTCCTGAAGTTCCAACACCCAGGTTCACTCGCTTACTGTAAGTGTAAACACCCAACAAATCAGAAGGTCTCAGCCGGTAGCCCTCTCTGCAAACCATGCAAGCTAGCCCATCTTCTTCCTCAACATCTTCGAAACCTTCGAGGACAGGATGAGCAACAATAATTCGTTCACCACCACCTGAATCCAATTCTTGCCGCATTCCAAGTCCCTGGAAAAATAGAAGTTGCGGATCAGACTCCACTAATAGAAGTTCACCATCACTGTAGGCTGTAGCTGTTATGTTAATGGGCAATAATATTTGAATTCACGTCTGCTTTATAACATGTTAATATACACAGAAAAATCTTGAAGTTGCATTCTTTCATGACTTCAAGAACATTTACCTAGAAATAGCTTACTGTCTTAATGTAAAAGACACTAACTGCATCTTCATGAGGATGTAGACAGCTTCAAATGGCAAGAAAATTTCGCAGGTAAATCTTTTCAATTACTATTTATTTGCAAATTAATGATCCATGTTCTACTTTTTTCTTTTTATAAAAACCTTGAGAATACAAGACAGCTTATCAGTAATTACAATTATTACCGGGTTCAAGAAAAGAATGGACAAAAACTCCATTCCAAAAGACTATTACAGAGAACATTTTAGTGCCTTTCTGTAGCGAACAAGATGAATGCAGTTTGCAGAGAAATAAACCATGGTAAGAGAGCAACTGCAAAAGAGATCGAGAAGAAATACCTGAAGCAACTCCTCTCGTGTCCTTAGAGCTCGACGCCTCTTCTCATCACGCGTAGCATGTCGTAGCTGGCGCACTTTCTCTGCCAGGAAGCCATCACCGTTTCCATCCTTATCACTAAGAGTGTCCAGCAAGTTTTCAGCCCTTGCCCCAATCTCATTTTCACCTGAAACGCCCTCCAAAGCGTGGAGCAAAGGTAAAATCCCTTCCTCGTCAAGACTCCTTTGAGTGGCCAAGTGACCCATGGACAGCCCCCTAAGCATTGAAAGTATAAGTGGAACAGAAGGCATTTTCAACCCAGATGTCCATTCTGCACTAGATTTAAAGCCAGTCTGCCCAGTGAATACAAAACTTTCCTTCAGATGTCGCACAGCAACACCAGTAATCCCCTTCTCCAGTATAATATCCTTCAATCTCTCTCCACAGGCACTTGTCTTCAGCGATTCTGAGACTCTGACAAAATTCTCCAGGGCAAATTTCTGTTTGGCTGCTAATTGAGCAATTTTTTCATCCTTAGGATTATCTTCATACTGCTTTTCCAACCTATCAAATTCCCTCCAATTCTGCAAATATGGATCAAAATGCTGGACGAGAGCATCCATGGCCGCAGGTTCTCCATAAGTCAAGTATGGTAAAATCCTGGCAACCATCTCTGTGTTCCTCTGCTGTTTACTTGACTTCTTAAGTCCTGAAGGATGAGACAATCGCTCCAGGAACATGAGAACTATTTTCTTAGCCTGTTCGCTGCTACCTGTATCTTCAGTAGAGACTGTAACCCCTGGCGTGATGTTAATGTTATCACTCTCATTTGCTTCCAGTGTAAGAGACTCCACAATCAAGAGAATGCCCTCTGCTGGCTCCATCGCATCGACAGAGAAAGCACGCCTTGCAGTTTCAAGGAGTAGACCTAAGGCTCCCAATCTTAACAATGCTCTTCTGTTTTCCCTTATTTTGCAACAAAGCATTAGCAAATTAAGCACAGAAACCAGGTTCTCTTGGTTGGACTTCAAATCATCTCGCAGGCGCTGTTAATCAAATGCAGTATTAGAAAACAAATGAAGCATGTTGGAAACTTGGGATGGTAATGCGTAATGGAAGATAGCCAGAAGATTGAAAAGGAAGAAAAGTGAAAGAAAGTCAATCAAAGTAACTTGCACACCTGAACCATGCTCAACAAAATTTCAAGTCCCCCACATTCTCGGACAGCACCTGCTATTGCAAACTCAACCTCAGGGTCTTGGGATTCCTCTCTATCCTCATCCAATTCTTTGATCATCGGTTCTGTAGCTTCACCATCCAATCCCTACAATTTGAAGAACTTATCATTGAATGCAAGAGAAGAAAAAATATCACATCTTTCCAACATCAGTGGACACAAACAGCAGATACTTTGGACCACCAGAATGTTTCCACGAAAGACCACCATAGAAAGGAAACACAAAAAGAGAAACTGAAGAGAATCACCCAGATATAAACTGCACAATCTATTACGTTATGACTGTACAAGCAAACCTGAAGACGGTAAGTCACTGTCATTGGAGGACACTCTCTGGTTGATGTGCCCGTATTAGTGGATGGGAATGCTGTCCCAGGTGATGTATTTGAAGATTGACCATTTGATTTCTTCCAAACTTGCTCATAAACTTGAGCAATACTCAAATCAAGAGAGATGATATTTCCTCCAACTAGCAGTTCCATGCCAAAGTCATCTTCAAGGAGACCCAACAAATCCAACTGGTGGCAAATTTTATTTTTGACATCACGCATGAGTGGACCGATCTCAGCACTTGAGTATGGATTCTTGGTCATTGATCCCCTGATAAATTCCTCCTGGGTGTGTGCCTTGTTCAATATCAAAAGATATACAGGGTCTGGTTTTGATGGGCAAATCAAATTGCAGAGCTGCTCCAAGATAAACTGCACAAAGAATAGAGAGCAGGTTTATTTAGTACACAACCAAACACATGGTTCATTAATCAAAAGTGAGGGCTTACCCTAAATAAAACCGAACTTGTATTTACACCAACTGAATGTAAAATAGGAAAAATGGGTTTCTCCAGAAAAAGCCATCACAAGTAAATTAGTAGTAACTAGATTTTTTCCAGGCCCAAGGGTTGTCAACATCCAATCGTAATCAATTTTCTGTGCACCTTAAATTACCCCTATCATTTTGTGCTAACTAAGACAAATTCGGGCTAAAGCACCAAAGTTAAGGCAGGAGAAATTCATTACATACCAAAGAATTACGTCCTTTTCTCTCCTCTCCATGAATTTGTAAGCCACCGATACATGCCTGGATGAACTGCCTTTTATTTTCATTGCTCTCAAGTAGAAGGCTGTCAAGAAGTTCTTTTAGAAGTCGATTACAATCACCTATGAGTTTCGTCTTCTGCACAATTAAGCCCCTGATCACAATAAGGGCCTCAAGAACCTCAGATAATAATTGTTCTCTCATCAACCTGCCACAACAAAAAAATAATGTTACTAAAAGATATTAACAAAAAAATTCAGTTATGTATCAAATCGAGCCAAGCACTAACCTCAATCTGATATTAGGAACCTCCAAAAATTTACCGAGGAGCTCTATAAGCTTATGAAGAATAAAACCTTGTGAGATATCAATACGCAGGCTCCTCTCTAAGGATTCAATATTATTCACTTCCTGTGTGATTAGCTTACATATGGTGCTCAAGCATCCTCTTACAGTCAAGAAAAGACGGGCATCATCAAAATCTATCATTTTAAAGAGCAATTCAAAATACTCTGCAGCATTTTCACCCGAGGAAAGAGTGGCTGGTAACAAAGACATTAGCAAGTTTAGCAACTGAAACCGTCTCAATGAACTTTGGCCACAAAGCAGACTCATTAGCATGCACATCTCAGATCTTATAGACTGTGAACAAGCACTCAATATGAGTTCTGTAACCCATGATCCAAGTTCAAATGTTCTTATCTCACTTTGAGCCGTCGTACAAGCACGCCGCTTCCATCTGAGAGCATATTTCATGGCCAGGTAATCATTCCTCTGTGTACGAGACTTTTGGCCACCTCTTACTGCCTGAGAAACTTTGTATTGTCGCCTAACAAAATCAAGATATGTAGCTCCTTTCTCCCATTCAGAATAGTTTAATAACTGAATATCTTGAATCTTTGGATAACCACCCCAACTCTTCTCTAATGGCTCCGATGACTTGCTTCCATTGATGACCCCACTAGATCCAGAGATATTAGAGTTGTTTTCATCTTTTAAATGTGAAACCGGAGCAGGCTTTCCGGTCACTGGCTCTTTGTCCACAGTATCAGGTTTTGGAGGAGTACATGCCTGAGATATAATCTTCAGACAGGGGAGGATAACATGCTCAGATACAGCAGGATGTTTTCCACCCAGTTTAATGGATTTAAATAACAACTGGAAGACAACTCTCAGCCTAGACTCCCAAAATTCATCTGTTAAAGAACACACATCTGAAAGCACCATCAACTCTTCACGTGCTGCCAAAGCAATGTCCATGGAGCGGTGATGTTCAAGACAGTAGATTACCTTCTTTTGCAGTAAGCTATTCAATTCTGCCACAGCATTCACATCACCCTCAGAAAAGGCGCATAGTGCTGCCCTGGCTTGGACACGGGCCGTTTTTGGGCCCTGATGTATATTGTTTTCAAACAACTCGTGCAAAATGCCAGAAGCAACAAGTTGCTTCTTGGAGCTTGGATGTTTTGATAGCACTATTAATAACTCAAGACATTGTGTAACGAATGTAATGGCACAGCCATAGCAACTGTTTGGAGATCTTGACACAACAAATCTGGAGGCAGTAACTGCATTATCAGAATGCTTCTGATGCAAATAATTCATCAAAACCCGTCTGAGACCTTGAAGAGTCTGAACACTTTTGCTTACAGAATCAAAAGCTGCTTTGCATTTCTCACCATAAAGGACACCAAGAAGAGCAATTTTACGATTAATCTTGCAAGAAGGGCCAGGCAAAGAGACCATCATTTGCTGAACAGAATCCTTCTGCTGAGAGTCCATCTCATTCTCACCAATGCTTGACACGATCTTCAGCAAAGGTTTCTTGAATCCCAAAAGCTGTTGGTATCGCCGATGAGCATTTTCTGACTCAGATTCTATTGCAGCCAATCCTCTTTTCATATCTTCATCATTTTCCATGCTATCGAAAGTGAAACTTGGCTTAGCCATAAAATTAAACTCAAAACGACCATATTTACTGTACCCGCACTCATTGCACAAAAAGGAATCGAGATTTTCATAATTGATATTACGGCATTGCCTGCACTGATAAGCATTCTCATGACAGTTGCCACAAATCCCATGCTTGTCAGTAACAGGTCGACTGCAACGTGGACACTGTAATGGTTCAAGGGATAATGCTTGAAGATTTTCATAGAAAGAATCCAACTCAATCATGAAGTTACATGCTGTTATTGGAATTGGGAAGTCCACTTTTAGCTCTGTCTGATAGGAAGCAAGATGGCAAACCTTTGCCCGCTTCCACAGTGACCAATTATTTTTCAACTCCGACAAGTCTGCCACAGGTCTGTTGTTATAGTACAGATTCAAAACTTTTACTGATTTGGACTTGCGAGCATCATGAACATTCATTGTCACACTCTGAATGGTGTAGCTACCAGTGCATTTCACAATAATACGATTATCAGTGAACTTTGTTTCCGACTTCAAACTCTCTAGCTTCATCCTGCTATATGGGACCTCAGGAGAGCTGCAGGCAACACAAGGCTCACTCTCAAGATAGTAACCATCAAATTCTACCAAACCGCTCAAGGTGTTGTATATGCGTGAATTGGGATGATTGGCCAAAAGCTCATTTTGTGAGTGTAGCGTCTCAAAAATGCATTTAATCACATCAGGGGTCAAGCATTTGTCGACAATTTCATTGTCCTGTTGTTTTGAATTGTTATCCGGTAACTTCCCGAGTAAGGTGGTGATGAGTTCCATATACTCAATGATATTTTGACCATACAATGGCAAGCATTTCACTTTCTGCAAGAGGACAGTCAACATATCTTCCTTGAATCCATGTTTCCCATGATGCCAGGCCCCAAGCAGCACAGACTTGGCTTCGCCACGCACAGAGCTAGAATTCCATTCCAACAAAAATGTGTCAATAAACTGCCTCAAGCAATCACCACACCTGTCAGTAAAAACATTTAATACCGGTTCCATATCCATATAAGACTTCTCCGTGACAGATTCACTTCCATCTTCTCCTTTCTTCTTTTTCTTAGAATCCAGGGATTGTACCCCCAACTTATTTGAGCTGACACCTGCATCTCCACCTTCAACTTTCTGCAAAGAGTGACTTGTTTCCTTTCCAGTATAAAAGGCCAAATTCAAAAGTTTCAGAGCCTGAACAACACACTCTTCTCCAAAAGAGAAAACTCCATTCATGAGAGAAGGCAAGAGATCACCGTGCCTCAAGCAATATTTCTGCCAGTTCCGAGGTCGTGCTGCAGCTACTTCAGCTACAGTGGTGAGGCATTTCACTATCTTGACACTTCTCTCATATGAGATGGTATTTTGAAATCCACCAGATTTGTTTATGTGCTTGTAGAGCTTCTTAATTTCACTTGAGAACTGCCAACTGTCTCGAACACTGTAATAGTGTGTCTTACTACCACACAGATGCAGAAACAACCTCCTAGCATATCTCCTCACAAACGTTGTATGCGGGTTGTTGATATAACTGCAGAGAGCATCCTGATACCCATCAAGCTTCAAATCTTTGCCAGAAGAAATCTTGTACGACTTCTCTTTCTCCCCACCCTTGTCGTGCTTTTCTGGTCGAATTAAACAATAAACCAGTCGAAAAGTATTCTCCAGCAACAGTCTATGATAGTCTGCAAATAAATCTGTACGATGAGATTTGGCATATGAATCAGAAAAGAATGGTGAGAAATTGCCAGCCGGTAGCTCTCTCCGGACTGTTAGTAGCGCACCACAGCCAGATCCAGGGTTCATCCCAGAAGATGTGTCAGTACTTTCAGAGGACGACTTAAAAGCATGAACCAACTGCTCCAAAATGTCCATGAGATAATTAATGAAAGCCTGCTGTCTGAGAGATCCACAGGCTGTATGTAGATAAGAATAGAAGTCACTTTTCTCATGGCTGTCCAGTGTAGATGAAGCAGACATCTGTATGATAGTTTTGTCCTGCGTATCTGTGGCCCCACTAGATTTTAACACAGTTACGTCACCACCCGTATGGTTCCAGTTTCGAAGCATAAGAGTAAAGAACATGAAGACAAGGATAGCCACTTCCCCGAAAGTTGAACGACTTTGGGATACAAAAGGTTTGTTCAAATTTATCTCATCTAGAAACCATTTTATTAACATCTCCAAATTTATGTTCTCAGCCTCTGTGTCATCAACAAAAGGTCCACCAATAGCAGAGGACAATCTGTAAAAGAGCTGCATAACTGGGATGGCCCGGACGCCAGAGGTGGTCTGCATCCATCCTTTCAACTGTTCAAGGAGCTCGGAGAGAAGTAATGAATTGACAGCCCTTTTGGAAGCAGATATGGTAACAGGGTCAATCACTGAAGATGAAAACTCCCCAGACTCACTAGGCTCCAACTCGTGGATTGATGGAGTGGAATTCTGCATGCTGATGTCAGCAGCAACTGGCAACAAACTTGAATTACTTAAATCATCAGTGGAAAAGTGAATTCCATTTCCATCACCACTCAGCGTCTCTACTTCAATTGGAATTGCTGTCATAGGATGATCCCTAGAATGTGGCGGAGGAAGCCTCTCTGCATCTAACACTTCATAACATGTCTCACATAAATCAAAATCAGGGCAAATAGTACAGTGCCACCTACGCCTCAGTATGGGAACAGTTGAGCAGCCATCACAACAGTATTGAATGGATGAAGTAACGGAGTCCTCTTCAACCATAATCTGATTATTTCCACTAGCTGCACTTGTACGATCAGCACGCATAGGGACAGAAGTTGCACTCTCTGTCACATCATCTGTACCCAACATAGTCTGCTTTGGAAAGGGAACCTGCAGTAATCTTGAAGATATGGCCAAGCTGGGAACAGAATTGAAAGATATTAGGTGCATGTGTCACATGTGTAGGGAAAGTTCAAATTCTCAATCTAATCATCATATTTACCTGCTGGAAGTTTGAACAGCCTCATTGGTAGAAAAAAGAAGCTTTTTAAATAATAAAACAGCAGGAGTAACAGAGTGTTTTCCGGCATCATTTCCATTTAAAGCCAGACATTCAGCATAACAATAGATGAGTTCCACGGATGATATGACAATATTGTTCATAGTTTGTGTCTCAGGTTGCTCTACTTCCAAAATTCCCCAAAGTACTTGCACAAGTCCATCAACTACTTCAGAACCTACATCAGTAGGTCAAAATAACATCACAAACAAAAATATCAATGTAATAACAATTCCTCAAGTAAAGCATAACCACTCGTCTAAACATCATTGAGCTAAAATATATGATGCATTGTTCATAACAGGAAGCATGGAAGTATGCAAAAAATACATCAGTTCAGGTAACGGCCAAAAAAGCCACGAAGATAATTCAAATTACAGCCAGTTGATAGATCACATATCATAGATGCAGGAGAAATAATAGCAGAATTCTGCACTCAAAAGAGTACATAATATGCTAATGCTCCCGAGAAGACAAACAAACAAAATGTGCAGCACAAGTCAGAATGCCAACATGGCAGATTAAGATATCAATTGCATGCTTATCTTTTATTCCTTTTTTGTGTCTGTTTGGGGGTGGGGGGACCATATAGCAGTAAAGAGTGTAGAGACCCACAAAACAGGGTGCAAAAAAAGGATAGACTTGGTAAAAACCTACACCGAGAATTAATTACACAAAGTGGCAGCCCTAAGGTTCGAGCCACAGCCTTCCAACGTCCACTCCAAGCATATATCTCAGCAACATGCAATAGTCGCCGACAACATGACACCGAATTAATTCATCCCTCGTGTAACCAAGATTTTTGATAGTTGATGCGTGCAAGGGAAAAAAAAAAACAGCTTTTGTCAGATGGAGCAAATCATAACTTCAGAAATGATCTACGGTAGACCTTATGAGCTCAGGCTTGGGGAATTAATCCTAATGAATGATCAGTGTATCCACAGCTAAAAGTCCTGGCAGATGTAACTGTTTCTGACCCACCTTGGCACAATGGGCAGCCACATACCTCAGAATATGTAGCATTGTCGCATATTCTACATTATTCCTACTTTCACTAACAAGAAAAAATCACATGCAAAACCCTACAAAATCGCCATAATCTTTCTAGAAGAAAGAGAAAGAAGAACTAAGGCTGCTGAAGAACATTCAACCATGAGTACGTGACATGAAATACATAAAAAATAGTAACTGCCACATTTATATCTTAACTTCTTAAAAAGCTCAATACAGAGATATCCCATGACCAAGAGAGCAATGTTCAAAGCTCCTACCAAGTAATGCTAATAATAATCACACAAGAACTAGACACTGATATTGAAACTCAAACTGCAGACTGTAATTTAAAGAAACAGTACCATTATTCTCAAGGAAAGTAGCCAAGTTTAAGCGACGATGCAGTGCAATCTTAGAAACTGCACGCATCTGTGCCGTGAACTCCTCGATAATCCACCCTGCAGTAGTCTCTCCCATTCCCAATTTTGAAGAAAGTAGGGCCGTGGCTTTCACCACTCCAGTAAGGCGCATGGTGTCCTTAACCTAACCATCAAATCATAAACATGATTTAAACGAGTTCCTAAGCATGACATCTACACTTATACACAAACAATCACATGAATGAAACCACTCAATAGAAAACCATAGTGACGAAAGTAGTAGTACGAGTCTAGGATTACTTGGTAATAAATCTCTCTTTTAGGAAATACAGCCTGCAGGATACGGCTAGCAGCAGCCTGTAACAAAGGCTCCCTATCACTTTCGAATATTGTTTCCAGTACTTGCTTGCATTTGATTCTACTCAGCTCTGCTTTAACTTCTTTGACTTTTGAGCACCCTTGCGGCTTACACAATAAATATATCCGGGACAGGAGCTTGAGGCCATCAGCCACCACCTGCTCCTGCAAGGAAACAGATTGCACAGTGCGACACTTGCTCCCTGATCCTGTTCCCCAAGAATTACAACCAAGCACACGTGCTTCCATGTCTAGAATTGCATCCATCTTCTCTTTCCAACCGAATTCATCCTTTGCTCGTCCATAAACTTCTAACGAGTCTATTCTGGGTGGCGCAGATCCACTGAAGGTTCGACCAATACAAATTGTGAATTCTTCATCAGCTAGAAGTGATTCGGCCACTGTGAAAGGAACATCATACCAAGATCGCATTCCTTCATCTAATTTTATCACTCTTTGGAAAATAGTAATTTCAGAGGGAATATGACTCGCCGATGTATTGCCAACATGCACGCGAAAACCAACCATGACAACATCAGGATTTGAATTGGAGACTGTTATCTGAAGAAAAAGGCCAAAAAAGAAATTATTTAACTTCAACAGGTTTGAAAAAACAAAGTTCAACAATTTACAAAACAGCATCCTTAAGAGGTTAGAATACATATAAATATCATACTGGAGAGCAGAAACTGAATATAAATACCATGAACATAATAAATCAACATATATAGTGTTCAGTTTTAATTTGCAGAATAATTGGCGCATTAGAAACGAATGCCTATGCACTGGTTCTAACAATTCCTGAAGGATCAATTCCTATCCAACTATCAACAATTCAAAATAAACTGTGAGAAAAGTTCTCAATCCCTACATGTAATATAGATTAAGCGAGTTTAGCAGATAAAAGGAGTAAATCTCACGCGATGCTCAAGCCAAACATGCATTAGGTGCTTTGTGGTCACCTACAGCACAAGAAGTTTGAAAATCATTGATATAGCAACCTTCTACAAACAAAAAGCTCGTGGCAGGGAAACTAGATTATTGATATAGCAACCTTCTACAAACAAGAAGTTTCAAGTCATAAGTCATACTTCACCGATGTCAATTTTTTTGTTCTTGTCAAATAAATTTATTAATTTATTTGACCTCTGTTTTCTGTTATATATGAAGAGGCATCTACAGTGAAAGTTATTATCAATGCCAGATTGATATACTATTCCAAACTCCTATAATATATAGAAGATACTTTCTCAAGTAGATATGCCTCTTAAATGCATGTTTTCAATACCATTCTTGTACATGATGCAATAACTACAATGCGCATGGATTGCATTAAAGCATAACAGCACTATAATGAACCCAATAAAAATTCCAGGATGATTATATAAAACCTACATATCATTTGCAGAATAGACAAAAATGGCCACCAAAATTTATCTTACCCAATGGTTTTATGGTGATGCAACACAGGCTAAAATCACATTCTCAACAATAGTTACAAACATCTCAAAAGATAAAGGATATAAGCTAAATCACATATCAACAATACCTTGAATCCAGCAGAGGTAGGGCTCTCTAAGAACCCATCTTCGGATGCCAAAGTTTGCATAGCTCCTTCAGAATCATTATTTCTGATGGCATCCCCACTAAGTTTAACATCTGATGTTATACAGACAGTTTTCTCAAAAAAATCAAGTGGGAATTCCGGTTTTGCACCCCCATAAGCTTTATTTTTAAGAATACCAGAACGCAATTTCTTAACCTTATCTGACATCACACTTATGCCAGTGTCATTTCCAGCTGGGATGTGGGAGTGAATCTGGAGGCTTCCATCATCATGCAAAACAAGACAGTGGACTTTGTCTTTTGACAAAGGCTTGTAAGCAGCCACCCCAACCAATGGTGAGGTTGAACCTACAGCATGCCGCAAATTCTGCGCAAGCACTTCATGTTCCCCAACAGAGATAGCCAGTACACCATTTGATTTCACACTGGAATAGCAAACAAATAAGCCACTGCCAGCCAGCAACTCTTTCCATCGATGCAATCCAGCTGGACGAGGCTTTCCATCAGGATCATTCTCATATACAGCAGACATTTCCACTATAGATGTTGCATCCATATTCAGCCGGCAGACCAAAGTAGTTCCATCTTGATAGGACAGAAACAGCAACTTGTGAGTAGATGAGAAATACAGTGAGGAGCCCTTAGCATGCTTGTTTCCACCATCCATTTGAATACTTTCGTTCAAAGGTTGGGCCCCAACATTTCCCTTCGTTGACAACTCTAACCTGTATAAGCAGCCCAACTCCGAGAGGACCATAAGAAACACCCTACCCTTGGAACCCACAAAAAGAGTTGCATCAACAATTGTATCATCGGGCAATGTGATATAGTGCATAGGACTGATATTGTCTTGAGATAGATCATATATTTTGACAAATCTATTGGTGACCACCATGAGCTGAACCTGAGAACCTGGAACCCAGTCCACACATCTGATATATGCACCTTGTAGAGCAAGTTCAATGGCTAAGCGGTCAATCACCTCACCTCGATGATTCAGTGTAAGGACTTGGCAATCTTCATAGCCTGCTACAACAAGATAATTCTCTACAAGAGAATTAAAAAGAAGGTGTACAATCTCAAAACGAACGATATTCTTAGAAAGAGGCTTCACATTAGACTTATCAGCCGTCACAGGAGCAATAGTGGCTTGTCCAATCAACTGCCCGACATCAAATATGGCAACTTTATCACCTTCTCCAACTGCCAGTCGACCTCGGGAACTGACACTAAGTAAGGATTTAACAAGAGAACCACTTGTCAAATGAGATTTCAGTTCCTTCGCGTTTGAATAGTCTGCTTTTATCTTCAGATCTAGCGAGCCACTTTTGTAGGCCTTCTTCAATTGTAACAGGTCATTGTTGTAACCAAGCACTTTGTCTTCAATCAAAGCAACTTTCTTATCGCTAGAATGGTTGGAGTCTCTTCTACCAGTAATACAAGGCAACAATGATGAGCAAACTCCCAAAACACGATCTTCAATCTCAAGTTCCCTGAGCAACAGCGGCATCCTGTCTTGAACCTCCTTCGGAATAGATAACCTGGCAGTGTTATCGAGGTCAATTGCTGCATCCTCATCAAAATCTGTATCACTTTCAGGCAACTGATCACCATTCTCTGCTAGAGGCAGAAAAGGCTGGAAGATACCAGTACCTCGACTGGGTGCACTACTAGTTCCAGTGAATTTTCGAGGTTTCAGGCATTGACAACTGCTGCCCCTAACCCCACCGGCCCCGCAGTCGCAGAAAAAGCGACTAGAGCGTGAGTACACAACACGGTGACCACGATGGCAAACTTTAGCGCACACAGAGCAACAGCCTTTGGAGACAGTCAGGTCACATGTATAACAGAAGTACCAATGTTGTTCCATAAAATTACTGCCACTGGATGTGAATGTGCAAACTTTAGATGCCAAGGCCCTCTCACTGTTGCTATCCTCCTCGTCATCCTTGTCCATGCTTCCTACCTCACCATCAGATGTCCCATCATCCTCATCCTCATCAACAGAAGTTGCATCGCAATCCAGTGACGCTGACCCTCCTTGATTAGAAGACGGAACTAAGGCATCAGGATTTTTTCTCGAACCAAGAGACCTTGATGTCAAAGGCCCCAAAGCAGAGCTACTGCTTGAAGCCAGCCTTCCAGAAGACTTTTCAACTGTGTTCCGGGCTGACCCACAATCATTTAAAGCTGTTGAAAGAAATCCAAATAGATACTTCAGTCCTTGAAGCAAACGTTCATCTCCAGCCAGTTTCTCTATCAACATCTCAGTTCGCTGTAGAAGTGACTTAATTAAGGCTTCGCCCTTGGAGAGTTGAACAATGAAATTGTAATAGCCTTTTGCTGCACTAAAATCAAATAGAGTAAATGCATTGTCAAGTGAAAGGAGCATCGCTTCAAATATATGACTGTGTAGTTCTAGCAATGGGAATTCAGAAATGGGTGACAAAAGGCAGGTGATAAAATTCATAGTCGAGTCTCTTAAAGAGACTGAAGTTCCTTTTGCACATGGAACGCCGGTGGGTGCTTCCATTACAGATCCCAGTAACCTCATTTCTAGCCATTTTGACAGGGAAGGCAGAGCCATGCCAAGGAATTTCTCTTGTAACTTGAGTTTGACAACAGGGTACAAGTCCCCGGATAAAATATCCACAAAAAAGTCAAGAACCTTCATATTAACAAATTCTGAATGGCAGTAAACTAGGGAATCAATCAAAACCAATATGCCGCCTCGTTGAGAACCGTAAAGATTCCTAATTTTCTCAGAACTATCCTCCACAGAGAGGAAAAAATTGAAAATATCAGTCCTTGAAGGATCTCTTCTCAGGCTGTTAACAACATCAATCATCTTTGTAACCATACATTCGTGGATACTGCTATCAACATCTTTTCCTTTATAGACACTTTGAAAATATTCTTCCATGCGCTTCATAATGAACAAGCTGCTATAGTCAACCCCGACAAAGCCCTCACTCAAGTTTTGGTAAATAGCCTCACATTTTCCGTTGAGGCTTTCAAAGACCTTGTCACACTTAATTGTCAAGATTGATTCAAGAATCGAGCTGATAACATCTGTTCCCTCCCAAATGATTCCTCTAGATTCCTTGATGTTTAGCAGTCCATCCAGAATACTAACAATTCCACTAACATTTAGAATGCAAGAAGATAAAATTTCACTCGGTACTCGAAGATGGACGGGAAACCCATGCAACACAAATTCCCAAAAGACTTTAGACCGAATTCCTAGAGCCATTTTGTCAAGAGTTCTGCCAGACTTTGACAGAAGTTCATATATAGACTCCAGCTGGCATGGATTGATCCCCATTTTCTCAAGGAATTCATCCTGCATACTTTTGTCAATACCAGCATATTTGAGAAGCAACAGAGGAGAAAGCGTATCATCAGAGTGATGGCCATTCTCAAAGATTGAAGTGAAAGCTCCTTGGTAAATTTCTAAGTATCTCTTTAACAAAGATGACAATGTTTGAAATACCATTGCAAGTTGATTTCCAGTAAAGACATCGGAAATGAGGCTTTTAGTGAAATTGAAAAACTCAGCATCTCCGGATGTGTACACAGGCCAGTTGGGACTCGCCATTGGCATAGAATTCTTCTTGTTGTGGTGCTCCCAAAAGCCAGTACCAAGTAAGGCGAGTACAAAAGAGAGCCACGACCCACACTTCAAAAAATCCCAGCCTAGTTTCCCAACATCCTCAGACGTGAGCAAAGCATTCAAGTGCTGAAGCAAACCCAACATCACATGTGGAATATCAGAATACTTGCCAATAGTAGCGGAGTGACCCAAGACTGAATGACTAAAATAATGAAAATGTTCCATATTTAAGATATCTGAAACATTATGGCCACCGAAGCGAGCTCGCCAATGTTCCAGAGAAGGTTGGGGAATTGGGATATCCCAACAAAGCACAAAAAGATACCGTTCAATAATGAGGTCCTCTGCCTTTACAGCCTTTTTACCCTTCCAAAATCCAAGAATCCGTGAAAAAGAGGCACATATCTCCCTCCAACTTATACCCAAGCCATCAGCTCCAGGATGATCTCTACATACTGAAGCAGGAAGTGGTGCAATATCTATCAATTGATTAAGCAAAATGTTCCCAGGTGTTTCTTTTACCCACGCGCTCATCACATCCTCCAACATAGCAGCTGTCCAAGATGACAGATAATTTAGATTATTAGGCATGTGTAACTCCCAAGCTTCCCTTAATTTGGCTCTGAAGTCCAACAGCAACGACGATGGACAAGTACGTGGATGATAAATCATATGACGAAGTACTAAAACCAACCTTGAAATCAATAAAGCCCAGCACGACAACTGCATGCTGTCATAACCTGCAGAGGGTACCTCAATTGCAAGTGAAGAAAATATTATCTTTGCCAGCACAGACCTTTCCTCTTCAGATGAAAAATGAAATGCAACTAGAAGAATCTCAATGTGAAATGGAGACGGAAGAGTTTCAAGAAGTTCCTTAAGGCCAGGACAGCCCGAACCAACTGTTTTTGCCTTACCATGGATAAATTCTACAAATATCTTGTAGATTTTGGTCCTTAAACGAGTACCAGCTGAACCTGAGCGGCACAAAAGGACATGGGCAAGCAAAGCAAGTGTCTGATCGTTGTACGCATAGGCACCATTCTCAACAATCAATATCTTCTCAACAATAGACTCTTCAAGTGACTCAGATAAAGCTTGGAGCGAAAGGAGGATGTGCAATAGTTCAAAGCACAGTTCATGGATGTGTCCAAATTTCCTCTGTTCAGGCGAAGTTAGCCCATTGTCACAAGTTTTGTCTTCAGAATAACAGCCCTGACAATTAAGTACTGAAAGCAATATATCAACATGGTTCTCATTGAGCTTTTTGCACGCATCTTCATATAATGGAGGATGCCATTCAGGAGAAACAACACAACTTTTCAGAAAGTTGAGTAATTCTGTTGCAGCTTGAACTGGAATATTGTTGAAACTGGAAATAGAACTAGCTCCAGCATTAGATTGATCAAGCCCATCTGCAGATCCAACAGAGCGGCCACCCTCAGAGAAAAGATCACCAAAAAGGGCTTCATCTTCATGACAAACAGCATTTTCTGCTTCAGACATAACAGATGTTTTTGTCCCACTGGAACACGATCTTTCCAAAAGTGGCCTTAATTTAACACCCTCAGAATGAAAGAAGACAACAAGATGCATCAGATTATCTAGCCACTGAATTGAAGAAGGGAATATTGTCCTTAACAACTCCTCAATTGAGTATTTTTTCAACAGAAAAAATTCCTCAGATTGAACTTGACATGAAGGAGAATCAACACCAGCACCATTGTCAGTTTGACCTATCTTCAGCTCATCCAAATTGAAAATATGATATGGTTGATTCTTCAAATCCACAATGAGTTTAAGAATACAAACAACCACCCGAGGAAAGTAAGCCAAAGGGGGCTTAGGGCTGGCTACAGATTTATTGTACCTCCAGACATTAGAATCCAGCACATCCAAGATAGAAGCTGTTATGCATGCCTGGATGTTCTGAAACACGTAGTTCTTGCAGAAAATTACCCGCATGACTTGAAGAAATTCTTCCAACAACAGCACTGCCAAACTTTCAGAACTACTTTCAGCAACAGCATTGCTGTTTGCATACTCAATATTAATTCTGAACAAGCTAGGCAAGACATCAATAAAGGACGCAGCAGCTCGCAACAATAAGCCATCGGTGTCAACATATGAATTATCTTTCGTAAGACTTCCCAGTAACTTGAATATTCTCACACAAAACGACAATCTCTTTCTCAAATTGAGACATGCTGTTTTCTCATCGAATGAATCATGGAGTTCTAAAAGTTGTCTACAGATTAAAATAAGACGTTGGATGCATCTCAAATGAACTGTGGCCCAATGCTGGGAGAGTGTAATGACTTTATTAAGACTGCCATGAAAAGACTGTCCCCTAAGTGAATTCATATTAACAACTTGCATGCGCTCAGAAACCAAAGTCATTACAAGGCAATCATCTGCTCCCAATTCCTCGGAGCATTTATCCCCTTCTCAGACAAAAATCCAAAGTACAAAATTAGAAAATTTAAAGAGCAAGGCAAAGAAAGAAGATATGATACGCTACATTTGAGGAGTACCTTGAAGCAAGCACTTCACATTGTCATGCCACTCAATTGTATCAGCTTGATCAGCAACAGTAGGTAACAAGTCCACAAGAATTTTCGTAGGGGAAGACTGTGCCAGATCGAACTCCTTATCCATTGAATCTACTAGTAGTACCTCCAACAACTGTACCATAATATTCTGAAAGAGAAACAAATGTCAGCAACATGCAAAAGCAGTTTATCTGGGAGTTTCACACAGAACACACATCTAAAATGCATTGGGGTTTAGTGCAAAGTCCAAGCACAAAAGGCTAAAGAAACTGCAGAAGTGGTGAAACTAACTGCATGCACAAGGTTGAAATGTCTTCAAATAAAACTGCACATCTTCAAATGTGAATGCAAAAGATTACGCAAAACAGATAAATGAATATTCCTTTGTCAGAAACACTAAGGTTCAGACAACTATTCTTTTGCGTGGCAAAGTTAAGAACCCCTTAGAAATTTCAAATCCCGACCTCAAATCTTAAAGGAATGCTAGGTTTTGGATGCACGTAAAATCAGAAAATCTTCAATCATCACTCTCAAAAACAATCATAATTCATAGCATTGAGTGAATCTCTACAACAAAATTGGTAGAAATAAGGGACCACGAAGTCCCATTTTGGCCTGAAACAAATAAGAGTGGCAATAAAAATCCCAGACTGACATGACTGCAATTGAGCTGTGCCAACAGTTGCATGATTCTTGAGCGGTTACAAAGTATTTTAAGTAAGTATAAGAAAAAAAAT
The DNA here is from genome assembly GCA_030279155.1 of Forsythia viridissima. Classification (NCBI taxonomy): domain Eukaryota; kingdom Viridiplantae; phylum Streptophyta; class Magnoliopsida; order Lamiales; family Oleaceae; genus Forsythia; species Forsythia viridissima. The sequence continues at coordinate 49,070,614 of CM059038.1, forward strand.
TGAAAAGCGCTATTGATATAACGTAACAGAGTCTGCCAACCAAGGTTGCGCAACTGTCAGTAATGAGTCAAAATAACAAGTTAACCAAAGCAGTTAACAATAAACACGGGCAGAAAACACCACACTCAAAGGTATTTCACTTCATGCAAGTAAATACAAACCTGAAGACTCGAATCATCGCTGCTGCGGATGAATTTCTCCAAATAACACAGCGCAAACTCAATCGACTGCTGAAGCACTGCCAACACTGCTGGCTCCACTTGCTCAACTGCCATTTCAAATAAATAAGATTATACAAAATCAATTCCAAACCTAAAACAGATTTAAATCGATCATTTTCAACTAAAATACGAGTAATATACTGGGTAACAATCTGGCAGCGTTAACAACGGCAAGTGAGACAGAAGCCAAGGCGTGAATCTGAGCTTGATCCCAAACTTCTAGCCCTAGTTTACCGTCTTCTGTTCTGTTCTCATAATGAATCGGTTTGACTGATTGTTTGAGAATCGAGTAGAGTTTTTTAAACCCTAGTTTGAGCAAAGACGCCGACTCAACGGAGCGGAGTCTGAGCGATAGATCATCAGACGATAGTACGTTAACGAGTGCTGTGATCTCCTCCGTCATTTTCGATCAATTAAAATTGTTCATTAGAATTTGATAATTTTATCAGGAGAGCAAAGGCAGCTCTCGCGATTGATATGAGAAATCAGATTTTTGATATTTGGAAAGAGAATTCTGGAATCCGACGGGGTAAAAGTGGTGAATTTTCAGTGGGGGTTTAGTGGTGGGTGGAAAAGTATTTATACGCAGGGAAAGTAGATTATAGGCAATGACGGGGAAATGCGTTGGATAAACTCTTGCTTACTCTTCAAGCCATTCTTTTGAGTTTTCTGTTGCCAATTTGGCTTTTGATCAAACCAATAGGAAATTGTGAGTAAAATTATGCCAACATGAAAAATAAATACTGGACCGACTTCGGATTTTTATTTTTTCTTTCATATTAATTAAAAATTTAAAGAAAATTATTTAATTATTTCAACGCGCGATAAAAATTAATCCTTCATGAATTCTTTTCTAAATAACAAAATTGGCTGATGAATAAGAAGTGAGTGTAATCGAGTAAAAATTCTTGTCGAAAGCTTGATTTTATTGTTGTTATTTTGTTATTGTATTTATATTTAAAAATATTTTTTCTTTTTATCTTTCCTCTATTATTAGAGTTATTTTTAAAATTTATGAGAATCAAATAAATTTTAACTTTGTAATTTGATTTGTATAGTAAATGTCGAGATTTTGAACATTTTCTTTATCTTCGATAAATTATTTACTTTTATCGAGTTAATTTAAAATTTGGTCACTAAATTTTCATAAAAATTTAATTGGGTTGTTCATCTTTAGTTTGTCAATGTCAAATTATTGAATTTCATTGTTTGTTAAATGGGTTAATTTCAACAATGGTCACTCTAGTTTGTTAAAAATGTCAAAATAGTCATTAAAATAATTTTTTTTTTTTACAAAAATAATCATTCAAGTTTTTAATAGTTAAACTAACAGTCACTCAGCTATATACTTTAATCTAAAACCCTATGCGGCAATGTTAAATTTTAACACGAACATAGACAACTTTAAGTAGTATGTCGCTTCAGACAAAATTGTATTAATTGCAGCTAAAGATGTAATTGTCAAACAAGTTTTTTCCATATTCATTTAATTTCAATAAGCATTAAATAGTGAAAACTTCACATTTTTGTTGGCGGATTTTAAAGTGGGACATTTTTGTCTCACATGGTGTACTAATTAACTCTGTTTTTGTCCATATTTGAATTTAACAATGACACTAGAATTTTAGGTTCACGTTTCTAGCTAGACAATTATTAGTGTAATCTTTAAAAACTTATTGTAAAAAAAAATTACTTCAATAACTATTTTAAAAATTTTAATAAATTTCAATGACAGTTGCTGAAATTAACCCATTATAAAATTAACTTATGAAATAGAATAAAACAGTGCATGTCTTAAATTCTCACCTTCAAGAACCTTGTATGCAGAAGATGAAACTATTGTTTTAAGTGTACATAAATGTGATTCTTAAGCATTTAAAAAAATTATTTTAAATGGTTTTGCCTATTTAATAATACAATTATTTGTATCATATTCTTGTTTTCACCTAACTTCAACGTGGAAATCAAGTAAATTACATTTCGATAATTTAAAGGTGAGCAATTAAGGATAAGTAACGAAATTAGCTAATTAATAAGAAATGAATGCAATCTGGTTAAAATTCTTGTCGAGTTCCCGATTTTGATATTTGATAACTACTTTTTTTTTTGTGATCAGTTGTTGTTTTTCTGTTGTATTTAAAAAAATAATTATATTTTGTCATTAATTATTGTTCCTCTGTTAAATTCTCTGGGCTCATTAATAAATTTGAATAAGATAAGTAACTTCGTCTTCGTAATTTGATTTGTATATTCAATTACTTTTACCGAGTTAATTTTAATATTGGTCAACGAACTTCTATGGAAATCTCAATTGGACAATTCATCTTTAATTTGTCACGAACAAAGCATTAAATTTTAGGGTAAATTCAGGGCCGGTCATTGTTTGGGCACTTATGGGCTGTAAAGTCATATACTCAAAACTTAATTCAATTAAAGTCATATTTTAGAGCTAAAAGACCAACATACCCTTAATTGTAAAAAACGCAAATTTTGAGTGGTGATACTGTTTTGTTGTGATACTGTTAAACTTATGATTTTGTACTACTAATGAGACATTTTAAGAACAATAGTATTCTCTTGTTTATTCTCTACTGATTAATTCTTCTACCTACCATTAAACTCCTTATAAATTTATACTTATCTATCCAATGAGAATTTATGTCCTAATTGAATCTCAAACATATTCAAATTCAAGGGAAAAATTAGAAACATTGTTTATAGTTTTAGATGAGAACCATTTGCATGACTTCCCATTAACTTGAGAATGATTGTGAGTTCTTCTTTTTTTCATTTTAGCATTGCTCTGAAGTATGTGTTTGCTTTTAAGAGACTCAGATACCTTGGAAGGGCTTTAATTTGCAACAAAATGATGCACATTTATCCCTGATACTGTTTTAAAGAATTTGTGATACTGTTTTGAAAAAAAAAATTAAAGATTGTCATTTTAAGCTAAAGAGACGACTTCAAATGGGTAAAATCCATGATAGGCAGCGGCGAAGCGGCTAGTCTTGACCGTCTCGTCGAGACCATTCCGAAAACATATTATAATAAAAATTCTGAGCACGTATGCAAATTCTATGATCATTTCTATTGTGATATTATTTTTTGTGATACTATTTTGCATAATACAGTATCAAACAACACACATGACTATGATATCATGTTTTAATCTTTGATACTGTTTAATTAGTCATATGTTTTGTTTGATATTGTATTATACAAAACAGTATCATAGATTAAAACATGGATTGAAATAATATCAATTTATATTAATGCACATTTCCTAAACAAAACATTATCATAGATTAAAACTAAGACATTCAAACAGTATCACTTATTCAAACATTGCCATAATTAAACAATATCAAAGATCACATAAATTCAAACAGTATCAAACCTTGCCATAATTAAACAGTATCAAAGATCACATATATTTAAACAGTATCATAGGATTAAAACATGTTTCAAATGATAGAGAAATATTATGACAAAGTTTCAATCTATTAAACATTGCCATAATTAAACAGTATCATAGATTAAAACTAAGACATTAAAACAGTATCATGGATTAAAACTAATACATTGAAACATTAGATGATGGAACATTCAAGCTCCTATTTACAACAATTCTATGTCCATTTATATTGTGATACTGTTTTGTATAATACAGTATCAAATAACATATCATGACTAAACATTAGATGATGGAACATTCAAGCTCCTATTTACAGCAATTAGATGGTGGAGCATTCAAGCTCCTATTTACATAAGATAGTGGAGTATTCAAGTTCATATTTACAGCATTCAAACTCATATTTACAGCATTCTATGCCCATTTCTGTTGTGATATTGTTTTGTATAATACAATATCAAACAACTTTCACAACTAATTAACAACATAAAGAAATAATCTAATGACCAACTTAATACAATATCAAGTTGCTATTCTATAATACAGTATCAACAATAGATGTTATCTCATTGTTTACATAACTTGAAAAATGCTCATTGTTTACATAATTGCTAAAATCAACCCAGGTTAATCATATTGGTCAGCCTCTCTTGCAGCACGGATATATCAATGCTAACTGTTAGATCATTAGCCTGAAAAATAATCAAATACAAGAATTAAGATTAAAACATAGAAATTAATAACAATATTTCCAACTGGAAATTGATCCAAAATCTTCACCAAAAAATTGCCTAAAAAGTGACACTGCGCCGTAGAAGCACTCGCCGGAGGTTGCCGGAGGTGGAAGCGGTTATCGCCGGAGGTTGCCGGAGGTGTCGCCGGTGGTCGCCGGAGGTATCGCCGGTGGTCGCCGGAGGTGGTGGTCGGAGGTCGCCGGAGGTGGAGACGGTTGTCGCCGGAGGTGGAGGAGGTTTGTGGAGTTGGAAGATTGTGTCAATGAAAAATATGGTTAAAAGGGGTGGTTTTGGAATTAATATAAAATATTAATGTGAAGTATGACTTAATCATAATTTAAAAAAAAGTTTTGACCTAATTTGAAATAAGTCATGTGGAGATGACTTATTGACAATTTTCCCTAAATTTTAATTTACCTTCAGCGCAATAGGCCGGATTGGCCCAATCCGGCCTGATCAGGCCCCTTTTGGTTGGCCCTGGCCTGTAAGTTCCTGGCCCTACTCTATTTTCAAAAGTAGGGCCATACCCGGTCCTTTGGCCTTGAATTAATGGGCTGATCGGTCCATTGGTCCTCTTTGTTTCAATTATATAATTTATCCAGTGAATTGCACGTGCAAAAATACGTGTTGCATTTTAATTAGGTACGTGGTCATTGTTCATGAGTCTTAGTTATTTTCATGTTGGGAATTAAGTATAATTTCAATTGATCTTTAAGTAGAACGTTCTTTATTTTTAAATAATGTGATGAATGATGTATAGTTCATTGACAGAATTGATTATTGCAATTCCTATAATTGAATACTTCCATTATTATCTGAAAAGATTATTCTGTTTTAAAGTTTAAACTTATTTCATATTTCTTCTCAACATGACTTTGTAATTTTTTTCAATATTTTAATTTAATTTTGTTAATTCTAATCAAACATTTAAAAAAGTTTAAATCACACGAGTGTCTTGAAATATGCATGAGATTACTAACTTGCGGTAATAAATACTTAAATAGTAAAAATGCTTATTATAAATTAACATAAATTGTTAATTAGTGGTTTCTCATTAGGCAGATTTTTGAAGTAATTAATAAACAAAAATTTGGTGGGAAAAGTGTTGCTTTAATATTGTTAGATATTTATTTCCTCAATTTAAAAATTGAAAATCAACAAAATTATTCCGAAATCTCAAAAAGAGTTGAAAAAATTAAGTTTCGCAATAGTAATTGTACATCAAATCAATACTATACATATATAATTATAATTATTTGAATATAACTTCACGACACTAAATTACGTAAAAGCAAAAAAAAAATGAATAACTTAAAATGAACAAAAATAGTTCAAAAAGTAAGTGAATGTTAATTCTAGAATCTAAATAATTTCATGCTTATAATTTATCAACGCATAATGACTAGCAATGGAAACATGTCTTTGTCATTCTTAACAGCGTGTTTTGAAGTGAAAATTTCAATATTCGATGAGTCGTGTTCACCACATTCTTTTGTTATAGCGAACAAGAAATCACGCAAATTATTTTTACCATAATTAATAACTAAGGTAAAAATACAAATAAAAAAAAAATTAGTGTAGGAGAGCACACATTTTGGAACGATTATTTCTATCATGATCAATGTAAGACTAATACTATTGTTTTCCCAAAAGAAACTTGCACTTCTACTTACAAATTCAGCAAATTTTCCAAGATGATAATTACACCGCCAATAAATACTGACTACGAATTTTTATTTAACATACTGAATATTTGAACAATTTAAAAACTCAAAATGAAAATTGAAAATCAACACTTAAACAAGCACAAATGTCCAAACAAGCATAAGAAATTAACCAAAAAAAAAACTTAAACAATCAAACAACTACTTATAACGGTCAATTCACGAACCCTAAAAATAATGACAACCAATAGCAACCTTCAAATCTATTCTAAACGGTGCAAACATTTAAGCAAATGGATTCACCGAAATAGCTTCCGTTTAGAGAAAAACAAAAACAAGATTTAGTTGGATACCCAAAATAATCAACATATCTGTAAATTTTTGGGTAATTTTTCAAAAAGACACGACTCAAATAAACAAGAAGACAAAAAATATAAACGAAGGAATGCAAGATAAACGACGAAATGTCAAGAAAAAAATTTGAGTGAAAAAGATCTACGGTTTCGAAAAAAATAAAAGGAAAAAAATCGCTCCAATTTTAGGAAATCAAGAAAAAGTAACAAAAAAAATAGAAAGAAAAAAGGAGAAAAAGGAAATGAACACTGGTGGACACGCATTAATAAGAACAGTTTCACACTAAGATCCCTCTTTTATTACATAGGGATTTTAAAAAAAATACACTAAAGCAAAGAGGATCATGCTTCAACAAGCAAACAATATTTCCGCGTTGATTGCTACATGCAATTTGTTATGGTATGAACACCTAGATTAAATCAGACATGCTATACTTTAATCGACGGTAGCTCCATACCTTTAACAACATATTTTGTATAATCTTCATTTTTTCTAGCTTCAAACCAAGTACGATTAAATGCAGGTGGAATTAAAATTGTATACGAATTAATTATTTTTTGTATGTTATCTTTTATTTTTTTTAGAAAAATGAATCGTAAAACGATAGGGTATAGGCTACAATTGAAGCTTAGCTCACGTTCCTGCAGCCTCTACATTTTATTTTTCTTTAAAGAATTTTATAGGGCTCAAGTCGATTCTAAGTACGAGCTTTCAAGCCAGAGGCATTTAAACTTTGGGCACGATCTTGCCCGTGAAAGTGGAAGTAGAAGGGGAAGATAGGCCCTATTCGACCTTGAACCATATAAATCAGGGTGAAATCAAGGCCACGTGTTCAACAAGAGGCTCGGATCCATTGTCACCCTTGTTTCCTTTGTTACTCGTCCTCAATAAAATTAAAGTCTAGGTACACATCAAAGCAAATATATCTCTCTATGTCGTAAATTCCACCTTCAGAGCGTCACAAATGTAGAAGATGAAAGTGTGATTTTACTTGTACAAATTTAGAAAATATATTTTAAATTATTGTGAATATTTTGTAATGCTGTTCTTCTTATCATATTCTTATTTTCAACAAACTTCAACGTGGAAATTATAATAAAATGAAGTTTAGTTATTTGATTGTGACAAGTTAAGAACGAGTAACTCAATTGAGAATTTTATAAATGTTTAGCAATCAAAATTGAAATTAATCATCTCGATACGTGGCAACACGTCAACTATCTATTATGCTTTAATCTATAACATTATTTTTATTACCAGAATGTAGAATTATGATAAATTGACGTGTGACCAAATTAATTGTGAGAAAATTAAAAGTTTGTTTGATTTTATATTTGGTAGTATTAAAATTATTTTTTAAATGCTTATAATATAAATTATTGTTGAATGTGTAGTTAAAAAGTAGGTTGTAAGTTGTGGACCTTATGAAATGTGTAGATAAAAAGTATGTTTAACTTTAATCATCTAAAATTATAATTTAAACATGTCCAAACATGAGTAGAAGAAATCGACAAATATGGCAACGTTGATAAATAACTTTTGGATTCAATGGTAAAATTACACAGCTGGTGTAAACAAACAGAATTTCATAATCAGATTGACACGTTAAGTTGCATTCAGCCGATCGTAATAAAAACTACAATTGAATGTTAATATCTTTTGACTGTTGTTATAGAATATACGCTTTTGTTGATGGTTAAAACTTTCATTAAAACGCAACAATCAATTACACTAAGTGTTGACTTTTAAAAATGGCTGTCAACATGATCTCCACGCCACCTCTGCCTACGTGTACTTTCCTCTTACCAAGACTGCCACGTGGTTTATTCAACCACGTAGATAATCCTCCGTCCGGATGGAAGGAAAATAAAAGGTCAAGAACACTCTTAAAGTAAAGGTGATAGCCTAAGGGCCTCTCACTAACAAATTCTCAGGCGGTTATGGCACTCAGGAATAGTTAGAATGGAGGACTTGTTATATGTGTAGTGAGAATAATATTTTCAATATCCCTTTTTTGTGGAAGTAAGCTTAGTATTTATAGGCAAATTCTACAATGATGATCTCCTTCGATGCGCGACACGTGGTTCTATCTGAGGGGTTCTCGAGTCACATCTTAGGTGTCACATCAACGACATTAATGAGAAAGTCACTTTCGGCCACAAACTAAGAGGCTATAATTGTAACAGGCCGCATTGGCAGGCAGTTTCATCAGTCTTTTCAAGATTGAGTTGCAAGTTTGGCAGAGAGACTTTCTCAGCACGCAACTGGGGTTGGTCACTCAATCTACTCGGCACTCTAAGACTCGGGAATTTACCCTCCTCGCCCCTGGACGCCTCAGAGAAAGGTTAGGGTCGGACCTGGACCGCCTCGGAGAAAGGTTAGGGTCGGCCCAAAACGCCTCGGCTAATGCCTGTGTGGCGCTGCGGACTGCCAGGTAGGATTGGTGCGTAACACTAAGGTCTAACCATTGTTTTGTGTCTGGTAGAATTTCCTACTTTGTTTCATCAATAAAGTGATTCTTGTGTATCTTCTTACGAACCTCCCGTGAAAATATAAGACTCTGTTATTTCTTTTGTTGTGGATTGAATCTAACGGGTCTAAGAAATTGGTAATTGGGTGTTCGACGAAATGTGTCCGTGAATTTTGCGTAACAAATGGATTACCAAACGAATTCTATTCCTTCTCTGTATCTACGGAAATGGAACTGATGGTTGGATATTTATTCATTATTTTCTTCATCAACAACAGGAAGTAATTTACATACTATAATAATAATCGATAGAAATGAATGTTAAGCTAAACAGGATGACCGCCAAATCATTATAAAACTAGAAAAAAACAAAACGTAAAAAGTCGAAAGAAAAGAAATAACTGAGTTTATTGTGAGTGACATTATTAGAGAATTATACATATATGGTTTGTTTCTGAACAATCAAGGAGAAGGAGAGGTTGTCTTCGATGGAGAAGAAACGTCAGCCGGTGGCACTCCGGGGAAGCCGGGTGTTGGTTGGAAGGGAAATGGAGGGAGAGGAACAAATGGAAACGTCGGCGCGGGTGGCGGTGGAGATGGAGTTAAACCTGGTATTAATGGTGGAAGGTTGAACGACGGCGGAGAAGGTGTAGGGAGAATTGGAGGAAGTATTGAAGGGGGCGGCGAAGGGAAAATTGGAGGAAGTATGGATGGTGGTGGCTGCAAGGGGTTGGGAGGAATTGGAAGTATAGATGGTGGTGGAAGCAAGGGGTTGGGAGGAATTGGAAGTATAGATGGTGGTGGAAGCAAGGGGTTGGGAGGAATTGGAAGTATAGGAGGATTTAATGGATTTGGTGGAAAAAACAGCGAATCAGTCACCTTTTTGTCCATTAATTCAGATGCTTTTGTAGAGTCCTTGGCCGTTGCCTTCTTGGGCACTGCTGGTGGCAAATTTGGCATTCCTGGAAGTGGAGGTAGGTTGGGTAGCCGCGGCAGAGGTGGCAGGTTTGGAAGCTGAGGCAGTGGTGGCAAGAATTGGCCTAATGCCGGTGGATCAGATGGGGGATCTTGAATTGGTGGTACAAATGTGGGATCATTAGGATTTGAAATTAATGACTTTTCAGAATCCAATTCTTTTGAGTTCTTGATTATTGGTTTTTGATCACATAATTCTGGCTGTTTCAAGGGCTTGAATGTGAAAAACCCTGCTGAGAAAATGTGTGTCCCTTCCTTTCTTGACTTGAGATGTAACGAAGAAGAAGTTGCGGTGGCAGCCACCGCGCAATACGGCTCACCACTCCTGATTAACTTCACAGAGCACCCCCTGATCTTCTTCACATGTTTACTCACTGAGAAAGGTAAATTGACCTTGAACTCTCCATGTTCATTTGTTTTCACTTCCTGTCGAAAACCCGGCCTTGAACCTGTGTCCTCACATTCTACTGCAACGGTTGCACCTAAAACAGAAAAATTCTTAATCAGACATTATCCTTATAAACTGAGACTTTTCACTGATAGAAATTTTGATATCAATGACAGAATTTCTGTCACTTAACGCGTTTTTTGGTAGTGAAGAAGAAGAAAGAGGAGACGAACCTGAGATGAAGTGACTGGCCTTGGAGAAATCCTGGTGGAAGCATGTGTCACAGTAGACTGTGCCAACAACAACTGCAGAATGAAGCTTGTTTTGATGCTTAGCTTCTGAGAGGCTAAGGAATATGAAACTAAGAAAGATTATAGTCCAAAGACAAGACATTACGAAACCTGCAACAACTGTAGTCTGTATGTAAAATTCTACTGTGTGCACAAGTATGAAAATAAAGCAGAACTATTGGCTTTTTATAAGAATGCTGAAACTTATTCATGTGCATGCATGATTGTGTTTGCAAAGTATTATTTTATTGTTCTTGAATTCCTCTGGTTGTTTAAGATAGGGAACCATGGGCTTCCTCAACACCTTATATAAAGGAAAAAGTGCATTGTTCATCCCCAATTATTGTTCAAATAGTAAATTGGTCCTAATCTTTAAAGAAAAAAGCAAGTTAGTATTTAATATTTCATTAAAGTTTTTATTCGTTATTGAAGAAAACTGTCCAAATCTCGGCTAAGTTTTGTTTTTTTAACTCGAGCTATGAAAATGTTCATGGTGTTCATCGTTGGGACTAACAATAACGAAGAGGTTGAAAACTAAATTGCTCCTTTAAAGGTCATAGATCGATTTGCTACTCAGAACAATAAATTAGGGATCAATTGCAATTTTTCCTTTTACAAACACAACCCAACCAAATCTCATAATGTCATTCATGCAGAAACAAGTAAACTGCAAACTAGCAGCAATTATTTCATAGGAAAACTGTAACTTTAGAATGAGTAGGGCCCAAAAAGAAAATTCCCTTCCCTTATCTTCATTTGCTTAGCTTTTTGTTTTTGTTTTTATTTAATTTTCTTGAATTATTTCTTTGTTGGTTTAAAATAGTTGGAGTGACAGTTGGGGTCCCAGTTGGTTCACGAGAAGCTTATAGCAGCCACAAAATTCATGAGTGTATGACTTGAGTCCCAATGTGATAACTGAAAATTAGAGGGAAAATGCTATATGCATGGTTTTGCATTCTATCCCATATTTCTCGCCTATGGAATCCCACATGATACCTGTTGTACTCCCTTTTTAACTGTTAAAATGAATTCCTTTAAATTCTTTTAGGTCTACAATTTGAGAATGTGATACGCCTCTCACTGTCTGTCAAAATGGTGCAAATTGTAGCTATAAAAATTGGTCAATTATTTAGTTAAAATTGGATTTTCGAGTGCATCTATTTTCATAAAACTATTAAGGAGTGATTGAGCTCCGACATAAATCGTGACATGTTGTTATTAAATATTTTGTTTGGTTATTGTTTTTTTTTTATAGTGATGAGAATTAACTTATGTTTGTTAACTGTTGGAAATTGGTTTAAAATGTCGAGAAATTAATTAAATGACTCTATGTCAACTTGGTCAAATATACAAGACCCGACCCAATCCGTTTAGGCAAATTTGTTTGCCACTTTGACGCACGCTTTGAAGGCAACGCCCCCGGAACGGGGATCGACCTGCCCGGTCAGGTCGCGGGCCCCCGGAAAGAAAATTCAGATTTATCTGTATGTTTAAAGGGTATATTTGACATCTCGAAACCAACATCGAATGAATGAGAAATTACGAAAAAGGACAAAATCGGGTCAAAGTTTGACCCATGCGAGCGCATGGTTTATGTACGCTGCGATCGCAACTGGCTTAAAATTTTAGCAGAATGTATTTTGGTCCTTCCATGCGATCGCAGGAGGCAAAGCCTTGCGATCGCATGGTTATTCTGGATAAAGTCTTGTTCTATTTTTTGTGCTATGCGATCGCATAGGTTTGCGTGAACAGACATGTCCTTTTGAAGAGTTGCACGTTTTGGTTCATTCCTTTTTGTTTCCAACCGACTCTCCAACGTTAAAAAGGGCTGTGGACGTCCATTCTGCAGAGATTTTGATACAGAAACATATTGCAAACATAAAGCACTCATATTTTTCATCTTTGAACCAATTTATTGCATTTAAGTTGCACAAAATCTGGTTTTCATTTCCATTCATCCGTTGGAGTACAAAACCAATTTTGGTTCGTTATACTTGAGTTTTTGTAGTGCTACAAAACTCAAGTGAAACCGTTGTATTTTGGGAGTCATTTGCCAAAGACCGAAAGTACCTTGTGGGGCAATATTGACTTAAGGACAAAGAGTTCAACTCTTGCCTCGGTTAAATTATTTCTTCCATATTTCGGTTCTAGATTATTGTTTGAAGTCACTTTTCACATAATTCCGCCAACATTAACTTTTTATAGAACAAAAATATCTTATTAATTAATTACTTTTGTACATTTAGGTCGACATTGATTTAAACTATTTATATTTTTCAAGTCGGTAGTCTATCGAAGTTTAAAACATTGTCATATCCTGTCATAGAGATTTAGATCGGGTCAGGCTAGGTCACTTCAGGCGACAATAATCTGCACAAATTCTTTAGTATTTGTAGAGTAAAACAAGCTTACATTTATTAGTTTTGTCTTGAGGAGTACTCTTCCTTCACGGGTCTAGAAAATGAAGCTTACCTGGCATATTCACGGGATTTAAATTTACAAAACTCTCGAATCACAAAAAGGACAAAATTTATGTTTCGTGTCCGTTTGTTGAAATTTATGCATTCTTTTTGTTTGTTTATTTGAAATCAATCCATTCCTGAGTTTACAGTTGAAAAGCATGTTGTTGATTCTTATTTTTATCTTATCTGGCCTTCGATTAATTATTAGTTGATATTCTACTCTCTAATTACAATAATTATTATTTATTTTTCTCAAATTCGTTTCTCAATTGATCCTCAACCATGGTCAGAATTCTTGTGCCACATTCCAGATTTTTATTTTTTAATTTTTTAGTTTTGTCAATTTGTGTACAACTAACTCTTGAATAGAGATCAAGCACTCAATCCATAGAGTTGTATTCCGATAAAATATATATATATATATATATATATATATCCTTACAATAATATAAGAGCCTTAAACTTTTTACTGTTCACATTTTCGTCCTACACGCCGTCGTTTTTGAACTTCTTTTTACAACTATAACGACACCGTTTTCACAGTCAGCCACAATTTTTTACTTTGTCCAACATTTCACCCAAAAATATATCTTCTCTCTCTCTCTCTCACAATCAAAGCTGAGATCAATCCGGAATTGCAGAAAACATCACTCTGATTAATAAATGAAATTAATTAAAGCTCAGACTTTTTAAAAAATACAGTAAGAAGAATGAATCAATAACCAAAAATTAAAACTTTTTCCATGCTTCAATCATTTATACATACACCAGATGTACAAGCAAAATTACATACATATGTATGCATAAACACAGAAGCTGAGAATAGAACTCACGGAAGAACATGTATTTGGTAGAATCATCAGAAAATCTTCTGCTTGTACTTCACTATAATCATCACTTGATGTTTAAAGTTTACAAGTTTGATATATTGAAAAGCAAGTGGATGGCATCGGTGGACTTGGGCAACAGATTATTATTTATCGACGACTATGGTTGTACTTCAGTTTCTGCTTGTGGCTACTTCAAACCCAATTGCATCTACTTTGCACAAGATAACTTGGGATTTTCAGTGCTACCTCAGCAAGAACAAAATATGACTGTGTACAGCATCAAGGATCACAACTTTGTTGATTATCAGATTAATGTTAATCCGAGCCATCTCGGCAATCAATTGATTGCCGAGGTGGCTCGGCAATCAATTGCCGAGCCACCTCGGCAATTGAAATTGGCGTTTTTGTTAATGCACGTGATAAATTGCTTGAATTAAAAGAAAAGGAAGAGAATTTTTACCAAAATCTAAGCCATTTGGAAGATGAAAATAGAAAATTGGTGGAACAACTTGATGAACACAAAGTAATGGTTGAGAATGCAAATGGAGAAATTGGAAGACTAAGTGCAGAAGTTGAACAGGAGAAGACCAAGTACTCTAATACCAAGGAGAAACTTAGTTTGGCTGGCTGGGAAAGACGCTTGTAAATTGTAGCTAAACAAATCTTCTTTAGATAAGTAATAGTAGCAGATTCCAATGGAATAGTACAAAGCAGGAGAGTACTCTTCAAAATTGCACCCAGAAACACTCCCACTTGAACTCAATAAAACCAAAATAATTAAGACAGAGATAGACTAAATATTCAACTCAAACCTGCAATGAATGTTAAAAAAAAAAAAAAAAAAAAAAAAAAAAAAAAAAAGAGGTAAGAATAAGTGCCCGGCTCGGCAATCAATTGATTGCCAATTGGGCTCAAATTGAGCCCAATTGGCAATCAATTGATTGCCAAGCCTGATGAATAGTTTTTTTATTTTTTTTTTTTTATTTTTTATTTTTTTTTTGTTTTTAAAATAATAATTGCACAAAAGGTCCCTATTGTTTTAAAATGGTTGGAATATGCCATCAAGCATGCTTGTATTTCATTTTTAAATTTTACTTTTGAGCAAGCTACTTACATTAAAATAAATAAGTAGATTTTAATATAAATAATTTGATAATAAACATGCATGTTACTTAATTTGTTTATATGTTTAACGATTTCCATATATTATCCTAAATGTATGTTCACCAAATTAGAGAAACATTATTCAATTAGAGTGGTGCAGTATGAGCAATGCCATATTATATATATTCAATGAAATTGGAATACATTTTTATTAATTGAATAATATAGCATAGACCTAATAGTAATATAAACTAATTATCACTTCAAGTACTATTATTGAGCTTAACACAAACGTTTCAAAAATATGAGGCATATTAATTAAAGTAATTAATTTTCTCAACTAAATCATCAATAAAATTTATCTGTCCAATAATGTCTACAAAACATTTTAATAATACAGTCTTTTTTCTTGTCCTTTCATGCACTATCCACTTAACCTGATAATGAGTATCTCGGCAGGTTGCCGAGAAACTCAGCAACCAACTTGGTCTTGGTTATCGAGCAATTTGGCAACTATCATTGGTTGTTAACATGGTTGTAAATTTTGCAATACCATTATGAACTACTAGGAACTTTGATGGCTAGGTTTCAGACTCCTACATCCAAAAAGACCAAAAATAAGTTAAAAAATTTATTCCAGAAATGTCTTTTACTTGGATTGTTCTTGTATCGGTGAATCATATGCATAAATCAAGTTCATAAAAGAGTCCCCTTGACAACTGTGGGTCAGTGCTTTTTTGTTATTTGTTTTTCCCTAATTACGTCCATGTTTGCCTATTGAACCCCACCTCATCGTAAGTTAAGCCGTTAAACAGAGGACAATTTTGTTTATCTTCAACATGCCCATTGTTTCATCAAAGGCATCTAAAAAAAAAAAAAAAAAAAAAAAAATTATGTGAACTGTGCTCGGCAATCAATTGATTGCCATGAACAGTAACATTTTTTTTTTCTTTTGACACATATTAAAAAAGAAAAAAAAAAAAAATTAATAATGCTCATGATTGCCGAGATAGCTCGGCAATCAAAATTGATTGCCGAGCTATCTCGGCAATCAATTTTGATTGCCTTGAATAGTGTTTTTTTTTTTTTTTTTTTTTTTTTTTTTTTTTTTTTTTTTTTGAAAGGAATAATTGCACAAAAGGTCCCTATTGTTTTAAAATCGTTGGGATATGCCAACAACTTAAAAAAAAAAAATTTAATTCATTTTTCTTATTTTTTTTCTTTTACACTTAATTTTCATTCAATTTTTTACTAATCTTGTTTATTTATTTTACCTTTTCATTCAATTTTTTTATTAATCTTTTTTTTATCTTAAGCAAATAAGCAAATTGAATATTTTTATTTTTTATAATGTTGCCACATTAAAAAAAAAAAAAAACGTCAAGAACATAAATAGCAAGTGAGTTGCACAGAAACATACACTTGGTCGAAAACAATTAATTATGAAATATTTTATTCTCAAAATGATCAGTGAAATATGTTTATATTAGTTGACCTTCAAAAAAATAACACAAAATGTGTGTTTATATTATTGTTGTTTTTAACAATAGAAAAAAAAAATACAAAGGAGTATAGTTGTCGAGATATGGTTGCCGAGATTCTCGGCAACCGTAAATGGTTGGCGAGATTCTCATTTTATATTATTGGTAATTGTATTCTTTTGTAATTTTTTTTTTATTTTGTATTGTTAAAAACAACAACGGAAAATGTTGATTTTCAAAAGTTTTATTACCTTGAATAAAGTTATTTTTATCTTAATTAATCATATTCATTGTGCTTTTATATTAGAAAGAAGTAGGTATTGTACACTATTAGAAAGAAGTAGGTATTGCTATGTACAAATGCAAGTATGTAAAAAATGTAAAATGCAGTGAAAAGTTTTAGAATTATTTATACAATCATTTTTAAAATAAAGTAAAATAAAAATGGTTAATGTAACATGTATAAAAAAAATTTGAAATTAAAATGTTTATTTGACAAAAAAAAAAATCTTGTTGAGTGAAAAAAATTGAAAAAAGACAAATGAGATGTGTTAATTAAAAAAAAAGAAAAAAAAAAATTCCCTGTGTTTGCTGAGTAGGCAAAGTGGGGGAAATTTTTTTTTTTAATTTATCCTACTTTGTCGAGTTACTCGGCAAAGTGGGAAAATTAAAATGTTTTTAATTTTTCCACTTTGCCGAGTAACTCGACAAAGTGGGAAACATTAATTTTTTTTTTTTTTTTTTTGTAATTTGCACTTTTAGTCCACAATCTTTTCATTTTATAACAAATTTACTCATAACTTTTTTATTTGCTTTGGCCATCCCTGACTTTTAAATTTCGTTACAAATTTTATTTCGTCCACCTCTTTAAATAATAATAAAAAAAAAAACAAATAACAACAAAATAAAATAAAAATGTATATGAAGTCCTAGAACTTTTTAAATCTTGTCAAGTTACTCGAATTTAAAAAAACAAAAAAAATATTTTTTTTTTTTAAATTATGTCGAGTTACTCGAATTTTAAAAAAAAAATTTAAAAATTTTTATCGAGTTACTCGAATTTTAAAAAAAAAAATTTTTTTTTTTTAAAAATGTTGTCGAGTTACTCGAATTTAAAAAAAAAAAAAAAAATTTTTTTAACTTTTGTCGAGTTACTCGAATTTTTAAAAAAATAAAAAAATATATATTTTTTTTAACTGTTGTCGAGTTACTCGAATTTTTTAAAAATATATATATATATTTTTTTTTTAACTTTGTTCGAGTTACTCGAATTTTTTTAAAAAAACAAAATTTTTTTTCTTAACTTGTGTCGAGTTAATCGAATTTAAAAAATAAATATATATATATATATATATTTAACTTTTGTCGAGTTACTCGAATTAAAAAAAAAAAAAAAAAAAATTTTCTTTTGTCGAATTACTCAAATTAAAAAAAAAAAATAATAATAATAATTTTTTTTTGACTTTTGTCGAGTAACTCGAATTTTTGAAAAAAATTTTTTTTTTTTTTTAAAACTTTTGTCGAGTAACTCGAATTTAAAAAAAAAAAAAAAATTTTTTTTTTTTTTACTTTTGTCGAGTTACTCGACGTGTAAAAAAAAAAAAAAAAAAAAAAATTTTTTTTACATTTGTCGAGTTACTCGACGTGTAAAAAAAAAAAAAAAAAAAAAAAATTTTTTTTTTTTACATTTGTCGAGTAACTCGACTTCTAAAAAAAAAAAAAAAAAAAAAAAAAAATTTTTTTTACACATTTGTCGAGTAACTCGACTTCTAAAAAAAAAAAAAAAAAAAAAAATTTTTTTTTCTTTTGTCGAGTTACTCGACGTGTTAAAAAAAAAAAAAAAATTATTTTTTTTTTTTTACATTTGTCGAGTTACTCGACGTGTAAAAAAAAAAAAAAAAAAAAATTTTTTTTTTTTTTTACATTTGTCGAGTAACTCGACTTCTTAAAAAAAAAAAAAAAAAAAAATTTTTTTTTTTTACATTTGTCGAGTTACTCGACGTGTAAAAAAAAAAAAAAAAAAAAAAAAAAAAATTTTTTTTTTTCTTTTGTCGAGTTACTCGACGTGTAAAAAAAAAAAAAAAAAAAAAAATTTTTTTTTTTTACATTTGTCGAGTAACTCGACTTCTAAAAAAAAAAAAAAAAAAAAAAAAATTTTTTTTTTTCTTTTGTCGAGTTACTCGACGTGTTAAAAAAAAAAAAAAAAAAATTATTTTTTTTTTTTTTACATTTGTCGAGTTACTCGACGTGTAAAAAAAAAAAAATTTTTTTTTTTACATTTGTCGAGTTATTCGACGTGTAAAAAAAAAAAAAAAAAAAATTTTTTTTTTTTTTTTTACATTTGTCGAGTAACTCGACGTCTAAAAAAAAAAATATATATATATATATATATTTTGTCGAGTAACTCGACAAAAATTTTTAAATTTTTTTTTTTTTTTTTTTTTTTAAATTCGAAAAAGTTTGTCGAGTTACTATTCAACTCGACAAACTTTTTCGAGATGAATAGTAACTCGAAAAAGTTACTGTTCATGAAATATATATATATTTTTTTTTAAAAATTCGAAAAAGTTTGTCGAGTTACTATTCAACTCGACAAACTTTTTCGGGATGAATAGTAACTCGAAAAAGTTACTATTCATGAAATTTTTTTTTTAAATTCTAAAAAGTTTGTCGAGTTACTATTCAACTCGTCAAACTTTTACGAGGTGAATAGTAACTCGAAAAAGTTACTGTTCATAATTTTTTTTTTTTTTTTTATGGTTAGCTTTTACATTTCTAATTTTTTTTTTTCAATGAAAAAAATCAACAACATATTTTATTTTTTATAACTATTAATTATAACATTCTTACAAATAATGTTACTAATATTTTTTTACACTAATTACTAAAATAAAATAAAATAAAATATATTGTATTAATTGATTATGATATATATTAAATTTATATGATATATATTCTATTTTACTATATTCTAATAAATGAAACATTAAATAAAATTTTGTATATGCTTTATTTATCAAGTTACTCGACAAATCTAAATTTAAGACTCACGAGTTTCTTGAAAAATAACACCACTAAATAAGAATAAAAAATTATTTAAATGTATGACATCATTTAAATAAAAAAGGGAAACAAAATAATAAAAATTTTAAATTTCGTTCGTTCGTCGAGTAACTCCGGCAACTCGATTTTCATTTTGTCGAGCTACTTGAGCTATTGAATAGATTGATTTCGTATCACATTTTTAATCGAGTAACTCGACAAACATGTTTTTGCCAAAGTGTTGTTTCGAAACCTAACCATGTCCTCCTCGGTTTCATTCTTGTCTCCAATACTTTGTGTAATGTTTTCTGTTTTTCTTCATTATTTTCTCAATATTTAATTAACGTCTAAGAAAATAATAACGTAGATTTGCACTATGAATGACTTTTTATATCCGCATTATATATATACATGCAAAAAGAGAGTTAATAAACTCCTACTCAAACTTAGAGTTCCATATTAAAACTTTAATATGTAGCTCAAGTCTTACGTATAATTGTGATTTTCGAATTGAAACAATATAAAATTTTACTCTTTATATTGAATAATGTTTTCATATTAAAACGATTTAAAATTTTAGCCTGAATGACTAAAACGTATGTATAATTTCAATCACAATAACTTTTTTTATTGTTCCACCTTTACATTCTTTCTACACTCTTTTATAACTTTCGTCTAATGAAAAAAATTGTGGTCAATTTTCTAATATCAAAATATATAAATTTGCTTGATCACAAGTGCAAAAATTATATTTTCTATACAAACTTTCACAACTTCATGACTTTCACACGATTTAGGTATGAAAAAAGATGCACTTTGAGTCATTCCAATTTTGAATGGAGTTCGAAGAAGGATAAATGCGATTTTCTCTCTTGACCTCTTTAAAGTAATTTAAACTCTTATTTTATAAAGCGTGAAAAATATTTTCCATTGAAACACAACTATTCATATGAGTTTTACTCTTTCATTGAAACCTCGTAATTAATTATTAGATAAATTAATAGAATAATTATGAATGTTGATATGGGCCACAGTAATAAAATCTTGTGATGAAAAGTGGAAAATAAAAGAGAGGATTATCTTTACTAATTTTCTAATGGAAAGTGAAAGCGGAGAGTCATTCACCTTTTCTTCCCCTCTCACATTGTGGGTAGAAATGGTATTGGGGTAGGACGGAACCGCGAATTTGCGATGCGGTGCGGGGCTTTGACCCGTCAACCGTCCCGATTAATTTTTTTTTAAACAGAAAAAATAATTTTAAAAGAAAGAATATGAATTTTTTAAACATCTTTCTTAAACATTTTTTTTTTTCCTTTTTTAATAAGGTTTTTTTCAATTGCATACAAAGTTCTACATAAAAAAGTTCAAACTCAATTTCAATAGACTGACAATAAGTTACAAATTAGTTGAATTTTTATTTCAAGCTATTCTTAAATTCTATTACATCCAATTATTGCATCAGTTTGATGAAATTTCCAACCTCCTTATAAATATATACACAACTCATATACTTTACAATGTATTCAAAAAGACAAAAATCTAATGATAACCTACTTTGTTTTTATTTTACAAATAGTGCTATAAAACGTTCATATCAACCTACAACTTTTCACTACATTTTTCATAAACGTGCAACGCACGGGCCAAAACTAGTATATATATATATATATACTAGTTTTAAGGCCGTGCGTTGCACGTCAGTGAAATCTATAGAAAAAATTGTATGTCGAGAATAGTTTATTGATACGATATAATATCAAATTTGATATTAATAAAATTTGACTTGATAGACAGCAAAAAATAATAATTTCCAAGCTTGAAAGGAAAGAGAAAAAACAACTAAAACGAAATAAGATAGAAAGTGAAGCAAAGTTATGCATGTGTAGGGAAACAATAGGAAATGATTTAAAATAAAGAAAAATATTAACTAATATATAAATATTAGTTAATAAAGTTAGAGACGATATATTATATTAATTTAAAATAAAATATAAATGTTTATTATAATAGCTATTTTAGTATAAGATATTATATTAAGATTGAGATTGATGAGTTTGTTAAAGAATAAGATGAGGAATCAAAAAAAGAATAAAACATACATGTATTAGATAATGTAAATAAAAAAATTAAACTGAAAAATGAAATATATGCGTTGGTGAAGTTGTTTGAGTATCTTGAAAAATACAAAATCATGTTTGTTGCCATTGTTGGGTAACGTGATCAAAAGTGTGATAGAAAATATATTTAGTCAACAATTTAGGTAACTCGATAAACTGAAAATTGGATTTTTTGAGTTACTGGACGAATGAAGGAAATTTAAAACTTTGATTATGTTCTTTTTTTTTTTTTTTTTAGATTATGTAATACATCTAAAAACTTTTTTATTCTTATGTGGGCGTGTTATGAAAATAAATTGTAGTAAAAATTTATTACAATAATGAAATTTTTTGTTACAATAAAAACGTCAAATTAGATAATGAAAATAAATGTGTTTTTTTTAATGAGTAATTATAATAAATCTTTTAATGTAATTTATAATAATATTTATTATAGAAATTATAAATACAGTACATAATTTAAATAAAAAAGGAAAGCCCAAAAAATGAAAAATATGTACTGTTGAAGTTAGTGGAGTAATTTGAGAAACAAAAAATTACATCTGTCGATTTGTTTGATGGAAAATGTGAAAAATTTATTTAGTGCATGATTTATTAGAAAATAGTCAAATAGAATATATATTATATAAATCTAGTATATATTAGAATCAGTTCATAGAATATATTTTATTGTATTTTATTTTAGCAGTTAGTATAATATGTTATAAATAAAAATTGTTATAATAAATTTATAGCATAGTAAAAGCAATTTTTTAGTAATATATTATTAATCAATTATTACATTATTATGAAAATGTAGTGATTAAAATAAATTTTTTATGACACATTTCTATAAATTAATAATTGTAGTATGTATTTTGACGTAATTTATAATAATATATATTACAGAAATTATAATTATAGTACATAATTTAAATAGAAAAAGAAAACAAAAAAAATGAAAAATATGCATTGTTAAGGTTATTCGAGTAACTCGACAAACTAAAAACCATGTTTGTCGAGTTACTCGATGCAAAATGTGATATAAGACCAAAAATCATAAAACAGGAATATTTTTGTGAAATAAATTGTTAACTTATTTGATAAATGAAATACATACTTTTTTTTATTTAATTGATTATTTATTAGAGTATAGCAAAATAAAATATATATTATAAAAATTTAATATATATGATAGTTAATCAATAGAATATATTATATATTGTTTTATTATGATTAATTTATGTAGTAATTTGAGAAATATAAATTTGAGTTGTAAATACATAAAATAAAGTATAAAATGGGAAATATGCACTGTTAAAGTTAATCGAGTAACTCGACAAACAGAAAATCATGTTTGTCGAGTTACCCGATTATAATTGTCATATCAAATTAATGTATTCAATACGTCAAGTAGCTTGATGAACTCATAATCGATTTGCCCGAGTTACTGGACGAATGAATAAAATTTATAATTTTTACTATTTTGTTTGTCTTTTTGTTTTAAATTTGTCATATATTTAAATAATTTTTTATTGTTATTCAGTGTTATTATTTTTGAAGAAACTCGTGAGGCTAACAGTTGGATTTGTCGAGCAAATTGATAAATATTGCACATATAAAATTTTATTTAATGCATGATTTATTAGAACATAGTAAAATAGAATATATATCATATAAATTTAGTATATATGAGAATGAGTTAATAGAATATATTTTATTGTATTTTATTTTAGTAATTAGTGTAATATGTTATAAATAAAAATTGTTATAATAAATTTATAGCATAGTAAAAGCAATTTTTTAGTAATATATCATTAATCAATTATCACATTATTATGAAAATTTAGTGATTAAAATAAATTTTTTATGACACATTTCTACTAAATAGATTTCATCATGAATTATGAAAATAAATTGTAGTAAAAATTTGTTATGACAAGAACTTTTTTTGTTACAATAATTATTTGAACTATACTACGAAAATAAATGTGTATTTTTTAAATTAATAATTGTAGTATGTATTTTGACCTAATTTATAATAATATTTATTACAGAAATTATAAGTATAATAGATAATTTAAATAGAAAAAGAAAACAAAAAAAATGAAAAATATGCATTGTTAAGGTTACTCGAGTAACTCGACAAACTAAAAACCATGTTTGTCGAGTTACTCGATGAAACATGTGATATGAAAGCAAAAATCATAAAACAGGAATATTTTTGTGAAATAAATTGTTAACTTATTTGATAAATGAAGTACTTACATTTTTTTATTTAATTGATTATTTATTAGAATATAGCAAAATAAAATTTATATTATAAAAATTTAATATATATGATAGTTAATCAATAGAATATATTATATATTGTTTTATTATGATTAATTTATGTAGTAATTTGAGAAATATAAATTTGAGTTGTAAATACAAAAAATAAAGTATAAAATGGGAAATATGCACTGTTAAAGTTAATCGAGTAACTCGACAAACAGAAAATCATGTTTGTTGAGTTACCCGATTATAATTGTCATATCAAATTAATGTATTCAATACGTCAAGTAGCTTGATGAACTCATAATCGATTTGCCCGAGTTACTGGACGAAGGAATAAAATTTATAATTTTTACTATTTTGTTTGTCTTTTTGATTTAAAGTTGTCATATATTTAAATAATTTTTTATTGTTATTCAGTGGTATTATTTTTGAAGAAACTCGTGAGGCTAACAGTTGGATTTGTCGAGCAAATTGATAAATATTGCACATATAGAATTTTATTTAATGCATGATTTATTAGAACATAGTAAAATAGAATATATATCATATAAATTTAGTATATATGAGAATGAGTTAATAGAATATATTTTATTGTATTTTATTTTAGTAATTAGTGTAATATGTTATAAATAAAAATTGTTATAATAAATTTATAGCATAGTAAAAGCAATTTTTTAGTAATATATTATTAATCAATTATCACATTATTATGAAAATTTAGTGATTAAAATAAATTTTTTATGACACATTTCTACTAAATAGATTTCATCATGAATTATGAAAATAAATTGTAGTAAAAATTTGTTATGACAAGAACTTTTTTTGTTAAAATAATTATTTGAACTATAGTACGAAAATAAATGTGTATTTTTTAAATTAATAATTGTAGTATGTATTTTGACCTAATTTATAATAATATTTATTACAGAAATTATAAGTATAATACATAATTTAAATAGAAAAAGAAAACAAAAAAAATGAAAAACATGCATTGTTAAGGTTACTCGAGTAACTCGACAAACTAAAAACCATGTTTGTCGAGTTACTCGATGAAACATGTGATATGAAAGCAAAAATCATAAAACAGGAATATTTTTGTGAAATAAATTGTTAACTTATTTGATAAATGAAGTAGATATATTTTTTTATTTAATTGATTATTTATTAGAATATAGCAAAATAAAATATATATTATAAAAATTTAATATATATAATAGTTAATCAATAGAATATATTATATATTGTTTTATTATGATTAATTTATCTAGTAATGTGACAAATATAAATTTGAGTTGTAAATACAAAAAATAAACTATAAAATGGGAAATATGCACTGTTAAAGTTAATCGAGTAACTCGACGAACAGAAAATCATGTTTGTCGAGTTACCCGATTATAATTGTCATATGAAATTAATCTATTCAATACGGTAAGTAGCTCGATGAACTCATAATCGATTTGCCCGAGTTACTGGACGAATGAATAAAGGAAGGGGAAAATAATTATAAAAAATAAACAAAGCAGGTCTTACTATCTTACCTAGTTCCCAAGGTGGGAGAAATTATAAGTATAGCACATAATTTAAATAGAAAAAGAAAACAAAAAAAATGAAAAATACGCATTCTTGAGATTAGTCGAGTTACTCGATGAACAATGTGATATAAAAGCAAAAATCATAAAACATGAATATTTTTATCAAATAAATTGTTAACTTATTTGATAAATGAAGCACATAAATATTTGTATTTAATTGATTATTTATTAGAATATAGTAAAATAAAATATATATCATATGAATTTAATACAATATATTATATATTCTTTTATTATGATTTCTTTATATACTAAGTCGAGAAATAGTGTTTTGAGATTGATAAGTTGTGTAAAAAATAACATGGAAAAAATAAAAAATAAAAAAAATTAATTGTAGTGTATATTTTAAATAAAAAAAATAAACCAAGAAATTAAAAACATGCACTCTTGAAGTAACTCGAGTAAGCCGACAAATCTATAAGCATGTTTGTCGAGTTCCTGGATTATAGATGTGATATTAAATTAAGCTATTTGATAGGTCTAGCAGCTCGATAAATTGGAAATCGAGTTGGTCGAGTCACTCGGTGAACTAATGAAATTTAAGATTTTTATTATTTTGTATTCCTTTATTATTTAAACTATGTAATACATTCAAATAATTATTTATTTTGATTTTGTGGTGTTATTTTTCAAGAAAGCCGTGAGGCTGAAATTTGGATTTGTCGAGTCACTTGATAGACAAAGTATATAAAAAAATTTATGTAATGTATAATTTATTAGAACAGAATAAAACAGAATATATATCATATGTATTCAATGTATATGATCATCGATGAATACAATATCTTTAATTTTATTTTATCTGAGCAATTAGTATAACATATTATAACTAAAAATTGTTATAGTAAATTTGGACCATAACAAAAGCAATTTTATAGTTATATATTACTAATCAAAGATTAAATTATTATAATAATATAATGATTAGAACGAATTTATTATAAGAAATTGATATTATATAGATTTCGTCATAAATTATGAAAAGAAATTGTAGTAAGAATGTGCTATAATAATGAATTTTTTTGCTATAACATTTCTGTGAAATTGTGTTACGAAAATAATTTTTTTTTTAAAATTAATAATTATAATAAAAATTTTAACATAATTTATGGTAATATTTATTACAAAAATTATAAATATACTATATATTTTAAATAACAAAAGAAAACCAAAAAATTAGAAAATATGGATAATTTATTAGATATTTGTTTTTAGTTTTTTTTGATAAATGTTAATATAAATTTTGTTGTGAGTTATACCATATTTTTCATCGGGTAACTCGAGAAAAATGATTTGAGGTTTGTCGAGTTACTCGATGAAAAATGTAGTATAAAATGAATCTATTCATAGTTCAAGTAACTCGAGAAATTGGAAATTGGGTTCCTCGGGTTAGTTGGTCAACGAATGAAATTTTAAATTGTAATTATTTTCTTATCCTTTTTTTTTAAAAATTATGTAATATATTTAAATAAGTTTTTATTCTTATAACAGATTTTTATTGTACTGTGTTTTTATATTTGATAAAATGAAAAATAATTTATTATTTTAATTTAAAATAATATATTATTTCTTTATATGATATGTACTGTATTATGAGATATTATTTTAATATTTATTTATTTAAATTATTTAAAATACTGGCTATGTTGTTTAATTTGTATGTTGTAATGTTTTGATTTGAGAAGCTGGTTAATGTGAAATTTGTATTTGTTTAGTCACTTAATAAACGAAGTATATACAAAATTGTGCTTTCACGTATTTTATATTTAAATATACATAAAATAAGTTTATGCAGAAAATATAAAATAAAACAGAAATTACTTAAAAGTCAAAAAGGTGCAAAACCGTATTTTTAATGTTGGACACGTGTAAGTGGAAAAGCATTCATTGTCATTTAATGGGCCACTGAATCTGTCTTAAACGGCCAAATTTGCTTTCACCGTCATTGTTGGACGAACAGTTATCTTTGTTTGAGTTTGTGGAGGTTTGAAGGAGGCACGGTTTTGTTTTGCAAAAAAAATATACTTTGGGCGATATTTTTTTTATCACATCATAAGATCATCATTATAAGGTATGTATGTTTATTTTGTATGAGGCTATAAAATATGAATTACATTTTATGAGGCTTTCTTTAATTAATATTCTTCGGTTGTTTCCTACCATTTTGTTTAATTAATAATGGTCAGGTTAGGTTAATGGGTTGAAGTTATTTTTTAAATTTTCATAAATATTTATTTGTACATGTTTGTTAGATATTAGATATGCTATTTCGATTTTGCCATGTCTCTAATAAATTTTTGACATATTGATATATTAATTAACGAATTAAAAATTGAACGAGCAGTTATTTCGAGTCATCAAATTTCAACTTATCCTCAGAAATAGACAAATATTAAAATCTTGTTAAGAGATTTGTATAGTTTCAATTAAGAATTATACATCATTAAAATAAGTATTTATATTTGTTTATGCTAAGGATTTGACAAATTTAGGAATCTTGTTAATTAAGCATATATTATTAAAATACAAATAAAAAAAAATTAGCATTGTTTTCTACAAACTTGAGATGCTAATATGAACCATTTATCGTCAAATAGTAATAGACTCGTAAACAAATGTAGTGCATACGAAAAAATTCCAACTAAACGTGGATAACATTAGATATGGTAAAATATAACGAAATTGTATGATTTCTTTTTCGAACACTTGATTGATGTGATAGTGAAGTTTATATTAATTTATCATTTATTAAAAGATAATAAAATAAAATATATATAATATAAATGTAATATATATAATAATCAATTAATGCAATATATTATATTCTATTTTATTTTATCCTAACACTTACTATAACACATTATAATAAAATATTATTGTAATAAATTTAGAGCATAATAAAATTATTTGTATAGTAATACACTATTTGTTTACAAATATTTATAAGTATTAATACAATATGTTATATTTTCTTTTATAATGATTAATATATTTTTTAAGTTGACAAATCCAAAATTGAGATTCATGAGTTGGTTAAAAAATAATGTGACAAAATTAAAAAATAAAAATATATTAAGTGTATTACATAATGTAAATTAAAAAAAGTAAAGTAACAAATACAAAAGATTTAATGTTGTAATGACGTGAGTAACACGAGAAACGTACAATCATTTTAAATCAAGTTACTCGATTTATTAAACACACAAAAATGTGATACAAAATAAATTTTTTTTCTAGCTGAAGTAATTTGGCATAATGAAAATCAATTTCCTTGAGTTACTGGACAAACGAATGAAATTTAAAAGTTTCATTATTTTCTTTTCTTTTTTAATTTATATAATGTAATAGACAATAAAATTAATTTTGTATTAATATATTATTAATCAATTACTAAATTATTATAATAATTTAGTAAGTACGATCAATTTTGTATAACAAATTTATATGAAATAATTTTTTCGATAATTTATTATAAAATGTATTATGTATGTATTTATAAGTCATTCTGTAAATATGAATATAAATTTTGTTATAAAGAATATTAGATAAAAAATAACATGAAAAAACTAAAAAATAAAGAAATTTAGGTAGACTACATATTTTAAATAAAAAAAGTAAAAAACAAAATGAAAAGTATGCATTACTGAAGTGACTCGAGTAACTCGACAAGATTACAATGAAGAATTATTTAAATGTATTAAATAATTTAAATAATAAAGAAACACAATATAATGAAAATGTTAAATTTCTTTCATTCATGGATGAACTCAATCAACTCGATTTTCAGTTTATCGAGCTGCTTTACCTATTGAATAGATTCATTTCGTGTGATATTTTAAATCAAGTAACTCGACAAACAAGATTTTGGCTTTGTCGAGTTACTCGAGTTATTTGAATAATGCATAATTTTGATTTTGTTTTTTCCTTTTTTTATTTAAAATATGTAGGCCACTTAAATTTCTTTATTTTTTAGTTTTTTAATGTTATTTTTTAACGAAGTCGTGAACCTCAAAATTGGATTGATGAAGTTCCTACATAAATTCATTATAATTAAATTCATTATTTTAATAAATTTTACTAAAATTTATTTTCATAATTTAGAATGAAATCTAGTTAATATGAAATTCTTATACTAAATTTATGTTAAATACTACATTATTATAATAATATAATAATTAATTAATAATATTTTACAACAGATTTCTTTTGTTTTCCTATAAATTTGTTGTAACAGTTTTTTAGTTATAATATGTTATACTAATGGGTAAGGACATGAAAATAAAAAAAAAATTATTTTCTTAGTTTATTTTAATAAAAAACAAAACAAAACAAATTAATAAAAAACAAAACAAATTAATAAACATTTTGACTTATTTTTGTTTGTCAAGTAACTTGGGTAAATCGATTTTGAGTTTGTCGAGTTGCTTAAGGTATTTAATAGATTTATTTCGTGTCCTATTTTTAATCGAGTAACTCGACAAACTTACTCTAAGGTTTATCGAGTTACTCGAGCAACTTGAAGAAGGCAATACAATGAATCAGTACGTTGCATGAATAATATTTGATATCGTATAACTTCATATAATATATTATAATAAAATAGCGATTATATAAAATAATTATATATTATTTTAAAGTGAAATAATATATTATATTTAGTTTTTTCAAAAATAAAAAAACATTGTAGTAAAAATGTGTTATATTATTATTTTTTATTTATTAGACTTATTCTAATATTTTTTATAACAAAATTTATAAATAAATGTTTTATAAATTATTAAAAAATGTACTTTATATTTATTTATAATTTTTTAATATATACGAATACAAATTTTGTTATAAAGAATATTATAATAAGTCAAATAAATAAACATAATTTTATTTCATTGATCAAATATTAGAATATAGTAAAATAAAATATACATTGTAATCAAGGAATGTTATGTATTATATATTCTTCTATTTTAGCAATTAATATTATAGTAATAATTATAATACGAAATTAAGTGAATAATAATGAATTCTGATAAAAATGAAAATAAATTTTGTTATAAATTAGGCAATCATATGCTATAACTTTATATAATATATTATAATAAAATAGCTATTATATAAAATAATTATATATTATTTTAAATTAAGATATTACATTATATTTGATTTTTTAAAAAATAAAAACATATTGTAGTAACAATATGTTATAATATAGATTTTTATTTATTACACTTATTCTAATATTCTCTATAACAAAATTTATATTCATATTTAGAAAAAGACTTATAAATACATACATAATACATTTTATAATAAATTATTAAAAAAATTATTTAATATAAATTTATCATAAAAAATTGATTATAATTACTAAATTATTATAATAATGTAGTAATTAATTAATAATATATGAATACAGAATTCATTTTATTGTGTGTTACATTATATAAATTTAAAAAGAAAAGAAAATAATGAAAATTTTAAGTTTGATTGGTTTATCCAGTAAGTCAAGGAACTTGATTTTCATTCTGCCAAGTTACTTTAGCTATAAAAAATATTTATTTTGTATTACATTTTTGCATCGAGTAACTCGACAAACGTGATTTTAGGTTTGTCGAGTTACTACGTTTGTCGAGTTACTCGAGTAATTTCAACAATCCATCTATTGTATTTGTTACTTTATTTTTATTTATTTACATTATGTAATACACTTAATATTTTTGTATTTGTTAATTTTGTCATGTTATTTTTTAACTAACTCGTGGATCTTAAAAGCTATCATATAACATAATTTTATATTATTTTAAATTCAGAATATTTGATATTTTCAAAAATAAAAACATAGTGTACGAAAAATGTGTTATAATAGTTATTTTTATTTATTACACTTATTGTAATATTCTTTATAGCAAAATTTGTATTCATATTTATGAAAAAATTTATAAATAAATATGCAGTACATTTGAAAATAATTTATAGATGATTTCTTTCATATAAAATTGTTATAATAAATTGATTATAATTACTAAATTATTATAATAATGCAGTAATTAATTAATAATATATTGATACAAAAATGTTTTTATTATACTATAAATTTATTATAGTTATTTTTTTATAATTTCTTATAGTATTTGCTAAAATAAAAAAATTATTAATATATTGTATTAATGAATTATGATATATATTATATTTATATTATATATATTATTTTTGACTATATTCTAATAAATGATAGGTTAAATAACATTTTTTATATACTTTATTTATGAAGTTACTTACCATATTCAAATTTGAGCTTCACGAAGTGCTTGAGAAATAATACCACAAAATAACAATGAAGAATTATTTAAATGTATTAAATAATTTAAATAATAAAGAAACACAATATAATGAAAATGTTAAATTTCTTTCATTTATCGATTAACTCAACCAACTCGATTTTCAGTTTATCGAGTTGCTTTAGCTATTGAATAGATTCATTTGATGTGATATTTTAAATCGAGTAACTCGACAAACAAGATTTGAGCTTTGTCGAGTTACTCGAGTCACTTTAATAGTACACACTTTTGATTTTGTTTTTTACTTTTTTTATTTAAGATATGTAGTCTACTTAAATTTCGTTATTTTTTTTGTTTTTTCACGTTATTTTTTAACGAAGTCGTAAACCTGAAAATTGGATTTGTGAAGTTCTTACATAAATTGATCATAATTAAATTCGTTATTATAACAAATTTTACTAAAATGTATTTTCATAATTCAGAATAAAATCTAGTTAATATGAAATTCTTATACTAAATTTATGTTAAATACTACATTATTATAATAATATAATAATGAATTAATAATATTTTACAACAGATTTCTTATGTTTTCCTATAAATTTGTTATAACAGTTTTTTAGTTATAATATGTTATACTAATGGGTAAAGAAATAAAAATAAAAAAAAAAAAATTCTCTTAGTTTATTTTAATAAAAAACAAAACAAAACAAATTAATAAAAAACAAAATAAATTAATAAACATTTTTACTTACTTTTGTTTGTCAAGTAACTCGGGTAAATCGATTTTGAGTTTGTCGAGTTGCTGAAGGTATTTAACAGATTTATTTCGTGTCCTATGTTTAATCGGGTAACTCGACAAACTTGCTGTAAGGTTTATCGAGTTACTCGAGTAACTTGAAGATTGCAATACAATGAATCAGTACGTTGCATGAATAATATTTTATATTCTATAACTTCATATAATATATTATAATAAAATAGCGATTACATGAGATAATTATATATTATTTTAAAGTGAAATAATATATTATATTTAGTTTTTTCAAAAATAAAAACACACTGTAGTAAAAATGTGTTATATTATTATTTTTTATTTATTAGACTTATTCTAATATTTTTTATAACAAAATTTATAAATAAATGTTTTATAAATTATTAAAAAATGTACTGCATATTTATTTATAAGTTTTTTAATAAATATGAATACAAATTTTGTTATAAATAATATTACAATAAGTCAAATAAATAGACATAATTTTATTTCATTGATCAAATATTAGAATATAGTAAAATAAAATATACATTATAATGAAGTAATGCTATGTATTATATATTCTTCTATTTTAGCAATTAATATTATAGTAATAATTATAATATGAAATTAAGTGAATAATAATTAATTTTGATAAAAATGAATATAAATTTTGTTATAAATTAGGCAATCATATGCTATAACTTTATATAATATATTATAATAAAATAGCTATTATATAAAATAATTATATATTATTTTAAATTAAGATATTATATTATATTTGATTTTTTCAAAAATAAAAAATATTGTAGTAAGAATGTGTTATAAGATTGATTTTTATTTATTACACTTATTCTAATGTTCTTTTTAACAAAATTTATATTCATATTCACAAAAAGACTTATAAATATATACATAATACATTTTATAATAAATTAGTGAAAAAATTATTTAATATAAATTTATTATAAAAAATTTAGTATAATTACTAAATTATTATAATAATGTAGTAATTATTTAATAATATATTAATACAGAATTAATTTTATTGTGTATTACATTATATAAATTAAAAAAGAAAAGCAAATAATGAAAAATTTAAGTTTCATTGGTTTGTCCAGTAAGTCAAGGAACTTGATTTTCATTTTGCCAAGTTACTTTAGCTATAAGAAAGATTTATTTTGTATCACATTTTTGCATCGAGTAACTCGACAAACGTGCTTTTAGGTTTGTCGAGTTACTCGAGTAATTGCAACAATACATCTTTTGTATTTGTTGCTTTACTTTTTTTTATTTATATTATGTAATATACTTAATATTTTTTTCTTTTTTAATTTTGTCATGTTATTTTTTAACCAACTCGTGAATCTTAAAAGCTATCATATAAAATAATTTTATATTATTTTAAATTGAGATAATATGTTATATTTCATGTTCTGAAAAGTAAAAATATGGTGTATCAAAAATGTGGTATAATTTTTTTTTTATTTATTAGACTTATTGTAATATTCTTTATAGCAAAATTTGAATTCATATTTCTGAAAAAACTTGTAAATAAATATGCAGTACGTTTGAAAAAAATTTATAAAACATTTATTTCATATAAAATTGTTATAATAAATTGATTATAATTAGTAAATTATTATAGTAATGCAGTAATTAATTAATAATATATTGATACAAAAAACTTTTTATTATACTATAAATTTATTATAGTTATTTTTTTATAATATCTTATAGTACTTGCTAAAATTAAAAAATTATTAATATATTGTATTAATGAATTATGATATACATTAAATTTATATTATATATATTCTTTTTGACTATATTCTAATAAATGATAGGTTAAATAAAATTTTATATATACTTTATTTATGAAGTTAGTTAGCATATCTAAATTTCAGCCTCACGAAGTGCCTGAAAAATAATACCACAAAATAACTATGAAGAATTATTTAAATGTATTAAATAATTTAAATAATAAAGAAACACAATATAATGAAAATGTCAAATTTCTTTCATTTATGGATTAACTCAAGCAACTCGATTTTCAGTTTATCGAGTTGCTTTAGCTATTGAATAGATTCATTTTGTGTGATATTTTAAATCGAGTAACTCGGTAAAGAAGATTTGGGCTTTGTCGAGGTACTCGTGTCACTTTAATAATGTATATTTTTGATTTTCTTTTTTACTTTTTTTATTTAAAATATATAGTCCAATTAAATTTCTTCATTTTTTTGTTTTTTCATGTTATTTTTTAACGAAGTCGCGAACCTCAAAATCGGATTTGTGAAGTTCTTATATAAATTGATCATAATTAAAATCATTATTACAACAAATTTTACTAAAATTTATTTTGATAATTCAGAATGAAATCTAGTTAATATGAAATTCTTATACTAAATTTATGTTGAACACTATACTATTATAATAATATAATAATTTATTAATAATATTTTACTACAGATTTATTTTTTGTTCCTATAAATTTGTTATAACAGTTTTTTAGTTATAATATGTTATACTAATGGGTAAAGAAATAAAAATAAAAAGAAAATATATTTTCTTACTTCATTTTAATAACAAACAAAACAAAACAAATTAATAAACATTTTTACTTACTTTTGTTCGTCAAGTAACTTGGGTAACTCGATTTTGAGTTTGTCGAGTTGATTAAGGTATTTAATAGAGTCATTTTATGTCCCATTTTTAATCGAGTAACTCGACAAACTTGCTCTTAGGTTTATCGAGTTACTCGAGTAACTTGAAGAATGCAATACAATGAATCAGTACGTTGCATGAATAATATTTGATATCCTATAACTTCATATAATATATTATAATAAAATATTGACAACATAAAATAATTATATATTATTTTAAAGTGAAATAATATATTATATTTACTTTGTTCCAAAAAAAAAACACATTGTAGTAAAAATGTTTTATGCTATTTTTTTTAATTTATTAGACTTATTCTAATATTTTTTATAACAAAATTTATAAATAAATATTTTATAAATTATTAATAAATGGATTGCATATTTATTTATAAGTTTTTTCATAAATATGAATATAAATTTTGTTATAAAGAATATTAGAATAAGTCAAATAAATATACATAGTTTTATTTCATTGATGAATTATTAGAATATAGTAAAATAAAATATATATTGTAATCAAGTAATGCTGTGTATTATATATTGTTTTATTTTAGCAATTAATATTATAATAATAATCAGAATAGAAAATTAACTAAATAAGAATTAATTTTGATAAAAATGAATATAAATTTTGTTATAAATTAGGCAATCATATGCTATAACTTCATATAATGTATTATAATAAAATAGCTATTATATAAAATAATTATATATTATTTTAAATTAAGATATTATATTATATTTGATTTTTTAAAAAATAAAAACATATTGTAGTAACAATGTGTTATAATACTGATTTTTATTTATTACACTTATTCTAATATTCTGTATAACAAAATTTATATTCATATTTAGAAAAAGACTTATAAATACATACATAAAACATTTTATAATAAATTATTTAAAAAATTATTTAATATAAATTTACTATAAAAAATTGATTCTAATTACTAAATTATTATAATAATGTAGTAATTAATTAATAATATATTAATACAGAATTACTTTTATTGTGTGTTACATTATATAAATTAAAAAAGAAAAGAAAATAACGGAAATTTTAAGTTTCATTGGTTTGTCCAGTAAGTCAAGGAACTTGATTTTCATTTTGCCAAGTTACTTTAGGTATAAAAAATATTTATTTTGTATTACATTTTTGCATCGAGTAACTCGACAAACGTGCTTTTACCTTTGTCGAGTTACTCGAGCAATTTCAACAATAGATCTTTTGTATTTGTTACTTTACTTTTTTTTATTTATATTACGTAATACACTTAATATTATTTTATTTTTTAATTTTGTCATGTTATTTTTTAACGAACTCGTGAATCTCAAAAGCTACCATATAAAATAATTTTATATTATTTCAAATTGAGATAATATGTTATATTTGATTTTTTGAAAAATAAAAACACAGTGAAGTAAAAATGTACTATAATATTTATTTTTATTTATTAGACTTATTATAATATTCTTTATAGCAAAATTTGTATTCATATTTATGAAAAAACTTATAAATAAATATGCAGTACATTTTAAAATAATTTATAAAACATTTTTTTCATATAAAATTGTTATAATAAATTGATTATAATTACTAAATTATTATAATAATGTAGTAATTAATTAATAATATATTGATACAAAAAATGTTTTTATTATACTATAAATTTATTATAGTGATTTTTGTATAATATCTTATAGTACTTACTAAAATAGAAAAATTATTAATATATTGTATGAATGTACTATGATATGTATTAAATTTATATTATATATATTCTTTTTGATTATATTGTAATAAATGATAGGTTAAATAACATTTTTTATATATTTTATTTATAAAGTTACTCAACATATCCTAATTTGTGCCTCACGAGGTTCTTCAAAAATAATACCACAAATAAGAATGAAGAATTACCTAAAGTTAGTAAATAATTTAAATAATAAAGTGCCACAAGATAATGAGAATGTTAAATTTCATTCGTTCATGGAGTAACTTAATAAACTCGATTTTCAGTTTATCGAGTTGCTTCAATTATTGAATAGATTGATTTTATGTGTCAATTTTAATTGAGTAACTCGATAAACATGATTTTTGGTTTGTTGAGTTACCTGAGTAACTTCAAGAATGCATATTTGTAATTTTTTTGTCTACTTTTTGTATTTAAAATATGTATTCCACTTAAATTGTTTTATTTTTATTTTTTTTGTATTTTGTTTATTATTATTAATAAGTATACATATCTAATAATAGAAAGTTAATAGTCAAAATAAAAATACATAAAAATACAAAATATATAGATTTGTTAAATATAATTTACATCAATATAGTACATTAGAAAAAGCTTGTATCTAGAAAGGACAAAACTTTAGAAATATTACATAAAAAAACCTAATATTCATTCAAAGTATTGGAAAAAGTTGACAATGCATACAATGATATTATTTGTTTTTAAATGTTGTCTTTCTCTTTCGAAAGTCGTGTATTTCTCTCTGCTCTTGGCGTAGGCAATTTATCTGGGATGACTTCAGTCTCAGATGAGATTGGATGTTCTTCAATTTTTCTCTTCTTGGATTTAGGCCCAGGTGAAGAAGGGAAATTAAGTTGTTTCACTGCACTTGGAAATGTTTGCCCTTGAAGAGGCATTGGTGTGTCATCGGTATATGCTACATCTTTCCCTTTGTTACTCCTTGATCTTGTACTTGTAGAACTGATCGACATCGAAGGAACTGATTCATTAAGGAAGATAATGTCATACTTGTATTCATTGTCGAGGACATTTTTCTTCATTCCTTTAACATAAAAAAATTGTGCTTCCTCCAATGTGATTCTAATTTTTTCCAAGACTTGTAATCCACTGTCCATTAGTTGTTGGCCTGTGTATTGTAAGAATTTTTCTGCTGTATCTCCAATCATAGTCCCAGATAATGAGCCTGTGGAGTCTTCAAGTTCCAGATATACACGTGCCCTAAAATATAAAAAATGTTAAAAATGTTGCATGTGTAAATAATTATAAACGATAAATGATTTGTAAACAATATTATACCTTGGTACTGCAACTGCATGAGAAAATTTGCAGAAAACGCATTCGTATGTTTCATTCAAATAAGCACTTGATATTTTCTTGCAAGTATTGCATGACATGTACCAAAAGGATTGTTTAAAAACTCTCACGTATGCACGTGCGTGAACCCAGAAATATGCATATCCTGTTAGCTATTGTTGAAGATAAATTGTATAAATATTATGCAATAATGAAAAAAAAATTTCTATATGATATTTTAAATAAGATTAGGCTTACTCCAGATAACAAATTTGGAATATGTTCAATCTTTGTGATATTCTTTATGTCTGGATTGGAAAGATTCTTTGTTGCCGATGATGGATATATCTTTGTCAAGATCATCTCATCTAACTTGTCCGAATTTGTTTCAACCCTTGCACAATGTTTAAAAATATTAGCAATGTATACACATGTATATATATATTTCAAAAAAATATAATAAAAAAATATATTTTTACCAAGAAGTAAGCTCAATCACTTGTTCTAAGTGGGCATTGAAGGAGAAAATGCTGTTGGCCTTGGTTGAAATTGAAAGGCCTGTGCATGAAATAAAGATATAGATATATTTATTGGAAGATCTAAGATTGCCTACAAATTTTGTAATATTCGATTGATGATTTATAAAATTATTGACAATATATTACCACTGAAAGATGTCACTTTTAAATGGTTTCCAATGATGATTTGTTTTGTGCTCAAGTTGTCAGCAATGAAACGACACTCCTTCTCCACAAAATTATCCCACATTGTTAGCAACACAGTGTTGAAGCTAGTATAGAAACACAGAAAATATATGAGAAAGTGGTATATGAATCTCTTGAATAATATTATAATTATTGGAATATATATTTATAGATGAAAATAATATAGCTATATATATATAAACCTTGTGTCGATGAGAACTACATCTTGAATAGATGTTTGTGTTTCAAACCTAGTTTGCACCAGCCTTTTAGGTTTGACATCAATTGCAACTCCAATAATACCTAAAGGATAAAAATAAGAAATTAGGACAAATGAAATTTGTTATGAATACAATGGAATGTATAAAAAGAAACATGTTCGTTTTCTTGTGAAATAGGAACAAGTACTTATATCAGAATTTGAGTCCATATAAGGTTCCAATTTGTCGAAAGGAACAAAATTATATGTAGAAGATATTAAAACACTGTGGTCTTCATTCACTTCTTCGACTCTTGTTCGACCAGATATTGTCCATTGTATGTTGCCCATCGAAGCTTGATACTCAGGCTTTGTAAATTTAACATTTGCATTTGAGACAAGATATGTTTTGCCAAGTAATAGCTTGTCTTCATATGCCGAGATGTTCGCATCATAAATAGTTGCATGGACTCTATTTTTCTGTATAATACCATACATTTAAATTAGATATTTTGTATAAACATATATATAATTTTGGCTAGATATTATTTTTGAATATCAAATAAGACAATTTAAAGCTATAACATATTAAAGGCGAAAAATTTTTTTTAAAAATTTTATGTGGCTAAAATGAAATAAATCAAGGCACATAAATAATAGATTAAAGTAATATACCTCAGGATCCATAAATACCATATTTTGATATTTTGTTGGGCTTCGTTGAGCTACTCGTGGAAACGATTTTTCCACAACAATGATTTTTGCCGTCCAGTTTGTATCGTTGGGAGCAATATTTGGTATTAATTTGTACTGTTTATCCATTGTTTGATCCTGTAGAAAATGTCAAATATAAATTAAAGACTATAAATAAGTTATCAAAGTGAAATAATATTTATACTAATAATGAATTGTAAGAGTATATAATGAAATATAGTATGAAGTTGTACTTGAAATCTGAAAGAGGAGTACGATGATACAAATATTGAGAATTAAAGACTTGTTGATAAATGCTAATATAGAATGTTT
This sequence comes from Forsythia viridissima, assembly GCA_030279155.1. Taxonomy (NCBI): domain Eukaryota; kingdom Viridiplantae; phylum Streptophyta; class Magnoliopsida; order Lamiales; family Oleaceae; genus Forsythia; species Forsythia viridissima. The sequence goes on from CM059038.1 coordinate 49,110,680, forward strand.
GTTGTGTTTGGTTTGTAATCACAACTAATGTATATATATAGAGGTATATAGTATCTATTATGCCAATAGTAAGGATATGTTTACTCAATAGGGGTCTAAATCTTCTGTCCTGATTGATGCTTGCCTTATGACGCCGTAATTAATAAATGATGTGGGCCCCAATAATGATGCCATAAAAACTCATTCATAGTTGTCCTCACTTCATCCTACTCAGCCCCAATTAGTTTAAATAAAGTGCTGATTATACTTATAATAGATTTGAAGATTCCAAAATATTAATATAAGCACTCAAAAATTTTACGTCAGTATTTCTACTATTATGTTAAATTATAGTAAAGGCAAATTGATCAAATTGAAATAAAGAAAATTTTATTATTATAATGTATATTATTTAAAATTATGTAATAGCAAAAATTTATTATTGAGTTAAAAAAGTTTATTAAGATTTTAATAAGTATAATTAGTTATTATACATTTAAGTATTTTTGTGTATTGAGCAAGAAAATATAACCTATAAAATTAAGAATAAATAAAAAAATAAATAATTGATGGTTAAATTGTGAATATGAAATTTACTTTACTTAGTAATATACAATGAAAATAAGTAACTACTACAACAGAAGAAAAATATTATTCATTAGAGTTCAAACATATATGAGACTTGAGTAGATTCAAAGTTATTATTTTCTAAGCTGAAAGATTACACTGTTAGAGATTATGAGATGAATGGATGAAACTATAATAAAACAATAGGTAAGGAAATGTATAATAAAGTAGGCTTTAAATTAGTAATTTATAGATAAACCAGAATACACAAAAATCTTTTCGATAAGTGAAAAAAAAAATTATTTAGGATTTATGTAGAATGCAAAAAAATTAAAGTGTTCAATCACAATGTTTATACTGTAAATGTTTCTATTATTTTAATGAAGTTAAGTTAAAGTTAAAATTAGTCAAGAATTCTTAGATGCGTGAGAAATAGTGATGTTAGGACCATTTGTGACTATAAATAGGAAAATAGGAATCATATTTAAAATAGAATAGCGAATTGGGATCAAATTGTTACAAACATGAAAGAAGAGACAGTCCTTCTTTCAATTAATAGAAGATAAGATAGGGTCCAGCATTTATTACGTATTGCGTGTCTTCAAGGAGATACAGACCAGCCGTCTAGCATTAAATGATGCGTGGAAAGCAAAGCAAGAATTGGAGATGAGGATATGAAACTCGAATTGGGAATAACGAGGTGAAGCACAACTTGAAGATATTAATATACGTTAATGTATATACAATTTTCATACGTGTATGGTGAAAATGAATAGATTAAAGATCATGTTGACATGTGTACAATAAAAAGATATTTGTACATTTATGATCTGAATTATTACTTGTATTAGGTATGATTATATATAAGAGTAGACTAAGTAGTAATTTATAGTCTATTGTATTAATTTATCTGAATTCAATGAAAGTAAGCAATAAATTATACTTAGATATTTTTTAGTTACAACTATTGATTTGTGTTCATTTAAATATAGAGGAAAAAAAGTCATATAGAATATAAAAAAAATTTTATATTGTTAATAGCTAATGACTTTATAACATATGTATAAAAACGCGTTCAATGGCAAAAGAAATATAAATTGATAACATTAAATATTTAAATATTTGTACTTTAAATATTTGTTTGTTAAATTTTGTATTCCATTTATTCATTTACCTAAATTAATACTACGTTCTTAGAAAATCATTACGTTTCATAAAATCATGAATAAGATAAATTTAGTTTTAAACTTTAAAAATTCAAATTCGATAAACATAATGTATTTTATATGAATTTTTTTTCATATAATTATGTTGGTTATCAAATACACTTTATAACTATATCTATTATACAAATAAATTTAATAGAGACTAATATAGCTTTTTAGAGTTTAATATATAAGCATCATTACAAATTGTATTAATAGCAATGAAAAAATTTTTTTTATACTAATCATATTTCATAAATTCATTATTTGAATGAACGTGTTATATAATATTTAGTATATCTATAATACGAATATAAACATATTAAATATTAGCAAAATAAAAATACAATAATAAAAGATGTTTTACTTTGTTAAAAATAAACGGTCAAAAGTTGGTCTAAATTTAGCATAAATATATTATTAAATTTTTATTAAATTATTCATAATGTAAAATTAAAAAAAAATAATCATTGATAAATCTACACTATTTGTAGTATAATATTTGAAGACAAAAAAAAAAACAGATAATAGTAAAATAAAATTCAAAAACTATCTAAATCAAATGATGAGTTTTATTATTTTGGATTATAAATCGATGCTGTTACAAACCATACATAACTATAGCATTATACATCTGAACAGACTGGCCATTCATTCACTACAGTATAAATAATTTAAATGCTCTGTATATATTTTCTTCAAAGTTTTATACAATATCCTTCACCAATTGTAATGTAAGAATACACTGGCTCTTTATTGACTGGAATACAATTCATGTGAAAGCTTTTTAGAAGTAATATTCAAAGAACACATAGAATATACTTCATCAATATTCACTGTAATATCATTCATGTCACAGATTTGTACAATTGATTTGTAACAACTATAAATACACGTGTTAATTTATGTTAAAAAAATGTTTTTATGTATTTATTATAAGATATCATGTATAATTTAAACAGAAAAATAAAACTAAAGAAAAGGAAATATGTATGTCATGAGTTATTCGAGGATCTCGATAAACTGAAATGTGAGTTTATCGAGTAACTCGATGAAAATGTGCCATGAAATAAAAAATTATAAAACGTGAATTTTTTTTCGAGTTAATGGATGAATGAATTGTAAAATATTGTTTTCTTTAATGATTTGTTTTTTGTTAAATAAAAACCAATGATTTGTTATTATATTTGTTTAGAAATTTTTAATTTTTTGGGTTATTAAATATAATTTTCCATGGTTATTATTATAAGCATGAAATATATTTCCTAATTGTTTATGGGATTGACGTGTTCGAGTAGCTCGACATTGTTATTTTTTAGTTTGTTGAGTTACCTGACAAAGCAAATATATGATGAAAATACATTTTGAAATAAGTATATTATAACAATTATATATATTTATTAGAATAATTATGTTAAATTATATGATGAAAATAATTGTGAGTTTTATAATTAATAATTTTTGTATTTGTGTATTTTTTATTTTAAGTGTAAAATAAATTGAACATTTAATATGTGATCTTATTTAGCATGTTATATTTACTAATACATTAAGTAATTCTATTAATATATAAAAAAAATGCTTTAACGTATTTTATATTAAGATATACATAAAATAAGTTTGTATAGGAAAATATAAAATAAAAGGAAAATTAGATAAAAGTGAAAAGATGTATAATTTGAATAAAAATTGGAAATTTTGCATTTCATGAGTTAGTCGAGTAACTCGAAAAACTCAAATATGAGTTTGTCGAGTTACTCGATGAACAAGGTGACAGACAAGCAAAAATCATGAAATGGGATTTTTTTGTGTCAAATACATTGAATAAGTAATTTTAGATTTTATGTTGTACAATTGATTTACAACAACTATAAATACACGTGTTCATTAATGTAAAAAAATTATTTTTATGTATTTATTATAAGATATGATGTATAATTTAAACAGAAAAATAAAACTAAAGAAAATGAAATATGTATGTTATGAGTTATTCGAGGATCTTGATAAACTGAAATGTGAGTTTATCGAGTAACTCGATGAAAATATGCCACGAAATCAAAAATTATAAAACGCGATTTTTTGTCGAGTGTATATATATATATATATATATATTTAAATGTTGTCAAGTTACTCGAATTTAAAAAAAAAAAATTTTTTTTTAACTTTTGTCGAGTTACTCGAATTTTTAAAAAAATAAAAAAATATATATATTTTTTAACTTTGGTCGAGTTACTCGAATTTAAAAAAAAAAAAAAAATTTTTAACTTTTGTCGAGTTACTCGAATTTTTAAAAAAAAAAAATTTTTCTTAACTTGTGTCGAGTTAATCGAATTTTAAAAAAAAAAAATTTTTTTTTTTTACTTTTGTGGAGTACCTCGAATTTAAAAAAAAAAAACAAAAAAAAAAAAGAAAATTTTAACTTTTGTCAAATTACTGAAATTTAAAAAAAAAAAAAACAAAAATTTTACTTTTGTCGAGTTACTCGAGTCACTTTAATAGTACACACTTTTGATTTTGTTTTTTACTTTTTTTATTTAAGATATTTAGTGTACTTAAATTTCTTTATTTTTTTTGTTTTTTCACGTTATTTTTTAACGAAGTCGTAAACCTGAAAATTGGATTTGTGAAGTTCTTACATAAATTGATCATAATTAAATTCGTTATTATAACAAATTTTACTAAAATGTATTTTCATAATTCAGAATAAAATCTAGTTAATATGAAATTCTTATACTAAATTTATGTTAAATACTACATTATTATAATAATGTAATAATGAATTAATAATATTTTACAACAGATTTCTTATGTTTTCCTATAAATTTGTTATAACAGTTTTTTAGTTATAATATGTTATACTAATGGGTAAAGAAATAAAAATAAAAAAAATATATATTCTCTTAGTTTATTTTAATAAAAAACAAAACAAAACAAATTAATAAAAAACAAAATAAATTAATAAACATTTTTACTTACTTTTGTTTGTCAAGTAACTCGGGTAAATCGATTTTGAGTTTGTCGAGTTGCTGAAGGTATTTAACAGATTTATTTCGTGTCCTATTTTTAATCGAGTAACTCGATAAACTTGCTGTAAGGTTTATCGAGTTACTCGAGTAACTTGAAGATTGCAATACAATGAATCAGTACGTTGCATGAATAATATTTGATATTCTATAACTTCATATAATATATTATAATAAAATAGCGATTATATGAGATAATTATATATTATTTTAAAGTGAAATAATATATTATATTTAGTGTTTTCAAAAATAAAAACACATTGTAGTAAAAATGTGTGATATTATTATTTTTTATTTATTAGACTTATTCTAATATTTTTTATAACAAAATTTATAAATAAATGTTTTATAAATTATTAAAAAATTTACTGCATATTTATTTATAAGTTTTTTAATAAATACGAATACAAATTTTGTTATAAATAATATTACAATAAGTCAAATAAATAGACATAATTTTATTTCATTGATCAAATATTAGAATATAGTAAAATAAAATATACATTATAATGAAGTAATGCTATGTATTATATATTCTTCTATTTTAGCAATTAATATTATAGTAATAATTATAATACGAAATTAAGTGAATAATAAGTAATTTTGATAAAAATGAATATAAATTTTGTTATAAATTAGGCAATCATATGCTATAACTTTATATAATATATTATAATAAAATAGCTATTATATAAAATAATTATATATTATTTTAAATTAAGATATTATATTATATTTGATTTTTCCAAAAATAAAAAATATTGTAGTAAGAATGTGTTATAAGATTGATTTTTATTTATTACACTTATTCTAATGTTCTTTTTAACAAAATTTATATTCATATTCACAAAAAGACTTATAAATATATACATAATACATTTTATAATAAATTAGTGAAAAAATTATTTAATATAAATTTATTATAAAAAATTTAGTATAATTACTAAATTATTATAATAATGTAGTAATTAATTAATAATATATTAATACAGAATTAATTTTATTGTGTATTACATTATATAAATTAAAAAAGAGAAGCAAATAATGAAAAATTTAAGTTTCATTGGTTTGTCCAGTAAGTCAAGGAACTTGATTTTCATTTTGCCAAGTTACTTTAGCTATAAGAAAGATTTATTTTGTATCACATTTTTGCATCGAGTAACTCGACAAACGTGCTTTTAGGTTTGTCGAGTTACTCGAGTAATTGCAACAATACATCTTTTGTATTTGTTGCTTTACTTTTTTTTATTTATATTATGTAATATACTTAATATTTTTTTCTTTTTTAATTTTGTCATGTTATTTTTTAACCAACTCGTGAATCTTAAAAGCTATCATATAAAATAATTTTATATTATTTTAAATTGAGATAATATGTTATATTTAATGTTCTGAAAAGTAAAAACATGGTGTATCAAAAATGTGCTATAATTTTTTTTTTATTTATTAGACTTATTGTAATATTCTTTATAGCAAAATTTGAATTCATATTTCTGAAAAAACTTGTAAATAAATATGCAGTACATTTGAAAAAATTTTATAAAACATTTATTTCATATAAAATTGTTATAATAAATTGATTATAATTAGTAAATTATTATAGTAATGCAGTAATTAATTAATAATATATTGATACAAAAAACTTTTTATTATACTATAAATTTATTATAGTTATTTTTTTATAATATCTTATAGTACTTGCTAAAATTAAAAAATTATTAATATATTGTATTAATGAATTATGATATACATTAAATTTATATTATATATATTCTTTTTGACTATATTCTAATAAATGATAGGTTAAATAAAATTTTATATATACTTTATTTATGAAGTTAGTTAGCATATCTAAATTTCAGCCTCACGAAGTGCCTGAAAAATAATACCACAAAATAACAATGAAGAATTATTTAAATGTATTAAATAATTTAAATAATAAAGAAACACAATATAATGAAAATGTCAAATTTCTTTCATTTATGGATTAACTCAAGCAACTCGATTTTCAGTTTATCGAGTTGCTTTAGCTATTGAATAGATTCATTTTGTGTGATATTTTAAATCGAGTAACTCGGTAAAGAAGATTTGGGCTTTGTCGAGGTACTCGAGTCACTTTAATAATGTATATTTTTGATTTTCTTTTTTACTTTTTTTATTTAAAATATATAGTCCAATTAAATTTCTTTATTTTTTTGTTTTTTCATGTTATTTTTTAACGAAGTCGCGAACCTCAAAATCGGATTTGTGAAGTTCTTATATAAATTGATCATAATTAAAATCATTATTACAACAAATTTTACTAAAATTTATTTTGATAATTCAGAATGAAATCTAGTTAATATGAAATTCTTATACTAAATTTATGTTGAACACTACACTATTATAATAATATAATAATTTATTAATAATATTTTACTACAGATTTATTTTTTGTTCCTATAAATTTGTTATAACAGTTTTTTAGTTATAATATGTTATACTAATGGGTAAAGAAATAAAAATAAAAAGAAAATATATTTTCTTACTTCATTTTAATAACAAACAAAACAAAACAAATTAATAAACATTTTTACTTACTTTTGTTCGTCAAGTAACTTGGGTAACTCGATTTTGAGTTTGTCGAGTTGATTAAGGTATTTAATAGAGTCATTTTATGTCCCATTTTTAATCGAGTAACTCGACAAACTTGCTCTTAGGTTTATCGAGTTACTCGAGTTACTTGAAGAATGCAATACAATGAATCAGTACGTTGCATGAATAATATTTGATATCCTATAACTTCATATAATATATTATAATAAAATATTGACAACATAAAATAATTATATATTATTTTAAAGTGAAATAATATATTATATTTACTTTCTTCCAAAAAAAAAAAACACATTGTAGTAAAAATGTTTTATGCTACTTTTTTTAATTTATTAGACTTATTCTAATATTTTTTATAACAAAATTTATAAATAAATATTTTATAAATTATTAATAAATGAATTATTTTTTAACGAACTCGTGAATCTCAAAAGCTACCATATAAAATAATTTTATATTATTTCAAATTGAGATAATATGTTATATTTGATTTTTTGAAAAATAAAAACACAGTGAAGTAAAAATGTACTATAATATTTATTTTTATTTATTAGACTTATTATAATATTCTTTATAGCAAAATTTGTATTCATATTTATGAAAAAACTTATAAATAAATATGCAGTACATTTTAAAATAATTTATAAAACATTTTTTTCATATAAAATTGTTATAATAAATTGATTATAATTACTAAATTATTATAATAATGTAGTAATTAATTAATAATATATTGATACAAAAAATGTTTTTATTATACTATAAATTTATTATAGTGATTTTTGTATAATATCTTATAGTACTTACTAAAATAGAAAAATTATTAATATATTGTATGAATGTACTATGATATGTATTAAATTTATATTATATATATTCTTTTTGATTATATTGTAATAAATGATAGGTTAAATAACATTTTTTATATATTTTATTTATAAAGTTACTCAACATATCCTAATTTGTGCCTCACGAGGTTCTTCAAAAATAATACCACAAATAAGAATGAAGAATTACCTAAAGTTAGTAAATAATTTAAATAATAAAGTGCCACAAGATAATGAGAATGTTAAATTTCATTCGTTCATGGAGTAACTTAATAAACTCGATTTTCAGTTTATCGAGTTGCTTCAATTATTGAATAGATTGATTTTATGTGTCAATTTTAATTGAGTAACTCGATAAACATGATTTTTGGTTTGTTGAGTTACTTGAGTAACTTCAACAATGCATATTTGTAATTTTTTTGTCTACTTTTTGTATTTAAAATATGTATTCCACTTAAATTGTTTTATTTTTATTTTTTTTCATGTTATTTTTTAACCAACTCGTGAATCTTAAAATTGGATATGTGGGGTTTATACATAAACTAATCATAATTAAATTAATTATTATAACAAATTTTTACTATAATTTATTTTCATAATTCAGAATGAAATCTATTTAATGTGAAATTCTTATAACAAATTTATTTTAAAAACTACATTAATTTAATAATATAATAATTGTTTAATAATATACTACTACAGAATTTCTTTTATTTTCCTATAAATTTATTATAACAATTTTAAGTTATAATATGTTGTACTAATCAGTAAAAACAAATAAAATGAAATAAAATATATTCTACTACTTGATAATGATGTATATTAAATTTATATGATATATATCCTATTCTTCTATATTCTAATAAGTGAAATTTTATATTAATACAAATTTTTTTTTCATTGATTGATCGAATAAGTCCACGAACTCGAATTTCAGTTTATCGAGTTGTTTTAGCTATTGGATAGATTGATTATGTTTGAGATATTTAATCGAGTAACTCGACAAACATGATTTTGGGTTTGTCGAGTTACTCGAGTAACTCCAATAATGCATATATTTAATTTTTTTGTGTATGCTCTATTTATCAAGTAAAATAATTATATATTATTTTAAATTTAACATTTTCATTATCCTTTGTTGGTTTATTGTATAAATTATTTAGTACACTTAAATAATTCTTTATTGTTATTTGCAGTACTATTTTTCAAGAAGCCCGTAGGGCTCAAATTTGGATTTGTCGAGTAAGTTGATAAATAAAGTATATAACAAATTTTATTTAGCCTATCATTTATTAGAATAGAGTGAAAAGAATATATATAATATAAATTTAATATTTATAATAATGCATTAATTCAATATGCTAATATTTTTTTTTTATTTTAGCAACTACTATAACATATTATGAAAAAAATAATTATAACAATTTTATAGTATAATAAAATTATTTTTGTATTAATATATTATTAATTAATTACTGCACTATTGTAATAATTTAGTAATTATAATCAATTTACTATAATATTTTTATATGAAATAAATGTTTTTATAAATTATTATAAAATGTACTATATATTTATTTATAAGTTTGTTCACAAATATGAATATAAATTTTGTTAAAAAGAATATTACAATAAGTCTAATAAACAAAAATAAATATTATAACACATTTTTACTACACTGTGTTTTTATTTTCGAAATAATAAAATATAATATACCATCTGAACTTAAAATAATATATAATTATTTTAGATGATAGCTATTTTATTATAATATATAATATAAAGTTATAGGATATAAAATATTATTCATGCAACGTAACTTATTATTCACTGTATTGTATTGTTCAAGTTAGTCGAGTAACTCGATAGACTCAAAATCAAGTTTGTGAAGTTGCTCGATTAAAAATGTAAGAAGAAATGAATCTATTCAATACCTTAAGTAGCTCGATAAAGTGAAAATCGAGTTACTCGAGTTACTTGGCAAACAAATGCAAGCAAAAATTTTGATTATTTTGTTCTGTTCTTTATTTAAATAATGTAATACATTGAAATAATTGTTCTATTTTATTTAGTGGTGTTATTTTTGTACAAACTCGTAAGCTAGAAACTTGGATTTGTCTAGTAATTTAATAAATGAAGTATATACAAAATTTAATATAATGTTTCATTTATTACAATATAGTAAAATAAAATATATATCATATAAATTTAATATATATCATAATCAAGTAATAGAATATATTTTATTTTATTTTACCAATTAGTATAACATATTATAAGTAAAGATTGTTATAATAAATTTCTACAAAGAAAAAAAAAAGGCAATTATGTAGTTATGTATTATTAATCAATTCTTATATAAATTCGTGCATTCAAATATAGTAAAATAAGATATATATTATATAAATTTAATATATATCTTAATGAATTAATACAATATAATATGTTTTATTTTAGTTTCACAATTATTATAACAGATTATAAAAAAAAAGTTATGATCACAAATATAAAACATGATAAAATTGAATGTGTAGTAATATATTAAGAATCAACTACTACATTATTATAATGATTTACTAATTGGAATACAATTTATTATAATAAATTGGTATCAGATAAAATGTATTACAAATTATTATAAAACAATAGGTAAGGAGAACTATAGTATAGTAGGTTTTGTAATAATAATTTTTGGGTATGCCAAAGTACAAATAACTATTCTATAGTAAATTAAAAAAAAAAATACTAATTTAGGATATATGTATAATATAAAAAAGTTGAAAGGTCCAATTATAATGTTTATAATGTAAAATTTTCTATTATTTTAATGAAGTAAATTCAAAGATGAAAATTGCTAAGAATTGTTACACGCGGGAGAAAGAGTGGTGTGGGAACATATTTGTGTCTATAAAAAGGAAAATTGAAATGATATGTGAAATAAAAGAAAAAATAGGGATTAAATTGTTTAAAATATAAAAGAATAGATAGCACTTCTTTGAAATTATTGGAGAAGGGATGGGACCCAACATTTATTAAAGACTGCATATCTTTAGACAAGATGAGGAATATCATTTATTAATTGCTACGTGGAAAGCTATGATGCAATTGGGGATGAGGATCTGAAACCCGAAGTGAGAATAACGAGGTCAAGCACGATTAAAAGATATTTATATATGTTTATGTATATAGATTTTTGATGCGTGTATGGTGAGGATGAATAGATAAAAGATTAGATTGACATGTGTATAATAAAAAGATATTTGTACATTTATGATATAAATTTGTACTTATCTTAGGTATGATTACATATAGAAGTAGACTATGTAGTAATCTGCAGTTTATTGTATAAATTTTTGTCAATTTCATAAAATTAAGAAATAAAGTATAGTTAGATTTTTTTTAGTTAGAGGTGTTGATCCATGTTTATTTAAGGGTGCGTTTGATTGGAAGCACGGAAAATGGGTGAAAGGAAAACATTTTCCGTGGAAATGATTTGCCAAGAAAATATTTTTCTGGGAATTGTAAATGTAGTGTGTTTGATTGGATAAAAATTCATCCTAGAAAATGTAGTGATTTTCTATTGTTTGGTGTTTGATTGTCTTTATTTTCCATGGAAAATGTAGTATTTTCCAACTTAATATTGCTTACAAATTAATAATTTTGACAAGACACTATTTTGCCAACTTAAAAATTAATAATTTTGCTTAAAAATTAGAGCAACTTAATGATTTAGAGCATTTTATATAATTTGCTTAAAAATTAATAATTTTGCCAAGAAATTATTTTGCCAACTTAAAAATTAATAATCTTGCTTAAAAATTATTAATTTGAAGCAAAAATAATAATTTCCTTAAAAATTGATAAGGTTCGTAAAAGGTCTTGTTTTCAAAAATTTTCCCTGAAAAATTTGAGCTCCTCATTAGCCAAGAAAATGTTTTCCTCATTTTCGTAGAAAACACCATCACGTGCAAGAAAATGGAAAATTTTTTCCATGGCAAATTTGTTTAATCAAACAAGTTAAAAAGTGGAAAATGGGTACAAAATTACTTTACCTCATAGCCAAAGTTAGTATTTAAAAATAAAAAAAAAAAAAAACACCTTTCTCGAGTTACACGAGGAAAAAAGAAAAAAAGAAAAAAAAAAACAAAAATGTGATTATTGCTTTCTCGAGTAACTCGAGAAAGCAAAATTTTCATTTTTGCTTTCTCGAGGTACTCGAGAAAGCAATAACGAAATTTTGGTTTTTTTTTTTTTTTAGAGTAATTTGCACTTTTAGTCCTTCAGAAAGCAAAAATGAAAATTTTGTATTTTTTTTTGTTTCTTTTTTTTCACTTTGCCTGTTTGAATATGTGTATTTGTTTTTTTTTTTGTTACTAATTTGTATTTTTAGTCCACAACCTTATCATTTATAACAAATTTACCCATAACTTTTTTTTTTTACATTGACCATCCCCAGCCTTTGAATTTTGTTGCAAATTTTATTTTGTCCTGTTTTTTAAATAATCAAAAATAAAATACACAATAATAATTAAAACACTATGTATGGACAACTGATAATATTTCTGTATAAACTACATTCTTTGTACAGCTAAAATGATTTTTTAGTTTATCATTTGGTATAATTAATGTTCTAATACATTTACTTGTTTTTGCTCTAGATAATGCAACATAAAGCTGACCATGAGAAAATACAGGTTCAGGAAGATATAGTCCAACATAATCTAGTGTTTGACCTTGAGCTTTATTAATTGTCATTGCAAAACAAGGACGAATTGGAAACTGCGTTCTTTTAAAAGGAAATGTACTCTTATCACTTTCAAGTGGAATAAAAGGAATTCTAGGCAAAAAACTTTTTTCCCACGCCATTCTCCAACAGATATTTCAGCATGAATAACATTACGCTCAAATGCACGACAAATTAATCTAGTGCCATTACATAATCCTTCAGATGGACTAATATTTCTCAATAACATAATAGGACAATTTTCTTTTAATACAAATTCATGAGGTGGAATACCATTTGGAGTCAATGTATTAAGAAAATCTTCATGAACAATTTGTTCATTTTTTTCTAGTGTTTCGTCAAAGCTATAATATGTAACGTTTTCGCCAGCAATTTCATTAAGTATAATATTATTTATTTCATCAACAGCATTATTTGTAGGAGTCAAAATAACTCGATTAACCATCTTATCTAATTCATTGCTATAATTTTGTAAATTTGGGTAAACATTTTGGATCAATTCTTTTATAGAAACTGTTTTTGTATCAAATGGTATAACTATTTCATCTGGTAATGTAATCATATTACAGTTATGCTTAGGTTGAACTCCGTTGCCTATATCAAGCAATAAGTTAGAAAAATATGGGTCAAATTGAGCTCTCATATTCTGTACCAAGTGTAGCTGTATAAAATTTGGCCATAAGTATGAATAGACTAAACTTGATCCAATGATTGCCTGTTTATTTCCTTTTTGAACTACTGGCAAAATTTGTCGAAAATCACCTCCTAAAACAACAACTTTCCCTCCAAAAGGCAATATAGAATCATTAACATCTCTGAGCATTCTATCCACAGCCTCTATTGCATAACGGTGTACCATTGGTGCTTCATCCCAAATAATCAAATTTGTCAATCTAAAAAAGCTTGCTAGAGCAGACTGCTTGCTAACAGAACAGGTCATACTGTGATTTATTTCAAGTGGTATCTTAAACCTTGAATGTGCTGTTCGTCCACCAGGTAATAAAGCAGCTGCAACACCTGAAGAAGCTGTTGCCAAACCTATAAGATTTTTAGATCGAATTGTGCTGAGCAAAGCTTTATATAAATAAGTTTTACCAGTTCCACCAGGTCCATCTATAAAATACAAACGACCTATATTACTATATACATCTGTAAGAATTTTGTCATAGGCAATTTTTTGATATTCATTTAAGTTATTTGGATACACAGTATTGTCAGTATAAATAACATTGTTTAATTCTTCATTAATAATCTTAGTTAATATGTCTTCTTGTTTCATATATATTTCAAAAGGTACAACATGGTAATCATTTATATTTTTATTATTTGTTTCTAATATAGAATTTATTTCATGTAATGCTTTTATTTCTGCACTTGCAATAGACATACCATCGGATAAAAAATCTTCACATAAAAATAGGCGAAATTTTTTCCATAAAACATCTGGATTATTAGGAGAACATAGAATGAGTATTGTAGCAAATAATCTACGAAGAGAAGAAGGCATTTGATAACTAATAGCTTCATCTAAACAAAGCTCACAATAATTATTGTCTTGTAATAAACCAAGTGCTATAGCTGTTTCACGAAAGGACGACAAATAAACACCATGAACCATTTTTAAATTTTCAAACGACGTTGCTCCTTTAACATGATTTAATACAATACGTAAATAATATCTTTCTCCTTCAGTTATAGCAGATGTAACTATTCTACCAATAACATTTCCTTTTTTCCTTCGACACCATATTTTTCCTTGGCTGTCCCATACAAAAAACTTTGGAAAATCTTTATACAATAATGTTTTTGCAAATTCATCTAAAAGATTCATATGAAAAAATTCAGTTAACATTGTGCGTTGTCTAGATTCATTACTAATTACTGCCTCTAAATTTTCACAGTCCCTATATGTAATCAAATGGTTATTTTCAAGATGTAGTTGTAATGAGATAACTGAGGGAGACATTTCATACAAAACAAATCCATATATTCTCCACATTGCTTCAGGTGGAGAAATCCAACGTCCATTTTGGTATATCTCAATTTCATCAATAGGATTTTCATTATTAGTATTAGAGATTGAAAAACTCACACGATCATAGCCTTTGTACACATATTTATAGAGGTATTTAACAGCTTTAACTGTAGAACATATTTCCACATTAATATGGCAATCAAACTTCGCACATAAATATGGATTGTAAGGTACGACCCATCTATTGTCTAATAAATGTCCTCGAATCATAAATGATCGTCTATCATTTAACCGTCTATAGGTTGGATAAGAATTATGGCCAATATAAGTATTTGAAATATATTCCTTAGGATATTTATTCTTACAATGACCTGTTCTATCCATACAAACATTATGAGGATTCAAATGACCACATGGACCATGCATCATATGTTTAACAACAGTAGAATGAAGATGCGGATGTTTTAATTTATCTGGAATTTCACATGATACAATAGAATCAATTCTATCAATATTATTAATTTTTGCACAACTTTGTAAGATTAGTAAGAAATGAGCATGTGGAAGTCCTCGTTTCTGAAATTCTACAACATAAATATATGCAGCAACAGGGCCAAAAATTTGGTGCTTAAATAGATCAACTTTAAGTTCTTCTAATTTAGCTTTGAATATTCTAGCAGTTAAATCAGGTCTATTTTGCCCTATATCATTATGCCTTAATTCTTGCTTTATTTCTACCCAATTAGGGTTACATGTTAATGTTAAAAATAAATCAGGTTTACCAAATTTTTGTACTAATGCCATAGCGTCCATATATCTTTTTTTCATATCTCTAGGACCTCCAACAAAAGAAGAAGGTAAAATAATCTGACGACCAATTTGTGCACCTCTATTTTGACCATTTTCTACACTATCAACAACTCCTTGATATAATTCAGCACGAATTTCACTTTGATTTTGACGAAAATAATCTAATCGACTTGTTTCAAGTTTAACATACATATCTACTACATATTGCTGTAGAAGTCTACCAACATGGAGCAAAACATTGTTTTGTGTATCAAGTACCTGTAATTTGAAGCAATAATATTCACGACAAGAAACTTGTAAACCTTTTTTATTCTTCTTCAAAACTGCACAAGAAAAAAACACAAAGAAATTTAATAAAAATAAATATTAGATTTAACAAATTTAAATAAACAAACATAATGGTAATCATTACCTGTTTTTTCTTTCTCTAATACATCAGTTGCACAACTAATATTTTCAGTAGAAACAAAATTCTCTGTTGCACTATGAATATTAGCTGTACTATTTTTTGCCTTTTCAATACCTTCATGCCAACCAGTCTCACCAAAGGGAAATAATAGTGGATATTGTAGAGGATCATAACATCCATAATAGTAATGTATTCTATGTGAATGATTAGAGTGACAATAAATTGATATATCACGATATCTTATATCTGCAGATGGGTCCTCATCAACCCAAACTGCAGCAACTTGAGATACAGAAGGTGCATTATACACTCTTTGATCAAGACCAGCATCACATCTTATATGAATTTTGCAAGTTTGAAGACTTTCAATATCGCTTAAAGAACGAAAAAATCTAGAATATGGATTAATCTTTAATAGATTCACTAATATATGTAGTAAAGACGATGAGAAATTGTTAGATGTATTTAATCTATTTTGTATTTCATTGTCTGTATCATAAAAGTATAACAGTAAATATGATGGATTACTATCAATATTTAGAATTGGATTTATGTAATGATATACTTGTCCTTGAACTCTAAAAGTGTAAATACCTTTGTAGTTAGTAGATTTAGATAAATCTTTATCAAACTTCACTCCAAAAGAGGTAAAAGCAAAATGGTTATTATAATTTCGTACATTATTTTTAAAATCTAATGCTTCATCTGAACTTGAAGTATATAAATCATATAAAATAGAAGGTGAACAGTTGATATGCAATTTGATTTTTCCATCGGAACAACAAAAACATTTACTTTCTTTCTCAAACTTTTTTGCAAGACAATGAATACAATTTGTTGGAGTACCTAATACATAACTTTTTGTGGGTACATATCTCATAGTAATATTCGAAATACAAGGAGTTAATTGGAATTCATGATTTTGATTTTCATGTTGTTGATAATAAATATCACTTTCCACAGTAGAATCTTCTAAATTGTTAGAGCCAACAAAGGAAATTCCATGACCATCTTCATTCAATGGTCGAGCTATAAAAAATATAACAAATAAAAACAATATAAATAAATAAATCGAAACAATATATGTATAATAGCTAAAACAATAACAAAAAATATACTTTGCTCACCAAGTAGTTGTGAATTATCTATTGAATTGACATCATTGGATTGAATATCTTCAAGTAACTGAATCCTTGTTTTTTGAATCTTCTTGTTAGATTTATAATGCATATGCTCAGCATACGTCTGTCTCCTTTTCTTGTTCTGTTGTTGTTTATTTGAATCAACAATTTTTTCGCCTGTCATCTAATATATTTTTTCATAAAACAAATATAAAAATTAGTATAATTCAATGTATAAAAAAATACAAATATAATATAAACATTATGAACACACAAAAAAAATAAGATTAGTGCATAGATGAAATCACAAAAAGGGAATAAATTACTATTGATTTAAAAGCTTCAACAGTTATTTGAATTCTTATATTGAAGTATAGCCTATAAATATATAATACTAAAAAACAAATCTTGTTAATAAAGATATAATGAAAGAATAAACCAAATAACACAAATAACAAAGAACTTCAAATTTCCAGCAGTAAAAAATTACAAACCTGTAAATTTAAGTTGCTAGCTTGATGTATAACAACGAATGAAGAAATGATCAAACCAATAAAATGGTTTTCAGAACTTCTGCAAACTACGTTCAAACTCAACAGGTTAACGAAGGAGATGAGAACTATAATTTGAAATAGATGAAACAAGCTACAATGATTCAAAGTGATAATAAAAGGAATTCAACAAAATTAGGACTGATTTAAACAAAATTAGATGATGAAACCAAATATAACTAACTAAAGCTTTATAGGGTTTGATAAGAGTTCAAATAAAAGAGTAAGACTCAGAAGAAACAAAAATAGAAAAGAAGCAACGATTGTGTATATATGTCTCGTAAAAATCGAAGAAAAGAAAAAGGTAAAATCATACTTCCAAAACAACGCCGTTTAGTTCCAAAACATGAACAGTAGACGTATGTATATAATTTTATATGTTATTAATAATAAGTAAAAAGATAAGGACAAAGAAATGCGAAAAAAAAAACAAAACAATTAACTTTTATTTTGTACATGAGTACACGTGTTAAGAAAGGGTATGAATTTCAAGAAATAAAGTCAAATCATTTGTCCTAATTACCTCGTAACTTGAAAACACATATTAATATAAAAATGTACGCATCTTTTACAGAATGAATTCTAGATATAAAACACAAATGTTGAAGTCAAACATTGCGGCTGGCATGTAAAATAAAAGTATAGAACAAAAATGTAAAATCTAACGGAGGCAAGAATTTAGGTAGGAAAATTGACAGATAATTACTCGAGCAGATCGAGAAAGTACGTTTGAATTTGTCGAGTTAACCGACAAAAGAAATTACATAAATAGACTAAATCAATATTAAAGTTTACAATCATTATTAACAATAATGAAAGTGCATAATTATATAAGAAATTATAAGAAAACTACATTTATCATAAAAAATTAGAATCATGATAAAAAAAAAAATTCAACTACACCAAGATAAAATAATGAACACAAATTTTATATCATATACTACAAGGATTTAATATAATATATAACAAATTGATAATATATTATAAAATAATTATAATATAATCACCAAACATAATTATAATCTAACAATTAATAACAAATATATTATAATAGTTCATAAAATCTAATATAATGTAATCAATAATCATAATTTCATATAATCAAAAATAATTTTATGTTATATATAATTTAATGTAAAATCTTATCATAAATGGTAGCGTAAAATTTTTTTATATATATCCCTAATTTATCAATCGACTAAAAAAATTCAAAGTCAAAATCTAATCGTAAAATCTTCACTTTATCAAAAATCTTTAAAAAATCATAATTTGCAATGTCAAATTCATCAATAAATTATATAATGAAAATTAAATTTTCCAACATAAGAATTAATATAAAGAAAAATATAGTATCATTTATTGTACAGATCTAATAAAACATACAACAATTTCATAAAATATATATTTTATTATAACATATTAAAAAAAAAAAAAGACCATGGATACATTTGCTCTAACATAAAGAGGATGTGAACTAAAATTAGAAATGAAAAAAATAAATAAATAAATAAATTCCTAAAATCCCACAAAAACAAACAAAAGGGAAAAGACATCTGTTTTCTTCAATGCTTTCCAATGTGTCGAGTTACTCGACAAGTGGGATAAATGGAAGGTATTTAATTTTCCCACATTACCGAGTAACTCGACAAAGTAGAAAAAATGAAAAAATTATTTAAATAATTTATTTTTTCATGCTTATATTTTGTCATGAAAAAGTCCAAAAAAGCAAAAAAAAATTTGCGGGACAAATGTGAGGAAAAATATAATCATTTTTATTTGTTTTTTCATATTATGTCATGAAAAAGGCTACCTAATTATATTTTCATATTACATAAAGAAATTTCATATGATATATAATTTAATATAAAATATTATCATAAATGTTACAGTAAAAAATATATACACATGCGTAATTTATGAATTACGTAAAAAAATTCAAAGTTGAAAATTGTAAGTTATTGAATTACTTACATGCAAAAAAAAAAACAACAGCAAAAATAGAAAATTTAATAATTAATATACATACAAAATTATAATAATAATAATAAGAATATGTAAATACTCAATACCTCGACAAAAGTGAGAAGGGAAAAAATTGTAAATGAAAAACAATGAAATCATATAACGACTACAATTATCATAAATAATTAAAATAATGACTATAAAAAAATTCAACTATACTAAGATAAGATAATTGATAAAGGAAGGGGAAAAAATAAATTTTTTTGTCCAAGATTTCCCATTTTGCCGAGTTACTCGACAGGTGGGATAAATAAAATGGGTTTAGGTTTCCCACTTTGCCAAGAAACTCGACAAAGTTGAAAAACATAGAAAAAATATTAATATATTTTAATTTTTCATTCTTATATTTTATAATGAAAATGTCCAACCAAAAAAAAATAAAAAAATAAATTATTTTTTGTAAATAAACAAAATTAATTTATAATTCTTGTCATTCTTGAAATTAGTTTAAATTTCCAACTTTTCATTTCAATTTGTAGCCTTCTTCGTAAGATATTTCTTTTCAAATTAGAATAGTGATTTTAGTTTTTCAAATAGGGAGGGGATATACTGTATTTCAATACGTGAATGTTGATTATGTATAAGCTATGAGTTACATGGTATGGACACTCAGTTTCATGACAGAATGTGGTAGAACTTGAAAGGAAATGGACAAAATTTCAGTTCTATACTTTGTTTTTTGATATTATGTCATGAAAAAGTGTACCTTATCATATTTTCATATTACATAAAGAAATTTTACATGATATATAATTTAATATAAAATATCATCATAAATGTTAGAATAAAAAATATATACACATGCGTAATTTATGAATTAGGTAAAAAAATTCAAAGCTGAAAATTGTAAGTTATTCAATCACTTACATGCACCCAAAAAAAAAAACAACAAAAATAGAAAATTTAATAATTAATATACATAAAAAATTATAATAATAATAATAATAGTAATATGTAAGTACTCAATACCTCGACGAAAGTAAGAAGGGATAAAATTGTAAATGAAAAACAATGAAATCATATAATGACTACAATGATTATAATAAAGTAAAATAATGACTATAAAAAAATTCAACTATACTAACATACAATAATTGATAAAAATATAGTATCATATATTGTAAAGATCTAATATAATATATAATAAATTCATAAAATATATATTTTACTATAACATATTACAAAAAAAAAAACACATGGGTAAATTTGCTATAAAATAAAAAAGATGTGGACTGACAGTGGAAATCCAAAACATTAAATAAATAAATGCATTGCTAAAAATATACAAAAATAAAGGAGGGGAAATATAATATTTTTTTGTCCAATATTTCCCACATTGCCAAGTTACTCGACAAGTAGGATAAATAAAATTTATTTACCTTTCCCAACTTGCCGAGCAACTCGGCAAAGTTGAAAAACATAGGAAAAATATTAAAATATTTTAATTCCTAATTCTTATATTTTGTAATGAAAATGTCAAACGCTAAAAAAATAAATTATTTTTTGTGCGAGCAAAGTGGCGAAAATATTGAATAAATGGAAAAAAGAATTAAATATTTTAATTTTTGATTCTTATAATTTGTAATTAGAATGTCCAAACAAAAATAAAAAAAAAATATTTTGTGTGTCAACGAAGTGGGGGTAAAATAATATTGAGTTTTCCTTTTTGTATATTCTGGCTTGAAAAAGCCAAAAAATAAAAACGAAACAAAATAATTTTTGACAAAAAAAAAAACTTTTCCATTGCATATCCATAGAAAATATTAAAAAAATTGTAAGTTTTAAATATCAATGACTACAATTATTATAATAAATGAACACAATGACTATAAAAAAATTGAACTATAATAACATACAATAATTGATAAACATATAGTATTATATATTGTAAGGATCTAATATAATATATAATAAATTCATAAAACATATATTTGACTATAACATATTAAAAAAATAAAAAACTCATGGGTAAATTTGCTATAAAATGAAAAATATGTGGACTGACAGTGGAATCAAAAAAATAAAATAAATGAATACATTGCTAAAACTGTAAAAAAAATAAAGAAATGGCAGAAATAATTTGTTTTGGCCAATACTGCCCACTTTGCCGAGTTACTCGACAGGTGGCATAGGTAAAATGTGTTTAGTTTGACCACATTGCCGAGCAACTCGACAAAGTTGAATAAATGGAAAAAATAATTCAATATTTTAATTTCTGATTCTTATAATTTGTAATTAAAATGTCAAAATATATATATATATATATATATATATATTGTGTGTGAGCAAAGTGGGAGAAAAATAATATTAAGTTTTCTTTTTTTTATATTCTGGCATGAAAAAGCCCAAAAAAAAAAAAAAAAAAAAATTAATTTTTGACAAAAAAAAACTTTTGCATTGCACATCCATACAAAATGTTAAAAAAACTGTGAGTTTGAAATATCAATGACTAAAATTATTATAATAAATTAACACAATGACTATAAAAAAATTCAACTATACTAACATACAATAATTGATAAACATATAGTATCATATATTGTAAAGATCTAATATAATATATAATAAATTCGTCAAATATATATTTTACTATAACATATTAAAAAAAAAAAAAAAACACATGGGTAAATTTGCTATAAAATAAAAAAGATGTGGACTGACAGTGGAAATCCAAAACATTAAATAAATAAATGCATTGCTAAAAATATACAAAAATAAAGGAGGGGAAATATAATTTTTTTTTGTCCAATATTTCCCACTTTGCCGAGTTACTCGACAAGTAGGATAAATAAAATGTATTTACCTTTCCCAACTTGCCGAGCAACTCGGCAAAGTTGAAAAACATAGGAAAAATATTAAAATATTTTAATTCCTAATTCTTATATTTTGTAATGAAAATGTCAAACGCTACAAAAATAAATTATTTTTTGTGCGAGCAAAGTGGCCAAAAAATTGAATAAATGGAACAAAGAATTAAATATTTTAATTTTTGATTCTTATAATTTGTAATTAGAATGTCCAAACAAAAATAAAAAAAAAATATTTTGTGTGTCAACGAAGTGGGGGTAAAATAATATTGAGTTTTCCTTTTTGTATATTCTGGCTTGAAAAAGCCGAAAAATAAAAATGAAACAAAATAATTTTTGACAAAAAAAAAAAACTTTTCCATTGCACATCCATAGAAAATATTAAAAAAATTGTAAGTTTTAAATATCAATGACTACAATTATTATAATAAATGAACACAATGACTATAAAAAAATTGAACTATAATAACATACAATAATTGATAAACATATAGTATTATATATTGTAAGGATATAATATAATATATAATAAATTCATAAAACATATATTTGACTATAACATATTAAAAAAATAAAAAACTCATGGGTAAATTTGCAAAAATGAAAAATATGTGGACTGACAGTGGAATCAAAAAAATAAAATAAATGAATACATTGCTAAAACTGTAAAAAAATAAAGAAATGGCAGAAATAATTTGTTTTGGCCAATACTGCCCACTTTGCCGAGTTACTCGACAAGTGGCATAGGTAAAATGTGTTTAGTTTGACCACATTGCCGAGCAACTCGACAAAGTTGAATAAATGGAAAAAAGAATTCAATATTTTAATTTCTGATTCTTATAATTTGTAATTAAAATGTCAAAAAAAAAAATATATATATATATATATATATATATATATATATATATATATATATATATATATATATATATATATTTTGTGTGTGAGCAAAGTGGGGGAAAAATAATATTAAGTTTTCCTTTTTTTATATTCTGGCATGAAAAAGCCCAAAAAAAAAAATTAAAAAAAAATAATTTTTGACAAAAAAAAAACTCTTGCATTGCACATCCATACAAAATGTTAAAAAAACTGTGAGTTTGAAATATCAATGACTAAAATTATTATAATAAATTAACACAATGACTATAAAAAAATTCAACTATACTAACATACAATAATTGATAAACATATAGTATCATATATTGTAAGGATCTAATATAATATATAATAAATTCGTCAAATATATATTTTACTATAACATATTAAAAAAAAAAAAAACTCATGGATAAATTTGCTATAAAATGAAAAGATAATTTAAAAATAAAAAGATGCCGGATCCAGAAGAAAGAAACAAGTCAACAATTGCAGCATTTTGACTAAACTCTAGAGAAATAACGAATCCCCACAAAACAAAGAAAAGTCAAAAAAAGACAGCTACTATTAATAGGTTAAACAAGCGTAAAACACAGAAAAGTAAGATTTGAGCAAAATGAAGGCTAATACAACATCAAAACGACGTCGCGTTGGTTGAAGGGTGAATAGTAAATAGGCCATAGACACTTATACTATAGTATGGATATATATATATATATATATATATATATATATATATATATATATATATATTAATATTAATATATGTAGAGTGCCATTTATGTCCATTTGTCTATTAATTAGTAGGCCTAGGGAAACTCAAATCCATGGACTTAAATGAATAGATTTGTAGAGGAAGAATGGAAGACACAAAATCAGAGCTTTTGAAGCCCATATACCAGTTTAGGTTTTGGACTTTTCAATAGCTCGAAAGCTACCAAATGTCACGGGGCTACTATGCGTATGATTGATAGTGTTAAAAATAATTTTTAAATATTTAAGAGTATATTTGTTATTGTTTATAGATGCTTATAAGATAATTAAATATTATTTGTATTTATATACTTTGTAGGATTCACGATTTTTTACTTATTTTTTATCCACATATTCTGTAAAACCTACATCTTATAATCTATAAAAAATTTCATCAAACATACTTTAAAAGTTATGAATTCTATGAAATGTATGGTTAATAAGTTAATAATAGATTTTAGATTTTACGAAATGTGTAAATAAAAAATATATTTAACTAATTTAACCAGTTTACATTATAATTTAAACTTAGACAAACAAACATTATATAGTTGTCAAAGATAAAAATTTAATTTCCAATGATTAAAAAAGTAATTATACAATGGTGTAAACTAATTGACACATGATTGTACATATTTAAAAGTTTGTTTGATTTTTATTAAAAAATGTAAAGTGTAAAGTTAAAATCAACAATTAAGTTTAAGAGAATTTAGAAAAATAGTCAAAAGTAAATGCTGATTTTCAAAAATAACAAATGTTAATAATATTTGTAAAAATGACAACTTTTAGCATGTATACCCTCTTTAAAAAATAGCAACTTTTTTCTTTTATGGTTTCCAAAAGAAGCTATCTACTATTTTTCTTTAAAAAACTACAATTGAACTATCAAATGACAATTTCATTTCGACAGCTGAATAGTCTATTAAAAAAATTGACTATTCAACTGTCGTTTTTTTAACTGTTAGTTGTTTATACGGTTCTACTGCTATTTCCACAGTCGTCTTCAACAACATTTATTCTTCATCAACTACATATCCACTCATCAATCCAGCTTCCTTCAACAAATTTTCTTCAACCATATTCAAAAAATTCTCAACAAGAGTTTTATCTAAAAACAAGCACAAATTAATCTACCTCAGAATATTTAGAATTTTTGTTCTTTTATAACTCAAAATAATCTATCAAAAAACTACTTGGGTATGGTGGTGCGAGGTGGTAGTGGACTGTAGCGCGATGCGTGAGTTGAATTTTTTTGGATGAATCTTGTTGTATATCTGATTTGTGTGAAATTAGTCTTTGACTGAATTTTGATATGATATGTTGGGATATGAATTATGATCTCTTGCCCCCAATGGGTAGGATTTTCTTGCCCAGCTTGTCAGCATGTGGGCAAGAAATTGCTGCTCACTGGGGGCAGCAGATCAGGACTCGTTGGGATATTAAGTAATTGATTGATGTCATTTTTATCCCAAATGACTATTTTTCAAAACCTCCCCTATTTTAAAATGACCATGCAAAAAATATATTCTATAATTTTCTTTTAATTTTAATCACATATTTTCAACTATTTTAAAAAAAATAAAGTTTGAAAACGTGTCCTTATGAAAATCAAGGAAACACATTGTTCTAACGTAAAAATTGTTGTTAATATTGAGTTTTGGGAAAAGATCATGGGGTCCAGATCTTTTCTCCGACAGGAGAAAATGGCGCCCAATCCCCCACCCCACCCCACCCCACCCCACCCCACCCAACTCGCCCATTTTGCAAAAAAGCCCCCACCCCAATTTATTTTAACTCCTATCACTTTTTTCCAATCTCTCACTTTGTTTAATCATTCATCTATTTATTTACCACCAAATTTACATCCACATTATTAATATAATTAAATTTATTAAATTAAAAATAATTTTTTTATTATTATATTCATTGTATTTGTTTTTAAAAAATATAATATATAATAATATTTATTGAGTTAAATATTATTTATATCATATAATAAATAATATAATTTTAATTTTATTATTAAGATTAGAGTGAGACTAATTAATTAGTTTATATGTGAGTAACAAATTAAATTTTACTTAAAAAATAAAAATAAATAAAACGTGCATAATAAATTTGATCTAATTGATAATATACATACACAAAGAAGAAAGTATTATTACATTAGAAATAATAAATTAGTGACGAAAGTTAAAATGTGTATCATACTCCCGTGGGTCTAGGAAATATGATGCATTTTTTACTGTCTGTGATCGAGTATTGTGGATCCGGAGCATGATATGGGTACTGTGAGTCCGGCGCATGATATGCGTTCTGTGGGTCCGGCGCATAATATTGTTGGTCTGATGAATCATGCGAGTATTGTGGTTGATTTGTGTTGTCCAAGCTGACAATCAAATTATTACCTATTATAAAACAAATGAACCAAACACTAATAAAACAATAAGTAAAGAAATATATAATATTAACTTACCTATTTTGCAACGTAGGACAAGTTCTTCTATCGTGACCACTGGTGCCACATCAATTATATGTTCAAATAAAAAAAAATATAAAAAACTGTTAACAATATTACAACTAACTTGCAAATTACAAAAAATAAATCTGTACAAATAAATGAAAATAAAAAAACAAATTAATAATTTATTACTAACATTTGAAGAATATGAAAAATAATAAGTGGGACACAAATTTGTTAAAATAAATTTAGAAAACAAAAGTGATTGAAAACGTTTGACGTTGGCCAAATTTGGGTAAAGTAAATAAAGCGATTGTGTTGGCCAAATTTCAAGAAAAATATGTATTATGATGAGGAAGAAAAAATATGTATTCTGATAAAGATGGAAAAATATGTATTTGATGAGGAAAAATTATTACGTTGAGTGGTGTATAAATAGGTGGAAAAAGAAAATAGATTTGTTGGAGGGAGGGGGGGCTTTTTTTGTGGCGCTAGGGGTGGGGGCTTTTTTTTTTTTTCCTTGCACAGGGGTAGGGGGCTGTTTTTCTTGCAGAGGGGTGGAGGGGGGCCAAATTTTTTTTTTTCAATGGCTACATGATTGACACGCGGCCAGACGAGAAAAAGATCTGGACCCATATTCCATCGTAAAAGACAACTCTGTAGGCTATATCCACATGAATTAATTATTGCTTTTAATATTTAAACAATATTTAAATTTATTTATAGCAAAGGTTACATAGCAATCTTTTTAATGGAAAATAAGATTTTTATAAGTATTATTATAACGACTAAGGACTTTTTTCTCCAGGCCTTTCGCTCAGGGCTATTTCGTGTGCCATTAACTTACGTACTGTTTACTGGAGGTTGGGCTCCAAATTGAATTTCTTTCGCGTCCCCAGCGATTCGAACCCTTGACCTCCCATTAAGGAGAATTTAAGTGGAATGATGATAGCATATTTTGATAAGCAACAAAATTATAGTTTTTTAGATTGTATTTTAGCTTTTCCACATATCTATTATTAAAATATTAATTTTGACTTTAATTAATTAAAGTAATTCATTTATGCCTTAAGTTTATTAGTATTTTAATTATAATGCATCTCCACATATAATTTAAATTTAATTAATTTTTGTACAACGTGAGTATATGATTATACTTTTATTTTATAATTTTTATAAATTTGAGATTTAATAGATGTTTATTATTTTTATTTTAAAACTGTCTTAAAAAAATTTGATAATATTATATATTGTTAAAAAAATAAAAGTAAAGTTTACAATAATACTCATGATAATAATAATACAACATAACATTATTATAATAAATGTCTATTTTAGTAATTTTATACTGTCACATCAATAAATCATTTTTGTTTACCAAATACTTAAATACTGATTTTGAAACAAACAACAATTTTGAAACAATAGTTTACCAAACACTTGTCCGATTCTCTTAGAGCCCGTTTGGTATATGGATAAATGTTAAAGATAATAGATAAATTTTGTCTGATTCTATTTAGGTATAAGTGATGTCTGGATAAATTTTTATTCGGATAACAATTTAAGCAAAAATGAGGATAAATTTTTGGGTAATTATATTCACACCACACTATTTGTTAACCACGCTATATTTTAATTGCAATAAAAATCTTCAACTATTGTTTAGTTTTGCATTTATGTCCTTAATTTTTTTTATCACATTTTATCATCAATATTTTAATTTGCATGTCTTATCTTTGTCTTTAATGATGATTTATGTCCAAAAAATTAATCAAAATGTCGTACAAAGATTTGTCCGCATCTCATATTTTCAAATAAGCAAAACAAATAACAAATACAAAAGTTTGAAAAAAAATAGTTTTTTCTCATTTCAATGTATATTAGCAGAACATTTAGACAAAATTTTCATCAGAGACGTACGAGATGTAAAAATTAATTGAAAATTAATGAAAAAATTGCGATGAAAAAAGTTAGAGGCATAAGTGTCAAAATATCAAAGGTTGAAGGACATTCATTGCAATTAAAATGTGATGTAAATAACAAAAACCGTGATGGGAATATAATTACCCTAAATTTTTTTCTCAGAAAGTGTTGACGTCTGAACCTGCACCAGTCCACGTGCCAACAGATCTCCAGTCACTCCTCTGCCAGCTCGTATGTTACCTGCACACTAGGACGACCGTTAGGCACCAAGATCTCCAGAAAAAAGGGGTCCGGCGATCGTTGGCACTCCGACGATCAAGTCAACAGCCGGTATATAAAGAATACGCGGGGGCGGGAACAAAATAGGAGTGTGGGAGAGACAAGCAGGCAGAAGTTTGAGCAGAGTTTAGGGTGGGATTCGTAAGCGTAAAAAGTGCGTACCTTGGAACAATCGGATGCGTTGTTTTTATAGCGCAAGAATCCTAATTGATTTGGAAGACAAAATCAATTAGATCCCAATCGGGTCCTCCTTCCTTATGTGATAAGGATACCCGAGATCACCTTCCTTCCTTGAGTTTATCACGTTGCATGATTTTAGGAGATCATGATTGTGTTTCCTTGTGGAGATTCGTGCGCCCAATCCAACGCAATCTTTCTTTAATTACTTCTCTGGTTCTCCCGGCATACCGAGCTGCTTCTCGGTTATGAGTGATGCGGGGCCTGACGAGGCCCTATAGTTCGCATGCGGGCACCAAAACCCTCCACATGACTCGCGGGTTTCTGGCCGAAGGCCTAAGATCGTGACGGGCCCTTCCCCGGCCCTAGCAGGGGCCCAGATAAGGTTCTTGATGGATTACGAATTGGGCATTTACTGGGCTTAGATGGGGCTTGTGCTGACGTGGCGGCCGTATCGTATTTGTGTGGTAACAATAGTCCCCCAAGTCCAAGCCTATTATTTATGCTAGGCGAGGGACTTGTGAGGATAAGCAGAGTATTCATGTGCCTCGCATGACGTGTTTCTTAAGGTAGTTCGGCAGGGAGTAATGTGTCTCGCGGAAAGTGTGTACTTCTACTCAGTATATAGTCCCCCAAGTCCGAGGCCGAACATTCATGACGGGTGAGGGCTTATAGGGGTCAGGCCAACGCTGACGTGTTTTCTGATGGCGTGATTCTGTCTATCAAGCCTGTCACTCTCTGGTCAGGTAATCATGAGTTAGGGGGTGCGTGCATTAAATGCGATCGCGTGAGAGGGGCATATTGGGACGCGCGTGGAGTGCGTGCGCCCCCTAATCATTAAATGCGTAGGTTTTGTTTTCCCGCCTGTTGCACAATTGAAGACACGCGTCGACCGTCCGTATGCCCTGATTTGAACGCTTGAGGTCTGCACGGTGGATGAGTGAAAGCGTCTATATAAAGTCGGACCTTCATCCCAGAGTGGCACCTCCCTCCTACTGCCGTGCTTACTGTAGCCTTCTCGCCGATAGCTGGGACGCTTGATGCTGGTGTGCCATTTGAGCCGTGAAGTCGAGGTAAGCGTTCAGACAGCGGTAGAAACTTGTTAGCATTGTTTAATTTCGTAGCCACAATACGATTTCGTTATTCGGGTAAGGCCAGATGTCTTCTGAAGGCGACGATTCGCAGAATCCGTCCGACGCTCCTACAAACCCTAGTATCATAGGGAGTGTCTCTTCGTCGGTCTCCACGTCGTCTTCCTCTCCTGGAGCCGCGGGAGGGGTGAATCCGGAGCCTCTGGCCCCGTCGACGAGTGGGAGAGAACGTAGTCCCCCCGTGCCGGCGGGAGGGGTGAATCCGGAGCCTCTGAAATGAGGGGATCGTTGGACAAGAGGGATGCTCCGGCTGCGAGGGCTCTGGACGAGGAGCTGAAACGGTCGGCGACCGAAGCATCTATGGCTCAGTCGAGGATCACGGAGGCCGAGTTGGAGGACATACGGTTGTCCTACGTTATTCCTTCGACCGTGACGCTCAGAGCCCCGAGCCCAGATGAGCGTGCCGACCATCCACCCGAAGGGTACGTGGCGGTCTACGCGCAATCAAACAATTACAAAGTACAAGGCAGCGAGGGTGTGTGGTTCGCGGCCAACTCCATTAACTCGCTGGGTAAATATTTTACGCGTAAGAAAGCAATCACGAAGAACAAGGCAGCGAGGGTGTGTGGTTCGCGGCCAACTCCATTAACTCGCTGGGTAAATATTTTACGCGTAAGAAAGTAATCACGAAGAACAAGGCAGCGAGGGTGTGTGGTTCGCGGCCAACTCCATTAACTCGCTGGGTAAATATTTTACGCGTAAGAAAGCAATCACGAAGAACAAGGCAGCGAGGGTGTGTGGTTCGCGGCCAACTCCATTAACTCGCTGGGTAAATATTTTACGCGCAATCACACAATTACAAAGTACAAGGCAGCGAGGGTGTGCGGTTCGCGGCCAACTCCATTAACTCGCTGGGTAAATATTTTACGCGTAATCAGGCGATTACAAAATACATGGCAGCGGGGGAATTTGGTTCGCGGCCAACTCTACCAACCCGCTGGGTAAAAATCTTACGCGTTATTAATCAAGTAACACCGAACAGATAGCGAGGGTGTGTGGTTCGCGGCCAATTCTGTCAAAATCGCTGGATAAACATTTTACTCGTTCGTATGTCGCTATGGTCCATTAAATAACGAAAGAAATTATTCGTGACTCGTGAACCACCTCACGCTACTGAAGGCACAATTTACGACCTCTTATTCGTGCTCGCAATTTCGTAGGAAACGCTAAACGCCGGTAAGATTCATAGCAAACAGGCAATTCAGGGGCACAATAAGGACAAGCATATGCGAATATGAAATTAGCACGGTATTCCTTTTATTTCATACGGTACAAAAGAAGACATAACCGTTATATGTTCTGAAAATCCCGCTGCCTCTCCGGGTCAGCACATAAATGGATCTGTTAAACCTATCCCCCGATCCCCGCCCGTCCTGTCCAGGTTGGGGAACCTGACTTCACCATAATTGGAAGTCTCCCAAGCCATGTATGAGTTAATCTGATGGCTTATTAGGCCACTGCTCAAAAAATGCTGTTGGTGCCTCTTTTGGCAGTGGGAGACCCCCCCCATGTCCCGTCAACCGTTCAAAGAATGGTCGGGCTAAGGCTGCTAAGCCTAAATCCCCACTCCGGACGTTTGGTCCCCTGAACGTTGATTGGCACATCCTTTGGTCCTCTGAATGTTGATTAACGGGCATATTGGATGACGGCCCGCCAGCCGTGTCACCATCACACGAATATTTCGATCACAAGGTAATAACAAGCTATGTGCGGCAGTTCCACGATAGGTGAAATCCGATCAGGCTCATATCCTATTTATAGAGGACTACTTTGGAAGAAGGTGCAGATGTAATAAATAAATGCGGTCATACCAAGGAACCTGGAACGACGCGCAAACGTTCCACCTCCCCAAGGCGTTGAAGACGCCAATTCTCTGGATTCCACCAGATATCTGCGTCATCAATCCTAGGAGGAATGATTCCCAAAATGATTCCCACGTGCACAAGAATCGAATCGTCGGATAAACAAAAGGGCAAATCCAAATTTGTTTTTTCAATTAAATCATGCATAAAACAAAAATTTTTCAAAATACGAATGCCCCGCCGCCTCTTCAAGGGTCGGCACATTGCGGGCCTGCCTCCGTTGGTGGAAATGACTGATCGCCTACGGTATCCGGCTCGGCGTCATGAATTTGATCATCGGCAGGGCCCTGTCTAAGAAAGGAGAGGTCCCACTCCGGATGGACCTCCATGATGCTCTCCACCAGTTGCTCGCCCCCAGCTGTCATCAAGCGCTGGGCAAGGTCCTGGTACTCAGGAGTCTCCACGAAGGTGTCCTGGTAAGCCTCCACCGCCTTAGCCCCGGCAACCGCGCATTCGGCCCGGACTCTCTCCAGTTCCAGCCTCGTGTCCGCCAACAACTTGCCCTCCTCCGCGACGAGAGCCTCTATCCTGCTAGTCGCGTCCGCAAGAGCTCCCTCGGCTGCGAGTGCCCGATTCTCTGCCGACTTTTGGGCCTCTTCAGCACGCGTCCGCGCCTCTTCGGCACTCTTCAGGAGCTCCTCGGCTTTTTTCTGAGAGGCCTCGGCGGCCCGCTTTTGCTCCCGGGCGTCCTTCAGACATTCTTTCGAGGCCTTCAGCTCGATCTCATATTTCTCCTTGGTAGCCGCCTCCCTACCTACAGAGGCGTCGAGCTTGAACCGAAGTCCCCCTCTTTCGGACTCCAACTGCGCCTTCTCAAGCTGAAGGGCTTTCAGTTCCTCGGCCAGCTTGGCAGACTTGGCCCCCTCCTCATGACACTGACCGTCATAACTTTCCACGATACTGAACAGCTCTTTGCTCAGCACCAGGCCCCGTATCAGGTTCATCTTCGCCATCTTCAGCCGCTCCTTTACGGTGGCCCCCTCAACAGTCTTCTCCCATTTCGAGGTCCAGTACTTGTGCACACTGGCCGCCATCATCGCGGGATGGGCCGGAAGCATCTCCAAAACAGCAGTCTCCAGTTCTCCCCGACGTTGGGTTGTCCGGGCGGGGCTCGCTTGATTGGACGAGGGGCCAGGTTTCTTTGAACCCTCGATTCGCCCCGACTTGCGTGCATCCCCCATAAACCCCCCTTCGGGCGCGGGAGCCTTCCTCTTTCGAGAGGAGGCATCGCCTGTATCCTCGGCAATGCCCTTCCCTTTGTCCTTGGCAGGGATGCGGCCGGGAGACGGATCAGTAGCCAAAGGAGAAGGTGGAGGAGGGAGAACGGCCTGATTGAGGGCAGGCTCTGGTGGCGCAGCGGTTGGGATGCCCTGTGATGGCCCAGGAGCCTCCCGGACGGGCA
The DNA here is from genome assembly GCA_030279155.1 of Forsythia viridissima. Lineage (NCBI taxonomy): Eukaryota > Viridiplantae > Streptophyta > Magnoliopsida > Lamiales > Oleaceae > Forsythia > Forsythia viridissima. The sequence continues at coordinate 49,144,196 of CM059038.1, forward strand.
CTTGAGCAGAGGAACCCTCGCCGCTGGAAGGGCGGGCAAGGTGAAGTATGGGCACGCTCCTGAACCTAAAAGCTGTACAAGTAAAAAGGAGCATACGTTAAAAAAAAAAAAAAAAAAAAAAACGAACGGAGCGCCCAGATCATTCCGCGCCAGAGTATCAGAACACCGGAGCAAGTGATGCTTACACATGAGTCCGCAACCGGCCAAAAGTTTATTGTCTTTTAAGAGATTCCCAAGGCTACGGTATTCGCTGCTGAGGGATCGAACCTTATCCCATTTCGACCTCAGCTCTCCTTGGTTTCTCTTCGGGATCTGTAGCTTCCCGCAATCTGCAAAACGGAATAAATACATCAAGTCAGGGATCATAACCAAACTTTCACGTAATTTTTGGGAGTTATACCAAGATCCCCAAAATGTCGAGGGACAGACACGTGCGGAAGAGGGTCCTCTGGCGTAAGTTCCCAGTCCCCGCCAACAAATAGGAACCTCTCTTTCCAGTTGTGCACCTTGTTGGGACTATCAGTGGCTGTCCCCCATTTTTGCCCCGGCCGGAGAGATATGTTATACCAGCCGGCGGACCGACAGGGGCGGTATATGGACTCAAACTCTCGGGGGGACAGGTCCCCCCCAGCCTCGGCAACGCTCCATAAAATATAGGAAGCTACCATCTGCCCCCAGCCATTTGGGGTTATTTGACAGGGGGCTAGATTCCAGTCCCTCAGCACTTGGCGAAAGAACGGATGGATGGGTAGGCGAAGGCCTTGCTGCATCGCAGGCTCGTAGACCGCCACGTACCCTTCGGGTGGATGGTCGGCACGCTCATCTGGGCTCGAAGCTCTGAGCGTCACGGTCGAAGGAATAACGTAGGACAACCGTATGTCCTCCAACTCGGCCTCCGTGATCCTCGACTGAGCCATAGACGCTTCGGTCGCCGACCGTTTCAGCTCCTCGTCCAGAGCCCTCGCAGCCGGAGCATCCCTCTTGTCCAACGATCCCCTCATTTCAGGCACCCCGGCGCCCGACTTCCCCTTCACTACTGTTTCTCTCGCCGGCACGGGGGGACTACGTTCTCTCCCACTCGTCGATGGGGCCAGAGGCTCCGGATTCACCCCTCCCGCGGCTCCAGGAGAGGAAGACGACGTGGAGACCGACGAAGAGACACTCCCTATGATACTAGGGTTTGTAGGAGCGTCGGACGGATTCTGCGAATCGTCGCCTTCAGAAGACATCTGGCCTTACCCGAATAACGAAATCGTATTGTGGCTACGAAATTAAACAATGCTAACAAGTTTCTACCGCTGTCTGAACGCTTACCTCGACTTCACGGCTCAAATGGCACACCAGCATCAAGCGTCCCAGCTATCGACGAGAAGGCTACAGTAAGCACGGCAGTAGGAGGGAGGTGCCACTCTGGGATGAAGGTCCGACTTTATATAGACGCTTTCACTCATCCACCGTGCAGACCTCAAGCGTTCAAATCAGGGCATACGGACGGTCGACGCGTGTCTTCAATTGTGCAGCAGGCGGGAAAACAAAACCTACGCATTTAATGATTAGGGGGCGCACGCGCTCCACGCGCGTCCCAATATGCCCCTCTCACGCGATCGCATTTAATGCACGCACCCCCTAACTCATGATTACCTGACCAGAGAGTGACAGGCTTGATAGACAGAATCACGCCATCAGAAAACACGTCAGCGTTGGCCTGACCCCTATAAGCCCTCACCCGTCATGAATGTTCGGCCTCGGACTTGGGGGACTATATACTGAGTAGAAGTACACACTTTCCGCGAGACACATTACTCCCTGCCGAACTACCTTAAGAAACACGTCATGCGAGGTACATGAATACTCTGCTTATCCTCACAAGTCCCTCGCCTAGCATAAATAATAGGCTTGGACTTGGGGGACTATTGTTACCACACGAATACGATACGGCCGCCACGTCAGCACAAGCCCCATCTAAGCCCAGTAAATGCCCAATTCGTAATCCATCAAGAACCTTATCTGGGCCCCTGCTAGGGCCGGGGAAGGGCCCGTCACGATCTTAGGCCTTCGGCCAGAAACCCGCGAGTCATGTGGAGGGTTTTGGTGCCCGCATGCGAACTATAGGACCTCGTCAGGCCCCGCATCACTCATAACCGAGAAGCAGCTCGGTATGCCGGGGGAACCAGAGAAGTAATTAAAGAAAGATTGCGTTGGATTGGGCGCACGAATCTCCACAAGGAAACACAATCATGATCTCCTAAAATCATGCAACGTGATAAACTCAAGGAAGGAAGGTGATCTCGGGTATCCTTATCACATAAGGAAGGAGGACCCGATTGGGATCTAATTGATTTTGTCTTCCAAATCAATTAGGATTCTTGCGCTATAAAAACAACGCCTCCGATTGTTACAAGGTACGCACTTTTTACGCTTACGAATCCTACCCTAAACTCTGCTCAAACTTCTGCCTGCTTGTCTCTCCCACACTCCTATTTTGTTCCCGCCCCCGCGTATTCTTTATATACCGGCTGTTGACTTGATCGTCGGAGTGCCAACGATCGCCGGACCCCTTTTTTCCGGAGATCTTGGTGCCTAACGGTCGTCCTAGTGTGCAGGTAACTTACGAGCTGGTAGAGGAGTGACTGGAGATCTGTTGGCACGTGGACTGGTGCAGGTTCAGACGTCAACAGAAAGAGGAGAACACAATTTTTTATTTGGATAATTTACTCATTTTTTTAAAAAACGAACGTATTATTTATAATATAAAAAATATATTATTGAACATCCATAATTCAGGATAATCGCTGACATCCACCCGTTGCCTAGGAATAACAAAAGGGTGATTATATTACCACCACAGTTTTTATTTGTTGCACCACATTTTAATTAAATTTAAGGTCTTCAATCTTTGCCTACAGTAATACTTATGTCCCTAATCTTTTTTCCATCAAAATCTTATCTTTAACCTTCTAATTAATTAGCACATCTCGTCATTGATGATAATTTTTGTTCAAATATTCTATTTTGCGTACTTTGAAATGAAATAATAATATTTTGTCACACTTTTGTATTTATTCTTTTTTTTAAAAAATATATATGATGGGCAAATAAGTAGTTTTACTCCTTACAAACAGACTTTTTGGATGTGAACTTTTATTAAAGACGAGATGTGCTAATTAATGGAAGATTGAGTATAAAAAAACAATGAAAAAAAGTTGATGACATAAGTGCTACAATGAATAAAGATTGATGACATTAAATACAATTAAAATGTGGTGCAACAAATAAATTTTGTAGTGTTAATATAATTACCCATAACAAAATACCCCACCCCTGCCTCGATAGTAATCAGGGTAGAGAAGGGGATCATTGTCCCATTTTAAATTCTCCGAACTCGTCTCGAATATCTTTTTATTTTATTTTATTTTATTTTTTAAAATTAAATCGAATTTAAAAAATAAAAAATAATAATAAAAAATAATTATTTTATTAAACAGCAGTAAAGAAAGATTTTTTTATATCCGCATTCTAAAACTCCTGGACAGGGCGGGGATGATAATGACCGCCTCGTCCACCGCCACCGCCACCGCTACCGCTTTCCTCCATCGCCACCACCCTCAATCTTTTCATCCATTTTTTTCTTTAGTTTTCTTATTTATTTTTTTCTTTTAATTAAGAATAATTGTATAATCGTCTTTTTTTTTTTAAATGACTTTTTAACAGTTATTTTTTTCGTTTTTATACTTAGTTAAGAGCCCGTTTGGTAGAGTTTTTAAACCAGTTTATTTGACCAAAATGGTTTATTTGATAAAAAAATTTGCCTTTGTAGCCGTAATTTTTGACAATTCTTGATCAAATAAACTGTTTTGGTCAAATAAACTAGTTTATAATCTCTACCAAACGGACACTAAACCAAACAAGATAATAATAATAAACATGTTATCTAAATAACTCTTATTCATATAACTTTTATCTAAATAAATAATTTTATCTATAAACCAAACAAAATCTTAAAATTACAACATACCAAATCAAGCCTAAGATTGATACCTATATAACAAAGTTTCTTAATTTTACCTTTTTTTGTGGTTTTTAACGATACATATCACAAAGTAGCTCTTTTCTTAATAGTGGGTCACAACACATAATTAGAAGTTGCAACGAAAGTAATATGCCACCTGGGTTCCGGCCCTGCCGGCCACCTTCGAAAAGCCTATATACCATTTGGGTGCACATGCAACATAAAGCACTGTACAACCGTACCAAACGCCTTATTCTGGAATTGACGGGTCCACAAGTAATCATTTACCTTCACCTTTACGTTAATTTCATTCATAAAATGAACTAAGCCACTGGTTTCATTTCATCCATTCATCCCTATCTTCTTCAATTATGGAAACATTTTCAGATCAAAATCCTCATCCTGATTCACCAATACAAAAACAAAAATGGTTTTCTGATGAATTCCTCTGCAGATTTAGGGGTTTTTGGATTTGGTCACCTTATCTTGAACCCACAAAAAAAGTTGTTGAGGATTTTAAGCCACTTCCCAGTGATGTAATCCTAGCTTCTTTCCCCAAAACCGGCACCACATGGCTCAAAGCTCTTTTATATTCCATTATTTTCAGATCTTCAAAAGAAAAATCCCTGCTTTTTAACCACCCCCATGAACTCATCCCATCTCTGGAAACAAAACTGTATCTAGAAGAATCCAATGGAAAAAACCTTGAATTTACTGATCATAAAGTTAGAATTCTTGGAACCCATATTCCTTACCAGATTATAGGCGATGTTCTCAATTCCTCGGACTGTAAAATTGTTTATGTTACAAGAAATCCAAAGGACAGTCTCGCTTCCCTTTGGCATTTCGTGCAAAAGGCAAAGAAATTCGAAGAAGATCCATGGACAGTAGAGACTGCTGTTGATCAGTTCTGTAATGGAGTTGTACCTTTCGGGCCGTATTACGATCATGTTCTGGCTTACAAGGAAGAAAGCCTGAAACGGCCATGGAAAGTATTCTTTGTTACTTTCGAGGAACTTAAGCAAGATGGGAAGAAACATGTGAAAAGATTGGCTGAATTCTTGGGATGTCCATTTGAAGGTGAAAATAAAGAAGAGCAAGTTGAGGAAATTGTGAAAAATTGTAGCTTTGAAACGTTGAGTAATCACGAGATAAACAAGTCAAGTGAGATGCCGGAGTGCTTTCCATTGCCGTATAATTCCTTTTTCAGAAATGGACAGGTTGGTGATTACAACAACTACCTTAAGCCTGAAATGATTCACCAAATTGATGCCATAACACGACAAAAGTTTCATGCCTCTGGTTTTGCTTATGGAATCTAATTAACCAAGTTAAATACTTCCATTGCTTCTATATTTTGTCAAACATTCATGAAATGACATTGCACTTTAAAACGTTATTGAAATTCCATTGAATTTCATAAGCCAGTATGCCACAGTATTTTGCCAATCCTGGAAAACGAAATGATATATGAAATTTACTTTTAAAAGTTCAATGATATTTGAGAAACGTTTTAAAGTACAATGACATTTCAGGTACGTTCGACAAAGTATAATAGCATTGGAGATATTTAATTATAATAAACTCGATGGACACATTTGTTATGTTGGACGGGACAGTACGTAGTGTCTCCAAACTTGGTAGACACCTTTTACGTATGTTATGTTGGACAGAAAAATAGTGTCTACCATTTTATGTATTGTTGTTGTATACTATGTACCATTTACCAAGCGTTTTGTAATCCCTTTTTTAGTCTCGAATCTTGAATGGTTTGTGATGTTGTTTACATTTTTCATTTCATTTGGATTTGATGCTATTGAAAATTCTGAATTTGGGATCTATTTGTCTAATAAATTGCATTTCGTTGATGGGTTCTGCATATGGGAATTGATGATGCCATATCGGGTAGATGGGTGGACTAATCTAAAGTAACTTAAGAGCGTTTCTGGCTGAGCTTAAAAGGATGCTGTTGCTAACATACTCTATTTAATGGTTGCTAATATACTCTATTTAATATATTTTGTTATCAACAAATATGAATTATTGTTATATTAATGTAAAAATATATTAGAAAAAACTTACATATAGTTTATTGTTGCAACTATAATAATTATATTTTAATAATTTGTGTAAAAATAGAAGTAACTCTATCTTTATGGGATGAAATGAGTAATTTTTTTCACTTGTTAAAAGTTTCATTTTGGTCCTCCGTATTTTTAATTTTTTTTGTATTTCTAGTCTTGAGGCACTATAAATGGAAAATCAAATATATAAAGTAGAGCTGGCAAATGAGATGGGTAGAGCCAGTCCAACTAGTCAAAGCAGGGCCACACATGAAACTGCCAGTCCAGTTTTGTATAGACCAGAAATATGCTAGTCCAGTCCAACCCATTGGCCCAACTTGATCTTAATTTTCTTTTTTTTTTCTTTTTTAAATAAATTTTTTATACAATCTAATACATTTCATTAAATACAATCTTAGATAAATTTAGATTATATATTTTGAGATTTTTAAGGAGATTAATTTATAAATTTGGAACTCTCATGTATTAGTCAATAAATAAACGTCAATTTTATTTCAAAATAATATTTTTTTTGTTAATTGTAAACAAATGCAGGCACTTTTTTTTTTTTAAATACAAATATTAAAAATATGCTAGTCTTATTGCTTTAAGATATAAGTATGTTTGGTTAAATTAAAAAAATTACTTATAAGTAAATTTAAAATAAATAATTAACTTGAAACTTAAATTAAACTAAATTTTAATTAAATATAAACAATTTTATGTCGAATCTTGAGATTTTTGGACTATTGTTTATTGGTGACTTAGGCTTAGATAATTTTAGATTGATATTATTTGGATTATGTATTGGAGCTATTCACAAAATGAGTTAAGGAGCAAAAAAAAAAAAAATCAAAATCAAAATTGGGCCTGCCCAACTAGCCCGTGGGCTAGATAGGCCGGGCCATATTGACTTGGTTTTATTTGTGTTAGGGTCAGCCCTATAAGGTGAGTTATATGGGCCGATCCAATTTTGCCACATCTAATATAAAGTAATAGGGGAAGTATACTTCTAATTAATCTCTTATTAAAATTTAAAAATATATTAGACAAAAATGACACTGGAATGACAGGGAAGTAATTAAAAAACAAAAAATTGTTAGCAACTAGGTCGTTGCACATGTATATCAGTGTTTGTTTTAAAGTGCTGAAGTTATTTTTTAAATATTTATATTCTAAGTTGTGGGTGAATGTGTGGATAGAAAGTGGGTTGTACATAAGGATGGTAAAAAAACCCACGACCCGCGACCCGTCCCGCCAAGCACCGCCTCGCCCCGTCCCGTCGGACAATAGGGGTGGGTTTGGGGCAGAAAAATCTGCCCCGCCGCGGGTCCGGGGCAGCCCCGACTCGTCCCGCGACCCGCCCCTAGAATTTTTTTGTTTTTTTTTTTTTGAAAAATCATAAAATATAAATATATAATAGAAATTATAATTTTCACTACAAATAGACTAAAGAAGAATTGAACCCGGGTTGAAACTTGTAAACTACAAATCTTAACCACTACACTATAACCTCAATTTTATAATTTTTTTGTTTTGTTTAGTACAAATATATATATATATATATATAAAATTATTTATTTATTTTTTATTATGTTTTCAGTTTTTAAAAAAAAAGAAAATTTCGCGGGGCGGTTGGCGGGTCGAAGCCCCGCCCCGCCCCGCGAATTCGCAGGTCGCGGGGCGGGGCGGGGCAGGGCGGGTAAAATTTTTCGCAGGGCGGGGCCGACCCGCCCCGGACCTGCCTCATTGCCATTCCTAGTTGTACATTGTGGGTCTTATGATCAGCTGAAATTATAATTTAAGCACTACCAAACATGTGTTCAATAAATGATTAGGGGCTCATTTACATCATCTTTTTTCCTTTTCACTTTTGACCCGAAAGAGGTGGAGAAATCAGACGTGGGATAAGTGCTAAATGGCTGGTCAATTTTTCTAAATGGCCGTTCACTCATTTTTCAAGTAAATTTTTAAATATAATCTTGCATTCTATTCTCCGTTTATAATAATTTCAAACGATTTCAAATTCATTTGTATGTGAAAAAGAAAAGATTTCTAAGTTAGAAACTCAATCATTTCAAGGTGAGAATCGAACTCATTTTATCCATGAAAGAAATCTCATTTCATGGTAGTGATTCACCAGTCTCTAATTCAGGGTAGAAATTGTGAATTTTATAGTATAAATCATGAAAATATATATATATATATATGAGTATGAAATGTGATTTTATTTTAAATTTTTGTAAATCTGTGTTCATTTGAAGTGGATTAATTGAAAAATTAATTAAAAATGTGTAAATTTACGTTAACAGACTTGTTAACATGCATGTGGTCTATTTATTTTGGCCTTAACAAACCATAGGTCTATTAAGAGGCACGTGGTCTGTTAATTATTTGTTAAGAGACCATATGTTAAAATCATCTGTTAATAGATAATCCGTTAACTATGGTCTGTTAACACTTAACAGTACATATTAAATGAGGGTATTTAAGTTTTTTTCATAAAAAGATGCATTTTCAACATAAATGATATAAGTTAGGCGCTTTTTCAATTTGATTTGTTTGACACGGCCATTTAGCCGAGGTTGCCAGAAATCATTGATTCTTGAAATGTCATCTTAAAAGTTCAAACTTGTTAAAGGAGTCGTTCAAATTTTTATATGTATATTATTATTATTGTGTTTAAATGATGCATAATTTACTTTAAATACTAAATTTGTTAATTAAAACTAATAGCTCAAATTCTTATAAATATTTAGTTTCATATTTAAATAAGTTGAATTTTACGTTGGAGAAGAGAATTCAACATGAACTCTGCACCAAGAGTTACAACTTCAATATTACAGTCAAACAGTATAAAACATCATTCGGACAAATTTTCTTCTCGAGAAATATTTTTTAGGAGGCCCACGCGAAGAAGAAAAGAAAGAGTCTCCCTTTAAAATTATTCCATAAAGAACCTTCTTCTTCGCTATAATTTGAATACGTATTTTATCCTTCTTTAGTTTTTGAGTAATAATAATGTAGTATTACTTGTACTTAATACTAGTCTAACTAGTTGTAGGGTGGGTAAAATTAATGAATGCTCACCGAACTTCTTCCAAGTTATTATTTAATCATCGAACTTTGAGAGGTTACCCAATGCTCACCCAACTTATCAAACGATTGCACATCCATCACTGTTAAGCAAAACGTTACTCAATCCAAACGGAATTCGTCACGCGGCTAACGAAATGTCCATTTGGCATCAATACACCGTGAAATAATTCACCTCATCAAACTCTCCACGATAAACACGACTTTATGAAGATTAACACTCATTTATTTAATTTCTCATTCTTTTCAAAAACGTCTTGGAAATCAAAATCCCCAAAATGAAAAATTCCCAAATCACCAAGAACCTTAATTTCTACCTTTGAAATTGAATTCTACCAAATTATAACAAAAAAATTCATGTCCTTCTTCACCGTTCTATCAATGCATAAAAAATCCCAATCTCAATAACCCTAATTTCTATCTCCTAAATTGAATTCTTCCAAAATCAAAACCAACCCTTTCCCCTCCTTCCGAATGCATAAAAAAATTGCTTCTATGCGATTTGGAAGACACAGTCGAAGTAAATGGACAATGAACCAGAACCATGAATTTTTGGGATTTGATTTGGTAGAATTCGATTTTAAAGGTAGAAATTAGGGTTCTTGGCAATTTGGGAATTTTTCATTTTGTAGAATTATCCTTTCCTCTCCTTCCGAATGCATAAAAATTTGCTTTTCTGCGATTTGGAAGACACAGTCAAAGTAAATGGACAATGAACTAGAACCATTAATTTTTGGGATTTGATTTGGTAGAATTCGATTTCAAAGGTAGAAATTATGGTTCTTGGCGATTTGGGAATTTTTCATTTTGTAGAATTCAATTTCGAAGGTAAAAAATTACTTCATAAAGTCATGTTTGGGAGAGTTTGATGAGGTGGATTATTTCACGGTATATTGGTGCCAAATGGACATTCCGTTAGCCATGTGGCAAATTCCGTTTGGGTTGAGTAACGTTTTGCTTAATAGTGATGGATATGCAATCGTTTGATAAGTTGGGTGAGCATTGAGTAATCTTTCAAAATTCAGTGATTAAGTAGTAACCTGGAAGAAGTTCGATAATCATTTATTAATTTTACCCTTGTAGGGTCTACTAACTCATTGATTAATAAGAGTGTGTTTGTTTTTACTTTTGATTTTGCTAAAAAGTTAAAGTCAAAGTCAAAATTAACAATTAATTTTTATCACACATTTCATGGCCCCACAACTTTTCACAATTTTTAACCACACATTTCAACAACTTTTATCAACTTTTACAAAAAATCTAATTTTAATCAAAATCAAAACACTCCAAGTTAAAGTATATTTTTTTTATTAACGAACAATGTGTTAAAAATTACTATTACTACATAACTATTTTTCTATCACCCGACTAAGGCTTGGCTTGGTATTGTTATGCTTTTAAGAGAATCAGCTTCTGCTGTGATGCAGAAAGAATCAGCTGTGGGAAGAATCAGATAAGTGTTTGGTAAACTCTTGTTTCAAAACTGCTGTATATTTCAAAAGCAGCATTTGAGCGTTTGGTAAACAAAAGTGATTTATTGCTGTAACGGTATTAAACTACTAAAAAGGACATTGATTATAATAATATTATTTTGTATTATTATTATTATCACGAGTAGTAAAATTCATTTTTTTTCCTAGTTAAATATTTTTTAACAAGACAATGCATTCATTATTATTCTTTTAAAATAAAAATAATAAAAACCTAATAAATTTCAAATTTTATAAAAATTACAAAATAAAAATATAGTTATATAGTGCAAAAATTAATTAAATTTATATTATTTTTTATTATTCAACTTGCATCAATTTGGTTTCCCAAATAGTTATTAAAGGAATTAGTTTAATTAATTAGAGGTAAAAAAGGTATTTTAATAATATATAAATGAAAAAGCTAAAAGCAGAATTTGAAAAGCTGCCATTTTGTTGCTTCTCAAAATCTGTTGTCAAGTGAGTCAGATTATTTTATAATCACTTTTAAAAATTTTACCAAACGCTTAAATCAACTTCAGATTATCTGATAATAAGAAGTTAGGCTCCAAAATCAATCACAAACGAAGTCTAAAAATTGACATTAGATTTGCAATAGTGTCTATTTGCATAGTGTAGAGATCCGTGATACGGTGACGTTACTATTGGAAGTGATTGGTAACTTGATGTATAACATTGTAATACTTTGGATTTGAAAATAGGGGAAATAGCAATATAGGTTATAAACCTTTGAATCACGATGGGGTTTTGAACCTTCAATGTCTAACACTATAGGTCTTTAACATTTAAGAATGTGTGAGTAAAGTCTTTTTGTTAAAAGACTGTTAGTTTAACTGTTAAATGATCAATTTTTTTTTTTAAAATGACAAAATTACCTTTTTTTGAATTAAAACAAAAAAAAAATAGAAAAAAAAAAAAAGGCAAAAATTACAACATACCCGCTCCATCATTTCTTCTTCTCTAATTAACTTCCAACCAACTAAAAAAATTTGCAATCAACCCCATCCAAAAATTTCTTATACTCCAAACCTGCCTCGGCCACCACCCATCACCTACCGGAAGCTCTATACCACCACAAAAAACCCAACACCCCAAAAAAGTCCTGTCTCCAAAACTGTTGCTAACATGAGAGATTGTGCCGGTGTAGGCAATTTGGAGATGGACTTTTTTGGCGATATCCCTGTTCATTGAAATTCAAATTTTCTATCTGTTTCTAGCAAAATACGAAACGATTTACACTGATAGATGAACATGGAATTTATTTTCTGAAATTTTTCCCATTGTATTCTGGCAAAAGGTTCTTGAAATCATCTTGTTTTGCAAGAAGAGATTCTATATTGCTTTCAAAGTTACTTCTTTATTCTGTCGGTACATATTTTTCACTCCTTTTCGACTAATAGCTTAGGAACAAAAATGGACTGTTGACCCAGCTCTTCTGAATGAATACTCATTTTGCTCTTCACATATATCCAACAAGGTAGCATCAAAGAAAATGTGGTGACCTGGAACTAGGTTTATGAGGAAATTGACTCTCTTTGGCTCTCCTTAGTATAATAGCATTGTGTAAAATACCGTGTCTGTCTACAATTACCCGTCCCCAGACAGAATTGTTTGCGATCAGAAATCTACTCGACTTGCCAGAAAGTCATTGGTCTGGCCCATTAATTTCCTACTATCTGCTGTTTTCATCTTTGAGAAATAAAACATGAATCATTTTATTAGCTAGTGTGTTTTCACCAAATTATGTGTTTAAAACTTAAAAGTTGAAAAGAAGCATTTCTGGTGATGGCCGATGGCGGTTTTGGAATAGAAGTAGTTTTAGGATGGAGGGTTGATTGTAATTTTTTTAGCTGGTTGAAGGTTGATTGGAGAATAAGAAGTGAGGGTGGGAATTTGTTACAATTTTTGTTTTTTTTCCTATTTTTTTTGTTTTAATTCGAGAAAAGATAATCTTGTCATTTTAAAAAAAATTTGACCATTTCCTGGTCAAACTAGCAATTTTTTTAGAAAAAAGACTTTGTTTGCGTGTTTTTTAAAAATTAAATACTCGGATTGCTAAATATTGAAAGTTTAAGATCCCAAGGTCCAAAAATTCGAGATGTCCAATACTATATACCCTTTAAAAATGTATTTCATCATAATTGTGACTCGACCATAAAAAAATAGTTGACGTAGAACAAAAGCATTTTAAACCAAAAACCTAAAAATGAAATTTTGGCTCGAGGATTATTCCCAATTTTCCTCCCCCTTCTTGCATTCTCGGTAGTCGGTACTCCTATAAAAATATATAATTTTTATTCATTTTTATATGTATCACAGAAATAGATTCTGAAGCATCCGACCTCGGATTTCTTGGCTCCTGCCTCTCCAGAATCATCCATCCCCGTAAGCTTGATAGTATTATTTTTTTACTATTTAATTACTTGTCGTTGACCGATTTCTGTCAGTCTTATATTTTAATTCTTTTTTTCCCAATATGTAGGTTGAAATTAGTGTTAGAATCGTATAACCTGCAGTGAATAATGAGTTTATTTGCTTGATCGGTGAATGGAAAGTATTATACGTAATTATCAGTTGCTTGATTTTAAAGAAACTGGAAAATTTAGAAATTTCATGACTGGGCTTTCTGAATTTTGTTATCATATGTTTTAGTATTGTAGTTTTATTTTGTGAATTAGACTCGCAGCTTCCAGAAAAAGTTCCGTCCTTTACCATTAAAGCTCCGCCATTAAACACACACAAAAAGAGATACATTTATTTTGATTTATCTGATGGTGCGTGAGCCTTATTTTATTTAATTGTTCTTGAGAATTTTGGTGATATTATTTTCCTCTTTTTTCTTATAAAGTTTTTCTTCGTTCATTTTTGGCAATTTCCATTATTTAATTAAGAATGGGATTTTATTCTAATTGTTAGTGTCTCTTGTTGTTTTCACAGGTGCAAGTATATTGGGGTGTCAGTTGTTTAAAGTCTGCAATATAAGAAAGGGCATTTAGGTTTCATTTCCTGGAGAGAGGGTGCTTTCTCGGGAAGCTACTTTAACTTCTGCGAGCTTGGGGTCCTCACTTATTTTCATTAAGTTATATTGCTATGGAATTTTTCTTTTTACTCTCTCTGTAATCACTATTGTCATTACTGAGGATACTTAGAGGGAAGGGGTTTTGAGGGATTAAAGTAGGTTGATGCTAGTGAGTCATGGGTGGTGTTTGTTGCTGTTTGAGGGATGAATGTGAAGATTTTGCTCATTCGAACAGCTCAATTTATGGGAACTTAATATGCATTCGTTGCTTCGTTCAGAACTTCTTACATCTGGTATGCTTTGAGTTATTGTCTATTTAAGTTTTTCGAGTGGATTGATAAATTCAGTTTCGAGCTGCAGAGCCTTGTGCATTACAGCTGTGCAGTCTGAGCTCATAACTATAGATGTTCCAGTTGACTTGCAAATCATTGAACTTTCCTGAAGTTTGTCTATACATTTATCCCATTTTTTTGAACTGAAGAAATCGAATTTGATTTTCCAAAACTGTCCATAATATGGATGGTTATCGATGACTTCTCAATAAGCCTAATGAGTTTAAGAGTTTCAGAATCTATGCACGTTTAAAGCTACGGTTCTATCAAACTTCTACATGTGTATCCATATAATTTCTTAGCCCGAAAAGAAAAACAATAACGAGTGTGAGAAAAGTTTGCAATGTGGAATACAGAACATTTCAATAGAATTACTCGACCAGCTGAATGGGGTGCTTGGCTCTCCCCGGCCATAATACCCAAACCCTACTCAAGGGAAGATTCATGTCGGGATTCTTATTGGGTTAACTGGATAATTTTCCAAGGACGCTGATTAATTTTTATATCAATGAAACTTCGTGAATGTCAACTAACTCTGCGCTGCCCATTTGATTGTAGAATATTCATTGTTGCATTTTGCAGTATACATCATTGTTTCATAGAGAAGAAGAACATGAAATTGCTTTGTCCACTCAGGGGACAACATCTTTAAGTTCTGCAGCATCACTTGATAATTCTCTAGTAGACATGTACCACTCTCCTCCAAGACCTCTGCCTTACGATGCAGATCCAAGTTATTTTCACTTGCAGCGGGATGGACTGGTCTCTGGACGGGAGAAAGGCTCAAGTCATTTGCACGAGGAAACTGAACCACTGAGGAGAAGCGAAATCGATGAAGAGTCAGAATCTTTGAGCGGCACAAACAAATTTAAAGTGTTTACATGTGAAGAAGGATCAAAAGAAAGCAATTTGAAATCAACACCAAGACTCTCAATGACTAAAACGATGTCAGGATTTGCTCATATTAACACTTCTTCAGAGGATGAAGATGTCTGCCCCACATGTCTTGAAGGTAAGAATATAGCATTTTTAGTTTTATGGTGTTTCTGCAACCATCATTACATTGTATTTTTCTTTATATGTAAAGTATCTGAATTTGTAGTATTACTCAGGAATACACATTGAAAATTTTCCTTACTGTAGTTGACAAATATGCATACTATGATGAACCAAATTTATCCTTTTACTGATCTGGGGCTAAAAGTGTGAAACAAGAGTGATTGACTGGGATAGCCTATAGCAGCATCGACAAAGAAAAATTTGATTCTAGGACATGGAATTTTGAACAGTCTGAATTTTGGAATTTCCTCTGCAGTGCCCACACTTTTTCTGCACTTGTTTGCTCGTGTTGATGACTGCTTCTCCAAAATGCAATTCATAGTTTAGAATATCATGGATTCTGCTTTTTTACACCTTTGATTCAATGCATTTTTTTCTTGCAGAATATACTACAGAAAACCCAAAGATAATTACGAAATGTTCTCACCATTTCCATCTTGGTTGTATATATGAATGGATGGAAAGAAGTGATGACTGTCCAGTTTGTGGAAAGGTAACATCTGATCTTTCCTAGTATCTATTTTCTCTGCCTGCTTATTCTTTAAGATAATAATTGCCTCATCTGCATTCTTGATGTTGTATAAACATTGGCTTTTCCCCATGTACGTAGAATATCAACATGACAAGCTTTTATTTCTAATTTCCTTTTTACCTCTATATAGTTAGTGCTGTTGCTTTCTCACCCCCTCTTTCCGGAAATGCTTGTATGATTTAGCGGCTAGTACACAACTTATACGACCAATGTAGCCTGTAGGTCCAACATCGGTAATATTAATTGCTTACAGGTCACAAAGTGAAGAATAATCTCTTTATGATGGCTATTGCCCAATCAATTGGCTTGTTGTCCCCCTTTTCCTTGGGCGTTTTGGGAAGATTAGACCTTGACTGTATTCTTGCAGCCTTGGGTTCTTTTTACCACTCTAGTTAAAGGAAAATCCACACAAGCAGGAAATTTAGGTTCTTTACGGCAGTTTGACGTTGAATAGAGGAACTATAGTTTAAATGTAAAATATGATGAATTCAACTGAAGCTGGTCCAAGAAAATTATGACTGGCGAGACGGAAATCAATAATCCCACTTTCCCTTGCATTGAGTAACTCTCCTTGTGAAACATTGTGCATGGCTGGACTTTTTTACTGTATTTGGGCTTACGGGAACTTAGGAATGCCCTCCCCAACCCTGTGCCTCCAAACTATCAAGCCCAGGGTTCTGGTGCTCCGGGCAATGATATATATCTCTTGACATTATATAACTTCTGATACAAGATATTAGTTCATCTCAAAGCAGATGGGGAGTGCTGGAGTGGACAAGAAATGGGATTTTGTTTTTTCAAGACCTTGACTATCCCATATCAAAGTTGATAAAATTGAAAATAACCAAGTTACTTATCTTGACAGTAACGAGGGAAGATTTGTTTTCAAATTAACGATGTAATCTTTTTTACTTAAAAAATGAGAAAAAAGAAACTTGGCCAAAGATGTTAAAAAACAAAAAGTTACTTAAAAAGTAACTTATACTTATTTTTGAGCTTAGTCAAAACATGCTATTCTGACTAGCTGTGGTTTGGTTGTTGTTAGCTGAAATTGACACAAGTGCATGATCGCCTGTTTCGTCCTGTTAATTTTGTTTACTTTGCTGTCCAGGTGATGGCATTCGATGAGACGACATGATCTTTCCGAAAAGTTAATAGTCGTGGATGAAACCAACATCTAAAGAAAGGGAAATAAAGAACAGGAATCAAACATGTAAAGTTATTGTGAATACCTTATTCCACAATTGTTGTCTTATATTATGACATTATCGAGCATAATAATGTCTCAGTAATCAGTACATTATAATTTATTTCTACTACTAGCTTTTTCTGTAAACTATTTTTCACGCCGAGAAATTTTTGCTCACATTTCTCTTGCTGAGGTGCGATCTTGTATATATACCTTCCATTCTTTCACCAGTGGATTTCAATTTTTGATAAGGTGAATTCCCATTGTGCTAGTTGTTTGTCCTTGATCAAGAATTGATTAACATGTAGACCTATTGAGACGTTCATTGCAAAACAAAAGGGGATCAACAATAGTGAACCACTATTTGATTAGTTATTCCAACACTTTGCCGTGCATGGATTCAAATGGACAACTTCCAAACCAAACACATACAAAAAAATTAACGGATAATCTTGTATATTATAGTGCATATTCTTCCGTACCAAACATACACTAACTACTCAGGGTTTGGTCATGTGAACTTTTCCTTCAACCTTCTATAATGTGTCAGCAACTTGCTGCTATCAGGAAGATTTTCCTTAATCACTGGTTCTTCCTTAAAGTGCACAGTCCATTCATGTAATCTAGGCAGAGTACTAGGTTCCAGAATCTGTAATCCCGCAACTTCTTGCATACATCCAAACCAATGAACAAGCCACCCAAATGATATGTCCAATAGTCCAATTTTGTTGCCACCAAAAAATTTATTGTCTGCTAGAGCCTGATCTTGAATAATTTTCAGAATCTCCAGTACTTCGCTTGTTGCCTTTTCTTTATCCTCTCCAGTAGCCAGAAAGAATGAGAAAAATGTGCGACCCTTCAAAATCACAAGAGTTTCATGTTAGTATTGAATGAAAAATAGCAGTAACATAGAATGATTCTTTTTATCTACTGAAAGTTGGTTCTTTTTCTTTCAAATTACCTTTTGTTGTCCAAAATCAAGCCAGAAACGGGCCATGGCTCTCTCATGAGGATCTGCAGGCAGCAAAGGGTTCTGAGGCCATGTTTCTTCGATGTATTCGAGGATAACCAGTGATTCTGCAACTGGTTTGCTGCCATGAAGAAGCACAGGGACCTTCTTGTGGACTGGATTATACTGTAAAAGAGCCTGGTTCTTATTAGAAAGGTCTTCTTCTATGTACTCGTATTGAACACCCTTCAGCTTCAGTGCCCATATCACTCTGTACACATAAGGGCTTGCCCAAAACCCGTATAGCCTCGCTTCTTCCATTTGAAAAAGGTTGAAGTTAAAGATTAGGTGTTTTAAACTTGAATTTTTCATTTTCTTTTTTGGTAGATTTTGTAGTGATTTATATGCTTTGTTCTTGTTAAGATTCAAGAAATTGACCAAAAAAAGAAAGAGTTTTGTATCTGCAGCTTCCAAGAAGTTTGCTTGATGATATTTTATGATAATTAATAATACGTTGAAACTGACACATAATTATTTTAGATTTTTCAAGACTAACAAAATAAAAAGAATATACAATTTTTGCACATTTATACTTAACAATTTTTTTGTACACGATATTGTTCTCCATTTGAATAGAAAGAAAATTAAGATATATAATGACACTTTACGCGTTAAATTATCTCAACCTTAATGATAAATGACACTAACATATTTCTAAGATATATAATAAATAATGTTGACTAGAATAGCATTTTGTTGCAAATGTGGAACACTCAAAAATAGATTAACGATAATAATGTTTGAATTGAGAATCAAAAATTAAAATAGAAAGAATTTTTCTCGTGAATTTTTTTTTAGTCAAATTAAAAGTCACAATTAAAAAAAATAATGTAATTAAATATTCAAATATTGTAGCATTGGGATATTTTATCGAGTATTGCTTGTTAGATGGTTTTGACAGAATGGAAGCAATGAAATGCAAAAGAATGCATCAAAAAACATCATCGGAAGTTCGGAACTGCTGAGGTAGACAACATGAATACATACTGAACCATCGTCTTCAATCCATTACAGATAATATGTCTGTGCAAAAGTTCCACTTATTACTTATGTTACAAACCACTAGAGTGTAATGAAATAGTATATCACTTTCTAATGAAATTCAAACCACCTCCACAAGACAACTTTCAAACTACTAGAAGGAAACACAAACAAGCCATCCATTTTGTTGACATGATAATGGACTCCTGTCTTTGATGAGAAAACAACATTTTATTAGCTTGCAGCTGCTTGAAAAGTTCTCAGGAAGGTCTCAGGTGGTTGGCCTCCACTCAACTGGTGCTTTCCATTTATCTGTTGCAAAAATGAGTTTGTTTAGAATCTATAATTTGCAAGATTATTTTCATTGTTGGAAGTGGTTTTTCCTCGACTTACAACATAATATGGGACTCCGCTTATATGTGCTGAGTACTTTTGAAGTTCCTCATTAACCTTCATGAAAAGGCAAGTTTTTGTTAGTCACATTAATTAGTTGCGTACGCTAATTTCTTACTACAGACTAACAGGAAAAAGCTAAAACCAGAACATAATGTTTTAATCTTGGAACCATATATATCATTAACCTACTTTCCTTAACCTTATTATAGATCACAAAAGACAGTGGAATGAATTAAAAGAAAGAACAGACAAACAAATAAATTCATATCTCATAGATGAATAAGATTTCTTGATGAAAAACAAACCTCCTTCAGTCCATTGTTTGGATCTTCAAGAAACTCTGCTGCTCCTTCTAGTCCTACCTTTTTCGCAGACTCCACAAGAAATTCCCTTCAGATGTGAAGAGACAATGGTAAATACTTACATTAATCTCCAAGAATATGAAACAATAACAGCTATTGATTAACATTGAACTCAGGAAGGAACTCTAGTTACTCTACTGACCTGTCACCTACATACTTTCCCTGTGTAAAGTAACCAAGGAAAAGTTCTTCAGCAAGCTTATGTTGCTTATCGTGTCCTTGTTGCCCGGCAAAATATATTAACCTATGGCTATCCAGAGTATTTCCCCTGCACATCCGAGACCCAATCAGTGATATCTAAAAATGAAATACCCTTCTTTCATATTTGGTATGCTAGACTTGACATTGTAGGATAGAATTAAGGAAGAAAAGGAAGCTAAAATTTTGTTTGTCCTTTGCAGAATTGCCTAGAACTGAGTACCTAAAATGGCTTTCACGTTCAAAGCTTCAATATTTTCAACAAGGAAAATGATGTAGAAGCCCAATTGGATTTGTACTGAAGGTCATAAACAAAGGGTGGGAACTGAAAACCACAACCTACTTTAACCCAATAGTCAACGTGGCTCCAACCACTTATTTTGTGAGTTTTAGCACCTCTGTAAGATATAAGTGGTATGCACTATCGAATAACTTGCCCAAAAATAAATTGAACTTACGTTAGTCCATCCCTGTCGTATTCCATTCCAAAACCCTTAAAGATCTGAAAATCACAATGTTTTGCAATCATATTTACTTATATGGAAGAGTTCAGAACCAAAAAAAAAATTCTGACTGTTCAAGGAAAGGACTCAAGGAGCAGAATAAAACCTCTGCCATCCGAGATTCCATTTGTTCAACTCGCTGTCCAAACCGACTCCTGTAATAGTCCTTCTTAACAACACCTTCCTTGGGCGCGGAAGGATTAAGAAAATAGGGGTGCCATCTGATCTGCAATATAGAAAATCTCACCAATTATGATCTGAAGTTGGAAATGTATGATGAAAAGAAAAGAAAAACAAGACTTATTGAACCTCAAAATTGTATTGATCATTTGATGAAGCTATAGCTTTGTCCAGATTTTTTTTACCCACAAAGCACCACGGACATACAGTGTCTGAACTGACATCAATTTGAATAAGTTTCTTTGCAGTGCCGTCACTTGCTGATTGGGCCATGAAGCTGAATCTGCAACAATTTTTTCTCTGCACATCCTCAAAACCGAAATGTTAACCTAATAAAGCATTCAAAATTTCAAGTCTTTCTTCTGTGCCTGTATCTTAAGCAAATAATACCCTTTACATGCACTATAATTTAACAAATTAAGCTAATTTATGATTTGGATCAATATATATTTTGTGACAGAATACTTTGCAACTACTTTCAAAGGAATAAATGGTGCTGCAAAACAGGCACCATTTATGAAAGCGATTCCACTGTTTTTTTTAGGATTATCACAAAAAATTCACGAATTTCTGAGGATTTATCTCTTTGTTCCTTTATGTTCTCGAAGCATGGTAAACGTTACACTATCTGAACAAATTCTGATGAACTAATCATTGATTTGATGAACAGAATTGATTTACCCAAACATGAATTTAAGAGAAAACTAACCTGTCAGATCTGGAATTGCAGGAGACGACTCAAACGCGTAACAGTGTAAATTCAATCGCTTGATTCTGTACGATTTCGTTTTTGTCTAAAATATATACTCCTTCATATTTGACTTTTCTGTTAATCACCTACCCCATTTCTTACTCAAAATAATAATAATTATATTAAAAAACACGTTTTGATTTTTATTGTAATCTCAACTACCAACTAGAGGTGGACTGGAGTGACATAGTTCTTCCAGTTTGTGTAGCTTATTTTCTTTTTCTCTACATTTTTTGCATTTTATAAAAATAATTAAAATAATATATTGTTTCTTTTGCAGTGGAATCCGACTGTACATTCTATTATGAAAATAGATTGAGGCGATAAACAGATTTTGGAGATAATCGGTAGAGAGAGATGATCGATTGAAGTGGATGTATTGAGAAGATAAGTAAATTTTGGGGTCCGTTAAAGAAAATGATTGAACAGCAAATTTTGAAGGAGAAAAACTTCTTACGATCGTGAAAAATTATTCAGAAACGCTCATTTAGGACGTGCCTTGTTTTTCAGACCGACTTGAATATTTCTTCCAATGAATTGATTTGACTCGATTTATACCTTTTTTTAAGAGACAATTGTATATTTAGTCCATAACTTTTCAAAAAAGTTGGAGATATACCTGTAACCTTTAAAAATAGCATTAAACATCCACAACGTTTGAAAAAATAGGTATGGTAGGTCATTTATGATGAAATTGTCGTTTTCTTTAATTAAACAAAACAATAAAAAACAAGAAAAAAAAAAATGATTGAAAAAAAATCAAATCTACCCAAAAAATAAAAATTAACCAGCCAATGGAAACTTCCGATGATGTCGGGAGAATTTTCCATTGATTACATGAATTATACTTTCATATTCTTCCTACACCAGATAATCAGCCAATGAAAACTTTTGTGACTGCAAAAGCACAAGAACAATATGTATCCAATTTTATCTTTACTAGTGGATTTCAACAGTATCACGCGTGCTCATCTTATGGATAAGGTGATTGAATAAGAGGTGAGTCATCCACAAATGGCAAGTTCAAGGGTTCGTCCTGTACCATGTCGGTTTGTGATGGCAATGTAATGAAGAGGGTTGAGCTCATATATCATGGATTCAAGCCATGATGAGAGATCTAAATGATTGTAATACACAGTTTGCGATGCTATTTGAGAAAGCCCATCTTGCTGAACACTACCCATCACTTCTTCAAGTTGTTTAAGAAAATGTGGAAGGTTGGGTGGAAGAAGATGGCCACTTTGTTAATTTTTATTTTTGAGGTACATTTGATTAACTTTCAATCATTTTTTTTTCTTTGTTTATTTAAAGGGAATGACAATTTCGTCATAAAATGACCTACTATACCTTTTTTTTTCAAACTTTGGAGATATCTAGTGCTATTTTTAAAGATTATGAATATATCTCCAACTTTTTTGAAAGTTTAAAGACCAAATATGCAATTGTCCATACTTTTACATCAATCTGAATATATGACTTTGAATTCTATAAACACGATAAAATTTGACATTTTTACTTTATATAATGTCATTAAGTTTAATTTTTTTTTTTTACTAAGATCATGTTTTAAATATTATCTCGATCGTAAGGAATTTTTTTTACTACGAAAAAAAGTTACTTAAATATTCGTGTCACTACGTTTTCAATTTCTCCAATCACAAAATCTTCTCAAAAATTTGCTGACTGCTTCAATCCATTTCCTTAATTCGATAATCTCTCTCAAATCTTCACATAATCTTCTAAAAAATTTGCTGACTGCTTCAAACAATTTCCTTAATTCAATAATCTCTCTCAAATCTTCATCTCAAAAATTTGATTATCTCCTCAATCCATCTATCTCTACTGACCATCTTAAAAATCTGTTTATCGTCTCAATCTATCATTATAATAGAGCATACACTCAAATTCCACAGTAAGAAAACGATATAGTAGTGATATTCCACACCGAATATTAAGTGTACAAATTTATTTATGACATTAATACATTTGGGGGAATTTCTTTAGTCCTCACTCGTTAAATATTTGCCGATGCCACAAGGAATTGACTTGCGGAGGATTTCACAGAATTCATAATTTATTTTATCCATTTTGTCAGAAAATATCGGAGGGAGAGGTCAGCTCGGGCAGACGGGCAGCCTGATTCGTGCAGTGGCCCCTTCTTCCCCAAGGTATTCGGAACTCAGACATCACGATTTCCCTCGAAAATTAAGCTCAATTCTTCCGCGGGTAGCAAGTATATTAACTAATCTCTCATTTCCCATTCCCCAATTTCATTCCCGTAATAGTTAATTATCCGTTTTCTACATTTGCTCTGTGAATTCTTCTTGGATTGGTGGTATTGCTAGTAAGTAATAAAGAAATATGGAGATCGAAGACATATTTGGGGATTCAAGGCGGGAAAATCTCCCCACAAAGAGCGCAATCTACGTGTGGGGATATAACCACTCGGGTCAAACAGGTCGGAGGTGCAAAGAGCAAAACTTGAGGGTCCCGAGGCAGCTTCCGCCGGAGCTTTTCGGTTGTCCTGCAGGCGGAACTTCCCGGTGGCTTGACATTGCTTGTGGCCGTGAGCACACTGCCGCCGTCGCCTCCGATGGCTCGCTCTTCACCTGGGGTATGTAAAGAAACATTCCTTCTTTGTCCTTTATTTTTAAAATAATGTTGTGATTTTATTACTCTTCGCTATGTCATATTTTTTGTAATTTTGAACTTTTCAATCAAATTTAGTTTACTATTTTTCATTTTGTTTTCGAAAATTTGCGGATTAGCAAGCATTTCTCATGTTTTTTTTTCTTCCTATTCGCTGTAGTGGGAATTTTAGTTAATTGAATAATTGGGGATAATAACGTGTTTAACATTGTGCACGAGATTGAATAATTGGGTGGAAGAAAGGTAAAAAGTTGAAAATAACGGGTCATAATTATTTATAGTGAAAAATGTGGTGTAACATAAAAAATGAGATGAGTTTGCCTGTCATGTTTTTGTTGTGTGATTATATTTGTTACCAAAATTACTTGCCACATTATTTTTTCTGTTTTGTTATCTTGGACAATTCAGTTAAAGACCCCTTGTTAGCTTAAACTCAAGTATGATGAAAAATATGAAATGGAGTTTGAAGAAGGGTAGGGAGAAGGAGGCCATGAACCTCAACAGATCGTGAGGTTCTATTCAGTCACATAGTTTGGGTTGATGACCTGCTTCTTTTCCTCGATTTTGTTCTTGTTTTCTGTGCTTGTGGCTTGAATATATCAGGCACCTGTTCTTGTGTGCTTCTAAACAGGGGCTAATGATTTTGGTCAGCTGGGAGATGGGACTGAAAGGGCAAGGAAACACCCAAAGAAAGTGAAGCAGTTGCAGTCTGAATTCGTGATCTCTGTATCTTGTGGGGCACATTGTACTGCAGCAATTGCAGAACCACGTGAAAATGATGGAACTATATCGACGAGGAGACTCTGGATTTGGGGACAAAATCAGGTTTGTTAGACTAAAAACTATTGTTCTGTTTCATTCCATACGAATATTTTATTCACATCTAACTTTATAATATCCTTTATAGAGTGAAACATAGAATATTTACTGTAAATACAAAAATCTATGTTAACCTTAGCATTCCATCACAATTCCTATTGTTGGATAGCAGTTAGATTAAAGCTATATGGTCATACATGAACCCAAGCTAACGAAATGATCCCTCCAAATTCTAATAACATTTTTTTACTTTTCCAATTTTTAGCCAAAAATCCACAACAAAGGCTCGTCTCCATTTTCAGACGAGTGTTCAACATTCTCTGATTTTCTTAAAATAAATTTCTCAATCAGTCGGTGACTTACGGTAAGGCTGAAGGGAAAAAGAAGACAAGTATATTACTGAGGTAGACCTTAAGGTTCATCTTCTGATCTTCTGGTTTTCTTTCAGCGGGATCCAATGAATTTTATTTTCTGGTCCGAAAACTTCCATTCTTCTCTACTAGTCAAGCTCTTTTCCTTTTTAGGGTTCATCAAAATATCACATTTGCAATTTTGCTGACATCCTATAGTCGATAAGCTTTTTTAGTTAGAAACTTACTGAAAAGTTTCAGATGTGATACTATTCTTAATCATAATGGTCATAAATTGTATTATTAGCATACAAGTAAATTATAAAAAAGAAAGTGCTGAAATTTTTTCTTTAACCAACGTATTATGTATATGAATTAAATTTCCTCATCAGCAGAAATTGTTAATTTTTAGTGGGCCTACACTTATTATTCCTCTAGATCCATTATTTACTTCCTATTTCTTTTGATGTCTCTTGATCATTATTCTTCTTTCTTCACAGGGTTCTGACTATCCACGCTTATATTGGGGAGCCTTCACTCCAAATACGGTATTAATCTCTCTCTAAAAGTCGTGAAGATATTTCTAACACTCATGCACAAGATATGCATCAATTTCAAAGATGGACCTTATATAGGCCACATGTAGGCCTAATGATTTAATAGTTTGTATTGTTAGTTTCCCAATCAAATATTTTCTTCTAAGTGAGATTCTTTTGGCACTTTATGCTTGTATCTTGTGATCAAAATGTATACGGTCCTAGTTCTTCTCAGAACATGACTGTATTTCCAACCACATGATGTGTACGAATGACTTGCCATTGTTTTGCACAAGTTGTGTTGGGATCCTTAGAAGATTAGTGTTAGAGAAACACTAGTCATTAATTATCTTATATTTGTCTAGACTTTGTCATTACCAAATTAAAACAACTCAATGCTTATTTGACAAGTTTTGCTTTATGGGACTGGTTGGTGGATCGCTTCATGATAAAATGTTTGTAAGATGAAAATACTATAAATGGGAATGTTAAGACTATATTAGGATGAATAAAATAAGAAATGAGATATACGCAAGCAAGTGGGGGTTCAACCAATAGAGATAAAGTAAAGATGGGACAACTTAGATGGCGATGGCATGTCATGCTCAGACCCAAAGAAACTTCATTCAAAAGAGCGAAATGTTCTGGGGAATGAAGGTTTAAAGGGGTAGGTGGATCAAAATTGATTTTGATTTTGATTTTATTGTAATTTCAAGTAGATGTAGCTCTAAATTGAACAGAGTGATGAAAAGATTTATGTGTCTGACCCATATTTATTGGCAGTATTACATATCTTATTGTTGCTTGCCTGCTGTCAATTTTGTTTTCACATATTGTTCATTTTTCTATTGTAAATTTCGTCATTCCAGGTTATTCGCCAAGTTTCTTGTGGGGCTGTTCACGTGGTTGCTCTGTCAGAAGATGGCTTGCTACAAGCATGGGGTAATGTTTTCTAGATTCTTACATTCGATTACCATACTAAATATTCTTGATTGCTCTATGCATCTGAGGTATTGTCTATGCATTTGTTTGGTTCAATGCTAGGTTTGCATGTGTATGCATAAATGCACAGTAGTGTTTTGTACCTTTCATCTTTGTTAGTCTTAATTTCTGTATCTTACCAATACTACAACTGTACGAATCAAAATTTAACTGTTCAAATTTGGGTGTTTCACGTTTCATTAATTAGAGTTTTGTCAATGTTCTGCTAAATCAGGCTATAATGAGTATGGCCAGCTTGGCAGAGGTATTACCAGTGAAGGCCTTCAGGGGGCTCGTGTAATTAATGGGTATGCTAGGTTTCTTGATGAAGCCCCCGAGTTTGTGAAGATTACCCAAGTGTCATGTGGAGAGTACCACACAGCAGCCATATCGGAGGAAGGCGAGGTGTAAGTGTTTCAGAGGACCTTTTATGGACAGAAGTCATTTTGTTAATCATGAGAATAGTGGTTAGCAACATGGCATGAGTGAAGTTATTGGAAGTTGGTATAGAATTTATATTGGGTATCAGGATTTAGAATTCTACACCCATGAGTTGCCTTCTTGTTGTATTAGAAGAAAAAAAGTGATATAGGGAAGCATAGCATAAATGTGGATATATTTTGCCCTAATTTTGTTTCTCTCTTTGAAGAACTGTAGCACAATCATATATGTTATAAGTTAGATACTCTGTAAACATGATCTTCTCACACACCATTAAATATTCTTGTAGACAAACATGGCTAGCCATTGATTGATTCTTATCTTCAAGTTACTGTACAATTTGCTCCCTTTGGGACAACATGAATGCAAATCTTTGGGTAAGAGTTGTTGCCTCGGGTAATTGCTCTTGATCATTTTGAATGATTTTGTTTTATTTCACAGCTATACTTGGGGACTTGGTAGCATGGGTCAACTGGGGCATTGTTCACTTCAAACTGGCGACAAGGAACTGTTGCCTAGGCGTGTGGTTGCCCTTGATGGGACGTTTATTAAGGTTATTGCATGTGGCGGGGTGCACACGTGTGCTGTGACTGTTAAAGGGGCCCTATATGCTTGGGGTGGAGGCCAGGTTGGGCAGTTAGGACTTGGGCCCCAAACTGGAATTTTTTCTTGCTCTCCAAACGAATCTGAAATGATGCTTCGCAATATACCTGTTTTGGTAATCCCGACTGGTGTGCAACTTGTTGCCTGTGGACATTGTCACACACTCATTTCTACAAAGGATGGAAGAATTCACGGGTGGGGTTACAATAGTTATGGTCAGGCTGCTAATGAAAAATCAACATATGCTTGGTATCCTTCCCCAGTTGATTGGTATGATATGGAAAGTCATTACTTTTAAGTATTTTCTGAGTAAGATCATGTTTGGTTAAAGCCTAAAAAAAAGTAAATGTTACTTAAAAGTAACTTTTAATCTTGATAGAAAATTAAGTAAAGACTTCTAAAAAAAATTTGGAAAAAAAGTTACTTAAAAGTAACTTTTAATCTTGTACGTGCTTGGCTAAGCTTAAAAGTTACTTCTAAGTACTTCTACTTTTATCAGTCTTTGCCAAACATGCTCTAAATGAATGAGGAAGTATGCTAATGAAAGCCTTTTCATGTAGGTGTGTAGGAGAAATTCGGAAATTGGCTGCTGGAGGTGGCCACTCAGCAGTATTAACAGATGCATGTTCCTTAAAAGAATTGTGTGAGTTTAGGCTAGCAGACAGTGTGACTCTGTCAAATGCTTCAGTGATTGAGGATGTTGCGTCGAGAACTGGGTCGGATGCTTTAGCACGCCTTTGCGGAAGATTAAGGTAATATCATGTTTATTTGGAGCATGCTTATTTTCATATATATGTGATATATGGTAATACAAAATGACCACAGTATCCATGAAGTTTCAATGAAATTTGCATTTTGCTTGTAATGAACAATATTATCGTCTTCTTCAAAATTGTGACCTGCCTTGTTTATTGCACAAGGCAATTTTTCATTGGGAAACTCTCTGGTCTTTTATAAACTTCATTCTCATTCAATTTCGTTACCATGTTTTAGAGTTCACGGTAACCCCCCCCCCCCCCCCCCCCCCCCCCCCCCCCCCCCCCCTTTTTTTCAAAACACCACGAGGGTGGGAAGTTTACAACATGAGAGGGACAAGACATGACCTAAAAACGACTATTACAGGCTCGAAATTTTTGACTAGAGAACCAAAATTTACCTAATCCAAGGGACTACAGAAACACCAAGAAAATAACTGGGCTTAAAGCCCAAGAATTTAATGCAAGTACAATGATACGGCTTGATAGCATAATAAAACCAAAGGATTCTGTCATCTGTCGTTCTTCTTTCCCCTTTCTAGAGGTTTATAGTAAGAAATCCATGTGAAACTCTTTGTTTGCTTATGCAGGAAGCATTTGCTTGATGGTGGAGATTGCAACTATGATGATGAATTTGGTCTGTGAAGGCATTGCAACTATGATGATGAATTTGGTCTGTGAAGGCATTGACAGATAAGAGTCACCATTATTTCATTGTTGTATTTCTATATTGCAATTCTTCAGCATGAGAAAACTGTATTTGAGGGTTCTTGTGCATTGATATTTGATAATGTCTTGTACTGTGACATTTTCTGTATATCTCATGAACATTTGACATTCTTATAAATCAATAAAACTTGTAGCAATCAACTTTATTACGTGTAAAAAATTATACTTTTAATAACAGAGTGGTGATATAGTACCTACAGTGAGAATTAATTATGGTGCCAACTGTCCACGTGGCATCACCACATTGGTCATTTTTTTAAAATTTTAATAAAGTTGTCAACAATTTTTTAAAAAGTAATAAATGCGGTGATGCCACGTGGACAGTAGATACCATAATTAGTGTCCACTGTAGGAATTATATCACTACTCTTTAATAGCAATAATTGATGATGTTTTAGAAAATCTTTTTTTTGTTCGTGTTTTTAAATAAGCATAACAATATAACTATTCTCCCAATTGGCAATATAAATGCAAGATTATGACTAATCCCACTGCCATTTCCTTGAATTATATTCTTCTTGATTCCACTATATAAGAACAATATTGATGTAGATAGAAACGTGATTTAAAAGTGCACGCTATCAATAATAAGCTGAAGAAAGAAATTGGATCGAAAGAAGACTAGTGAAAGAGTACTTATAGTAAAATAATTAAAGCAATTGACAAATCCCAAATTCCCATTTCATCAGAATTGTCACTATTGTGGTTCCAAATTTTCAAAGTTATTTTTGGTGATTTGTGCTCCATATTTTTGAAGATCAATCATTTCCATTTTCATCAAATATGGTTACTGAGAATTCTTTAAAATCGCAGCATATCTAATATAGTTCAATATATTTGGCGTGACATGGGCTGGTCTTTTTAAATACTATTGTTTAAATAAATTGGGTTGGTTAAATTTTGCTAAAAGGCTTAAAAAGTTGTCCACGCAAAAGAGAGAATTATTAAAGAGTCGCACTATGCAACATTAAAAGCGCTTTGGTACACTTATTTTCAAGCTTACTACACTACAGGTTATTTAAAACCACACTTTATATATAGCTGCTGCTTCTGTAATTTGAACACATGGAAACCGTTCAACATTGCAATTAAGTAACTCTTTATCATATAAAAATTCCAGTCTCCGGTGACCGGAAATTTTCTTATTGGTCGGCGTCGCGGAGGAGCCAAGGCGGCATGAGGGAAGTAGAATTAGGGATAGTTCGATGATCTCCGCCGCCTTGTTCATTTCTGCCTCCTGCTGACTCAAAACCACCCCTGCAAAATCCAAATTGGAATAACTACTGTTACTTCCCTTATATATCCAACGGATTTAAAAATTCTTTTTGCATATTTGTGTATAACTTTGTATGGTAGGCCAAAAATTTGTGCATCCCTTCTCTCCCATCTTCTTAACTCGAAATGAAAAGGTTGAAGAGACGAAATATATACTCCCAGCACGTTGCCACGGTTCAAATCCCTCCTCGCTCAACAGACTATTCGCAAGGAAAGTATATATATATATATAATATATATAGATATATATATATATAGAGAGAGAGAGAGAGAGAGAGAGAGAGAGAGAGAGAGAGAGAGAGAGAGAGAGATGATATACCCAATAGTGAGTGATGGAGGCCCTAGTGTTTGTGGGGGATGGCGAGGAAATACGAAGTTGGACGAGTTTTGCTGGTGCGTGTGTTGTCCATGATGATGCTTCTCATTTTCCTTCACCTGCTAGTTAAATCAACAAATCAATCACTACAAACATATTAATGCAGAAATAATGAAAGATTAATACTTAACCTTCATTACTAATAAGTTGTTTTGCTCCTGCAGTGATCTCTCCTGCCATCAATATCAAACATCAAGCATTATGAACCACAGCTAATCAACTCCATAATTACATTTTCTTATTTGATAAAAACAAAAACTTATGAGCTTACTGTTAAGGATGAATCCCAGTTAAATACCAAAAACATGTATATAAAGGCTTGGACTACTCCTCTTAATAAGGTTAACCTTTTAAGATGGAACCCAAATACTTACAACCTTAAACTTTCAAGTCAGATGCTTCCACTCTGTATCATAGGCCACGCCTTTATAAGGTCATTTTCACTGCTTCACACTATATTGTAGAGACAACATGGTTATGTTTGGCATGGCGCACAAGATTAAACCGTATAAGGAACTTAGTATAAATATAAATTACAATGAATGGTGTTATGGTGATTGGTGTCCACCTCAATCCACCATAATCTTATCTTTTAATATCTATTCTAATTATATACTTCATTTCTTATACGGTCCACTCAGATGCACCAAAAGCACACTTACGTATAGTATACGGACCTTTGAAAAACTCTATGTCACATACACATCTGAACTAAAAAATATTTTCCATACTTCTCCTTTATTTATACACAACAAAGTTTCACAGTTCTTTACTTCAACGCGTTATCCACTTTTTTGACTGTTGTTATTTACTTTTAATTTGTGATTTGATCATTTTGACCTAAAATTTGTCTCAAAATTAGTACTTCCATAGCTTTTTCTTTATTTTAATGCATTGTAATTGTACCCTTTTTTCGGCAGTTGCTATTTACTTTTGATTTATGATTGATCATTTTGACTAGCTAGGGGCGTAAGCTTTCCGGTCTGGATGTGAAGTATTGGAGAAGAAAATAATTTTTTTCTCTTAAAAAAAAAAAAAGTAGTCGATCCTAGCATAATCTTTTTATTCTATTCATACATTTGGAAAAAGCAAATTTAGTGATGTACCATGTTACACAATTGCCTATTTTCTCTTTAAGTTGGTTCATTGAGCTCTATTAGTCAACTTAGTATACAACAACGGCATAGTTTTAACTTCATTTTCTTCTTTAATTCACTTGAATATTGTCCAAACTACATTAATTTACCAAACATGCCAATAACGTTTTAAGAATGGTACTAGGATTGAGGCATTTTGCACTGAATTGTTTTCGTGCAAAGATAATAATAAAGCAAAAATGATGAGGGTTACCTTTTTCTGAAGCTCAGAAATGGAGTCGTGCATAAGTTGGTTCTGCATGTATATATGTTTGAGAAACATAATATTTCCATGAATCTTAAAAATTAACTGAAAAATCAAAGTACCTTTCTTGTTCGAATTCGCTTCAGTGCAGTATCAAGCTGTTGCTCCAAACTTTGAAGCTCTCTCAAGCTGAGGGGTTCCAAATCTTCTCCCACATAATTCCTACAATATAGTAATATGCAATTTCTCCGTTTCATTGGATCATAAATGTTTAGTTGGTGACATAATTTCATTTTTGTGCATTCGAGTTCTAGTAGTTAACATGCCTTTTTGTTGATGAAAGTAGGATAGTTTAATTAACCATGATCTATATATCTTGTAACAAACATGAACTTACCTTATGTTTCTTTGTAGAAGTTCAATCCGAGCCACAAGCTGGGGGAACTCGAGATTCCACTTTTCCTGCATAAATGCATGAAACATGATATAGATATTACAGCTAAGAGAATCTCCAATGTTAGACACTTTCTAGAAAATCTATGTGGCAAGATAGAAAAAGGAATGAGAAGAAAGATAGTGGAAGAAGAAAGAAAAAGAAAAAATAGATGTGAGAGACATACACAATTTAATGAAAAAATGAGTAGAAGATTGTCTAAATCTAGACGGCCTGTTGGACGACCTTCTATAATAAATATTGTCACATGAGTTTTGTCCCCTCCATTTCATTGCTACATCAGCTAGACATTCAAAATAGAAGATAGCATTGAAGATGCTCTAAGAAACTAGGAAAACTAGCATTATGTGTGTTCTACTTAATAGTTTTCTTTCTGTTAATGATCTTTTATCATTTAACTAGCGCAGTCTAAATTTAGGCCAAGGATTGTGTATGAACTCTATATTGATGATTATTCAAGATCAATGGGAGGTAATTATTGGAGTCAATGCATCTTCCTTCAAAAATACTAAAGGTCACATCCATGCCATGCTCAAACAGATGCTTTTCACACAACACAGCTTGATTAGATCATATTTCTTTATCTTGTAGTTGATTGACTTCTTCACATAAACTTTGACAACTCTGACTCTTTCGTAAAATTCATATTTTGTTTGGAGCAAATAAATTCAAAGTTTTTTTTTTTTAGATCACATGCACATCATTTCAAAATAAATTTATATGCACCAACTGGAGTAGGAAAGATGCTTTCAGTGTCTACCTGACTAGAAATGAAAAACAAAGATATTTTTCGAAAATACATAGTTCACAAATTCTATCTTCCATTTTGGTTTTAAATAGCCCTTAAAAGTATTTCTTAAAACTCTACTAGCTTCTCTGCTTGAAGTATCGTTAGAGAGCTCTTTAGAGCCCTTCAGCTAGCTCTCTTACCTTCCTCATCCCAGCTATTGCTGCTCCTAATAAGCCCCGCCGTGGTGAGGGCTGTTAAAAGTTATTAATTTGCAATCTTCAATAAAGACTTTGAAGACCACAACACCACTTTGGAACAAGAAGACTTGTACTTGGAAAATACAAGTCTACATGGGGGATTGAAAGGTTGCATTTGGAACTATGAAGTATTGAATGTTGTTTTTAATAATTCAACAACTTGTAATCTTATCATAATTTTTAGAATTTTCATTTGACCACTATAAATAAGAGTCGAGTTGTAATGTTGAAAATAATTAAGAAAGTATCAAACAAATCAAGAGTGGTGTGAGAAAAAACAATTGTAAAACGAGAGTACTGTAGCAACTCAAAATTATCAATAAAATTTCTAAATTTTCTTAAACACTACACTTCCGTATCCAACAAATTTGGTATCAGAGCAAGGTTCTATCAAAATATTGTAGTAGCTTCTGGCATCATCAACATCCAAACAAAAAAGTAATGGCAACAAATTCAGCATCTTCTTTGTTCGCTTATTCTCCAAGCCAAGTTCCAATCTTCGAAGGTGAACATTACGAGTATTGGAGCACTCATATGCAAACCTTCTTTATCTCTTTGGATCTTTGGGAAGTCTTTGATGGTGAGGAGCTTGAAGAACCAAGTGAAGACGATGAAGTATTTGAAAAGTTTCAAAAGGAGTAAAAAAAGAAAAATGCAATGGCGTTGCGATATATCCAACAAGGAGTCGGTAAATCTATTTTTCCTTGAATCTTTGGTGTCAAAAAGGCCAAAGATGCTTGGAAAATATTGAAGCAAGAATTTCAACGTAAAGAAAAGACAATTGCCTTGAAGCTACAATCCTTATGGAGAGACTTTGACAATCTCCAAATGGAAGAACGGGAGTCGGTTCGTGATTTCTCTTCACGAGTTTTGAAGATTGTAAACCAAATCAAAAGTTGCGGATATATGATTCAAGACAAAAGAGTAGTTGAAAAAGTACTTTAATGTCTCCCTCCAAAGTTTGATCATGCAGCTGCTGCAATTGAAGAATCAAATGACGATTTATGAGTTGACCGGATCACTTCTTGCACATGAGCAAAGAATCAATCGTTCGGCTAATCAATCAACCGAGAAAGCCTTTCAATCAAAGCAAGCATAAAAAATTGGTTCAAGCAATCATGGAGTATCAAATCACAAGAAAGGAAAATTTAGCAAGTAGAGGTAAAATGAAAAGCAAAGCAATTGCAAAGCCAAGGCACCACAACAATCCGGTAACACCTAATCTTGCATTATTTGCAAAAACACTAATCATGAATCAAAAAATTGTTTTTTCAAATGCAAAAGATGCAAAGTTCCTAATCATTCTCAAAAGGATTGTTGGTTTCAAAATAAAGAAAAAAGAAGAAGATGCAGCAGCACCAATTTTTTTGAAAGAATGTGAAGATGAAATTTTATTTTATTCTCACCAACATTGTGACTTTGAATCAAAAAATCGATGTTATTTGGATAGCGGTGCTAACAATCACATGACATGAAATAGAAATATCTTTGTGGACATCAATTCAAATATCACCACTCAAATCATTCTTGGAGATGGGACACGAAGAAATGTAGAAGAAAAATGTACCATTGCTGTCCAAACTAAGTGAGGTAACATAAAACTCATTACTGATGTTCTTTTTGTCCCGAATCTATCATATAACCTCATAAGTATTGGACATCTCCTTGAAAAGAATTTTTCTGTTCACTTGATGTTGGAAAATGCAAAATCTTTGATAAGAATAATAATATCATCGTGGCAAATGTTGAAATGAGAAACAAAACTTTTCCTCTCATGCTACTACTAAGCAATAATTGTGCACTCAAGGTTGAAAATGAGATTTGTCACATCTATGGCATTTGCGATATGGTCATCTAAATGGCAAGGGTCTTCATTTGCTCAAGAAGAAAAATATGGTGGCCGGACTTCCTAACATCCAAATGAAAAGCAAAGTTTGTAAAGACTGTATCTATGAAAAAATGCATAAGCTTCCATTTCTTAAAACTTCATGGCGAGCAAAAGCACCACTGGAGCTTGTTCATTCAGATATTTGTAGGCCAATGCAAACTCCTACTCTTGGAAAGAAGAGATACTCACTACACGAGAATGATGTGAATTTTCTTTCTCAATCAAAAATCTGAGGCATTATCTATTTTTCTATAGTTTAAAGCACTTACAAATAGACAAAGTGGTTTTCCAATAAAGACTCTAAGAACCGATTGTGGAGGAGAATTTCTCTACAATCTCTTTATTGAATATTGCAAGAATAATGGCATTCAAAGGCAACTAACGATTAATAGAACTCTACAGCAAAACGGTGTTGCCAGAAAAAAAAAAAAATTGCACCATTGTTGAAATGGCAAAGAGCATTCTAAAAGGCAAAGGAGTTCCAAACTTTTATTGGGGCAGAAGCCGTAAACATTGCAGTATATATTCTCAATTGATCTCCTACAAAAGCTGTCAGAAACAAAATTCCTTATGAAGCATGGCACAAAAAGAAATCAATGATAAATCATCTCAAAAATTTTGGTAGCATTGCATATGCACTCATTCCATCTCGTGAAATTTTGATGAGAAAGGCCAAAAACTTGTTTTCATGGGTTATAGTGACGAGTTCAAGGGATATCGATTGCTAAATCCAACAACAAATAAAATTATTATATCTTGAAAGACAAGTAAGTTGTGGACTTAATACCATATCAATTGAGATGAATCGTCAACATTTCAAGCCGATCTTTCTCAAATTCACCATATTGAACAACATTGAGCCCCTACTACAACAAATGAAGAAGAAGTGACTTAGAAAGTCCACCAAGAAAGACACGTTCAGTAAGAGATATCTATGATTCTTGCAAGCTTGGATTATTCTCTTGTAAACCTCAATCATTTGAAGAAGCTCAACATTGAGAAAAACAAAACTTGGGAGCTCGTTGACCTACCAAAAAGAAAGAAGACCATTGGTTTGAAATGTGTTTATAAAATCACATACAATGAAGACGAGTTAAATCAAAAATATAAAGCACGACTAGTCGCCAAAGGGTATTCTCAACAGCGAGGAGTTGACTTTACAGAAACATTTGCTCTAGTTGCAAGAATAGAGATAATTCGTATTGTTTTGGCATTAGCAACTCAATTGGAGATAAAACTTTTCTAATTGGATGTAAAATCAACATTCTTAAATGGTGAAATTCAAGAAGAAGTGTACGTTGAGCAGCCCGAAGGATTCAAAATCGAAGGCAAAGAAGATAAAGTCTATCGTCTCCAAAAGGCGCTGTATGAATTAAAACAAGCACCTCGAGTATGGAATAGTAAAATCAATAGCTATTTCATTTAAGATGGCAAGCACAAGTGAATCATCACTTTACGTGAAAAATGTTGACAAAGATTTTCTTGTCGTATGCCTTTATGTAGATGATCTTATCTACTTTGGCACACATAAAAGTATGGTAGATGAATTCAATAAGAAAATGATGAAAGACTTTGAAATATCAGACTTGGGACTCATGCGATATTTTCTTGGGATTCAAGTGAAGCAAAATTAGGAAGAGTTTTTATCTCTCAAGAAAAGTATATTGATGATCTTCTCAAAAAATTCAACATGAGCTAGTGTAAGCCAGTCTCTACTCCAATTACACTAAATGAAAAATTGCAAGTCAATGACCATGTAGAAAAACTCGATGCCACACTCTATAGAAAATTAATTGGTTCCTTGATCTATCTCAACATAAGGCCAGACACCACACATTCAGTAAGCATATTTCTATGTTCATGAATGAACCAAGCAAAAATCACTTTGCAGTAGCAAAAAGAATCTTGCGGTATCTTAAAGGAACAAAGAATCAAGACATTGAGGTTAAAAAAGAAAACAATTGCACACTTGTTGGTTACACAGACAATGAATGGGCAGATTCCATCGATGATCGAAAAAGCACACCTGGCTACATATTTTGTCTTGGAACAAATGTCATTTCTTGGAGCTCAAAGAAACAAAAATCTGTAGCCTTATCATCAAATGAAGCAGAATACATAGTAGCTACAGACGCAGCTTGTGAAGCAATTTGACTTAGAAGAATTTTGAAAGACTTAAAATTCGAGCAACAAGAGTCAACAACAATTCATTGTGACAATATGTCTGCAATTGCAATGACAAATAATCTAGTTTTTCATGCTCGATCAAAGCATATTGAGCTTCGACATCATTTCATTTGAGATTTGGTAAATCAGGGAGAAATTTTCTTGGAGTTCATCAACACAAATGATCAACCAGTAGATATTTTGACAAAAGCAATCACAATTGACAAGTTTGAGAAGTTCAAGAAACAATTGAAGATTACAAATTAAGAAGAGGTGGTAAAAGTTATTAATTTGCAATCTTCTATATAGACTTTGAAGACCACAACACTACTTTAGAAAAAGAAGACTTGTACTTGAAAAATACAAGTCTACATGGGAGATTGAAAGGTTGCATTTGGAACTATGAAGTATTGAATGTTGTTTTTATTAATTGAACAACTTGTAATCTTCTCACAGTTTCTAGAATTTTCATTTGTCCATAGAATGGAGTTGTAATGTTGAAAATAATCAAGAAAGTATCAAACAAATTAAGAGTGTTGTGAGAAAAAACAATTGTAAAACGAGAGTGCTGTAACAACTCAAAATTATCAATAAAATTTCTAAATTTTCTTAAACACTTCACTTCCGCACCCAACAAGTACTGCCTCTTCTCTTTCCACCTCATGCATTCCCTTTGACTATATATTTATAACTCATGGAGGATAATGAGGCAAAACTCAAATGAGTAAACTCCTAGTTCTAGAGCCATGATTATTCTTCTGATGCAAAATTTTAAGAAAAATGTCGGATTTTAGGTTATTCTCCAGGTCACCAGCACGCTCGGGATTCTGATATTTGATCATACATGCTCCATTAAGCAATCCAATTTGCTGCAACTCGTTACAACATGAGAGTCGTTCTAGGTGCCCCTGGAGCGTAGGATTAATTCTCAAGATAGAGATCAAGCACGAAGGTATTCGGAGATATCATAATTTCTTGTTGGCGTGACAAAGAAAGAATTCTACCTTAAGTGGGAAAAGAAAAGATCACAAATGAATATTCTAAATACTTGAAAGGTGATGTAATAGGAGATCACGTGTGGACCAGATGGAAGATCACTGCGAGGCCTTATCGAGTTCCTGCCCCTTGCAAGAAAGATGTTAAGCAGCCTTAATTTCACAATCACAACTTAACCCTTTTGAAGTTTATGTGATATGGCAAGTATAAACAAAAGCAACACAAGACAATACATGTTTGGGAAAATGCCTTTGCTTATAATGAGAAAAGCTTCACTACACTATCTGTGCAATTTCTGTGTGCATCTACCATGATTGAACCGAACCTTTCAGACTTCGGCAAGGCACTGATGAAGTCCATAGTGACGACATCCCATGGATGGTTTGGAACAAGAAGAGGACCTAGCAAAGTAGCAAGCAGGCAAGTAGTTTTGTCTCCACATTATCTTATTGGCACAAGACAAGTTTTCATATAAGTAGATACCTGATCCTTTATTTGAATATTTGCTACTACCATGAAGTTCTATGCAGACGGCCAGTGGCAGAGCCAGAGATTTGAAGTTGGGTGTGGGTGGGGGAGGGGGTCCTCAAATAGGAGGTCCTCAAATAGGAGGTGGGCCGGGAGAGGGAACTCTCTCGGGAGTTCGGGGACAGCGCCCCCGATTTTTTTTTTCTTTTCAAACCATAATTACTGAACCCATTTTAATAAGAATCTAATATTTTTTTATGTCATAATCTTTAAAAATCTTACAAGAAAATATTGAACACAATTGATTCATATAGTTAGACGTATTCGATGCTCATTTCGTGTTTGTTCTGATTGCTTGAAAAGACTAGTTCAATACTTTTTTTTTGTTATTGAATGATTCTATCTTAATCCGAGCTAGGTTGAATTTTATTTGTTTAGTTTATTCATTGTTGGGTTTAAGCTTTAATATTTTTTGTTTTGGTTGATTATTAAGAAGAAAACGTGATCTTAGAAACATGTCTGGTTCTGCTATTTTGGAAAAAAATCAATTTTTCTCAAACAAATTCTAGACCCACATTCCATTCAATAAAATTGTAATTTCAATTTTTCCATTCTTGTGTGTATCCAATTATTAAATAGAGGGATAAATTGATAAATTGGTAATAAATAAAGTAAACAAAAGTCAACATTTGTGGCTACAATTAGTCAATTGGGCTCCACTCTTGCTAAATAATCTATTTTTCCTCCAAAATAGTAGAATCAAACACACTTATTTAAAAAAAAAAAAAAAAATTCAAAAAAGTTGGGGGGTCTTGGTCTCCCCCGGGACCCTCCACCTCCACCTCCGCAGACGGCTACTAGCACCCAAGGTTTTGCGACGACCCGTGCACCCTTGCTCCTACTCATAGGGGCCTTGTTTTGTAATCTTCATTGTTCAATTAAATACTTTAGTTAGGGGTTTATTTTGTCAAGTTTACTCATTAGGTTTTTCTTCTTGAAATTTACTATTTAAGCAGAGTTAGGATTTCATTGTAAGGCCGTGGTTTATTAAATAAATATTGAGTCTCTCTCAATCTTCTTCAAATCATCGATATTCCATAAGAATCAACGAACTTTTGAATTCCAAATCCACGATATTCTACAAATCAACGAGCGTTTTGGACGTGTTGTTCGCTCGTGTATTTCCGCTACATCAGATTATAACTCTCTTTAGTTAATATCTTTTATGATCTCTATTTTATCTCAAAAAATATTTTATTTCAACTGAAAAAACATGATCCGAGATTTGAATTTCGTAGGTGGATTTTGTTCTAATAAAAGATTCCTCAACTTTTAAGAACATAAATTTCGAAGGTGTATTTTACTGATCTCAAGATAAAGCAACATGTTGAGATTTCTAGATCAGTCAAATCTTTTGTAATATTTCCTTATCTTGATATCCTATCTTTCCTTTACTAATATACATGGAATTTATCAATAAAATTAGAGCTCTTTCATAGTTGAATCTGTGATTTTTGTGAAGAAAAAGATAATCAAGTTTCATTGCAAATTATTCATGTTTTTCTAAGCTTATTAATCAATCTTTGGTGCAAAAAATTCTACTATGGTTTAGGGTTTTTAGTTTTAAACTTAATTAAAACATCTTCTAAGGCCCTACTTGGGAGTTTTAGAATATCAGTTATGAGAGTTTTTTAAAGTACCAGTTTTGAGCGTTTATGAGGGTCCAGTTTTAGGTGGTTTTAATAGCGATTTTTAAAACAGTCCAATCCACGCTTGAGAATTTATTATTCAACAGTTATGAAAGTTTTTTAAAAGAATAAAATTACATATAAAACCATATATTAAAAAAGATACATGTGTAAACAATATGAAGTATATAAAAATTTAAATGTAAACTGCAAAATTTTTTAAAATTAATTCAATAGTACATTAAAAAAACTATTAATATTTGGAGAGAATAGGAAGAAAGAAGTATGTATTTTAGTTTTATGGTAGATTTATAAATAATTATTTTAGAGGGGGTAAATTTAGAAGATAATTTGAAGAACGGCAAAAAACTACTAATTTGGAGGATTGAGAAATGCGCTTTATATTACATTACATTGTTTTTGGATAGTTTTTAAACCATCCGAAACCAGTGGTTCAAAAAACTAACGAGCATTGATTTTTCCAACCTCTCGTACTCTGCCATAAAAAATCGGTCAAAACCGGTGATTAAAAAAACTCCCAAGTAGACCCTAAGTGTATAGGCGCCATCATTTGTAATATTCGGGAGAAATCACCTTTTTCTTTGGAACAGAAGATTAAAAACTTTGGAGGGAGTTAACAACTTCAAATCAACAAAATAAGTGGTGGTTATTGAACAAGTCCAAGATGTGATTCAACACAAAGGCGTCAAAATTAAGATGGAGCCTTTATTTGTTTAAGTATACTCAATAGTTGGGCGTGG
The DNA here is from genome assembly GCA_030279155.1 of Forsythia viridissima. Classification (NCBI taxonomy): domain Eukaryota; kingdom Viridiplantae; phylum Streptophyta; class Magnoliopsida; order Lamiales; family Oleaceae; genus Forsythia; species Forsythia viridissima. Next base: position 49,185,628 of record CM059038.1, read on the forward strand.
TCCAATGGATGTAGGCAATTGCCATCCACGTCAACAATTGCATGTGTTGTTTTATGCTATTTACTTATTTGGTAAATTAATTTTGATAAATAGCTAAAACGAACCTCACAAGTGGTATTAGGGTCACAATCATAGGTTCAAACCACCATAGTGTCATGTTGAGGAGAGATTGTAGGAGAGCAATAATTTCGCTTTTAATCCTAAGGATTGAGTCAATCATTTGATCGAATGCCATCAAATATTTAGTATTTCCTCAATTGACACCAATTAATTTTCAAATAAAATGGTTAAAGCTCGATCCTAAATATTCAAAATAGATTTTCAACTTGTCACTCTTTTCATAGTCTTTACAAGATATCTTTTGTTAACATAATACTTTTTCTTTTCACCAATTTTGACTTTAATTTATAAAAATTCATCCAATCCTGCAAAAAGAAATTTGTCTCCACTAATGTGAAGAAATTTCACTTGAATGATAAATTTTTTAATGTAAAAATGTCAATGTTTAATTAACTGTAAAATTCCATCGAAAAATTTTTCAAGACAAAAAATTTCGTTGTTAAAAATTTCTCCACCGTTCTTTAACTCCTCGACCACCTCCACTTCTCTCTTTAGATAAAGCTTGAACTCAAAATTCTTGCTCTCGAGGAGTTGAGTCAAGATTTTTTAATCGGATCGTGTATTGAAGTGATACCATTAGTTATTCGCTCAAAGGATAGACAATTTACTTTAAAACCTTTTAATGGCTAATTTTCTCAATTCCTCTTCAATCATTAATTTGTTTCCCACTAATTTTCAATTCATTAATAATTGAAAGAACAAGATTCAATTAATCTTAAAAAAAAATTAGAACCATTAATTTTGATTGCATAAAATTCAACTTTAAGAGTTTGTAATCTTACCTTTAAATTTCTTCATTCTTCTTTATAAGTAGTGTCCAATATATCCCATATACTAGCTTTGCTAAAATGACTTCTAAAATTATTATTTCGAAAATCATTTGAATTTTTTGCTTGATAAATACAGCACAACACATTTTGTCCTTCTTTATTATTATTATTTATTATTCTCAAAAGTTGTGAGTTGTGTTTGAGTAAGCATACAATTTTTGAGAATTGTATAACACCTTCATTTGTTGACTCTATTAACTATAATTCTTCTCATTGACGAAATTGTGGTCACAACATGTTCGATCAATAACACTATAACTTATAATTATTTTAATTGTATGTTGGAAGCGAAGGTGAGCTAACAACATAGTTATATCTTTTTGTTGAATCACTAGATTAGACATTTTATTTGAGAATGGTTGTCATATTTTTTGTTCAAGATCTTAATATTTTAAATTATCATTTTTATTGCAAAAATCATAGCTTATTACTAATTGCTTATTATATTTGTTCACTTTATTTAAGTTTGGTATTTTCATAAAGAAAATTCGCAAAATAAATTATCTTCTGATTAATTCACGAAAACTTTCTCATTAATGTTTTACACTTATTATTCGAAGAACTGTCGACTAGACCTTTTTTTTTTAAGAAATGGAAATTAAACTTAATTAGGAAAAAGGAAAACAAAACATTAATTTGAATTTATGAAGAAATTGCAGGTCATGAACTTTGAGGTTCTTCCAATCTCTGATCTATATTTCTCAATTAAATATCATGATTTTGACTCAAAAAATTAGTAAAAAAATAAAAAATAAAACAGTATTCAATTGTTATGAAGCATTGGCCAATAAAATAAATATTGAATGCAAAAATGAAAAATATTCGATAAATTAAGTACCTGCGATTCGTCTCCTGTCATGTTTAATCTTTTCTCAGCATAGGAATACCTTTCGTATCTTTCAATAATTCTTTCCATACTACAAGATAAAGAGCAAGTTAGAAGGTGCAAGTTAGAAGGTGAATAATAATAATAATAATAATAATAATAATAATAATAATAAAAGACAAAAAAAAGGCATATACCTATTCATGAAAATAAAAAATAAATAAAAAACTAGATGAATATGTTACATAACATATTCGACAAACTATGTGTAAATTGTTTGAGTAATTGACGTATTCAAACAAATTTTGACGATTCAAGTCTATGAGAGCCATCTCACAAAATATTGCTCATCTATCGACTATCGTATAATTAAATATATTTAAAAAAAAAAAAAAACTAGCTAAAAGGAAATTTTCATTTCCATAATGGGAAATTTGTGATGAACAAAATTAAATTTTGTCATTTTAATTACAATCTTAAGGCTACAATATCCAATTACCAGCAATTATTTAATATTATGGTCCAATGATATATTATATATGCAGCGAATGTAAAGGAAATTATTATGTGATAAAATGTGAAAGTCATATAAATCTGATAGTATACATATATATAGAAGTAACTTTATCAATGGTTTCCATGTATAGCCCTACATGCTCATTTTCAAAGTAATGTACCAGTAAAAAATATGCTCAGGTTTGTACAAGAACACCTGTACTAAATGTACCGAATTTCTGTTGATGAGACCGTTAAACCAAAAGTTAATAATACATGTGCTTATTGTTCAATGTTAAACAAAAACGTAAAGTGTGATTAAGTGTGGAGACCGAATTTCAAGCTTTTCGAGTATAGGAGAGGTTTAAGCGAAGGCGAGGTCGCGGTTCAAGTTTAGGTGGAGCTTAGACGAACTTTTTAAAACAGTAGTTTAAACTATCAAAGAACAAATACATTTATTAATTCAATTTAGTACCCAACATGTCGCCTCAGACGAGAACTAGATTCAATTTTTTTTTAGTCCTCAATTAGTAGCAAATCACATCGAATCACATCATCTAAAAACTTGAGCTATTAAAGAGAGATTTGTACATGTTCTTGTGTGTGTTTTCTCCATAGGATTAGAATCTTGTAACCTAAATTGCTCCTAAAGATGGACTTACCAAAACTGTATATGCATATGCATCTATATGTATGTCTGTCTATAAACCATATCAAATGGAAAGCAATTACAGTATATTCATCAGCCATTACCAGAAAAAAGAAAGAAAACAGATTAAATGACGTACAATACTAAAATTAAACCTAAAATAAAAAATAAAAAGGCTGTTGAAAACACAGGGCTCTAGGGTCCTTTAATTTCAGACATAGGTTAATGAATATTTAGTTCCGACAGTGTTCAATTTGGTCACCCAAGTTCCATACCAAAATTATCATTTAAAATATTAATATGGCTGACATAATGCTAATTAAAATGGCCCCCCCATAATCTGCTACTTTCAGCAGAATAACTGAATTAAAACCATTATTTAAGATTTTGTTCTATCAGGAAAAATGATTAAACTTTTAGTATATTTAATATCCACTTCTGGCTTGACCAATTAAAGGAATCTCTTTTCTCACAAGTTGTTCTTACAAAAAAAAAATTAATTCACCAACTTGATACTATTAGAAAAGGATTAAGAGAAATGATCGGTATGTAAGAAGACAGTTTGGAGGAAAGACAGACAAGAACGAATATTACATGCACAATTTTAGCGTAAAATCAAGCTTCTGTAAATCAGAAAATGATACTCACATTATGGGAGCTTACATATATACTAAGAAAAAGATTGTTTGTTTGGTACATAATTCTGGATAGGACTGAAGAGTATAATGAACACGTGCTGCGCAGTGTTCATTTTCCTAAATCAGGGATGCCAATCCTCGTACTAAACATCCCAGAAGCTTATAAAATTTGTAGAAGATTTTTGTTTTTCTTGAATGTTGATTATGACAAAATAGTAAGATTCTTGAAATGGGTTAATGAAATAATTAAAAGTAGATACCTTGAATCTGTGGAATACTCAAAGAGCTTTCCCTTGGTGGAAAAAACTATCAAAGCAACCTCAGCATCACAGAGAACTGAGATCTCGTGAGCCTTTTTGAGTAGACCGGACCTCCTTTTGGAGAAGGTGACTTGCCTGCTAATCTTGTTCTCGATGCGCTTCAACTGAATCCTACCTCTCCCCATTTCTTGATTCTTGATTAGTGAGTGAACAACAAAATATGGCAATATTTACACACACACACACACAGTATATAAGCAAGAACTCAGAAAACCCTAAATTCTTTAGTGGTACAGATTTATGCTTCACAAACACAAAGTGGAAGGAGGGTTATGCTATGATGGGCTTTATGATGATAATTTTTTTTGGTGTTTTCTATTTTGGTCTAAAGCCAAGTTTTATTCCATAAAGCATAGGCTCTCTCTCTCTCTCTCGTCTCTCCCTATCTGTGTACATGTACATATCGATAGATACATACATGATACAACTACATAGTAGTATAAATCTTTGGGAGTGGAGTGGGGAAAACCATAAGTGGGAAGATCAAACAAGGATGGTTTTTGGGAAAATGCGTTGTCGATTTGTTATTGGAGAAAAGACTTGTTTAGTTGTTAGTGTTTCGTTTAGGGCCACAGGTTAAGAACAGTTCGTACAACCTAATACAAAAAGTGAGACTCTAATAATATGCTTAACTAGGACTCTACTTGTCTGTTACTTGTATACTAGTGGTGACGGCGGCTCCTATATCTTAATTGTTAATACTTAATAGTTAAATACCAACTTTTTTCGTGTCATCAATGGTATACACTACAAGGAATCAAGGATACATGTGTATATGTTTAGTATTTTGGTATCTTTCTAACCACGTGGACATGTATACTACATATACAAAATGTCAAAATGTATAAATCTTTGAGTATTTTTCAACAAGTTGACTGATTTAATTGTATCAAATTGAATATGAGTGATTCGGTTGCAATTCCCTCAAATTTGGTGAGAAAATAGTTTCCTATTTAACAATAGTACAATTTCTTTACAACAAATTTAAACTAAGGTAATTATATTCACACCACACTATTTGTTAACCATATCATGTTTTAATTGCAATAAAAGTCTTCAACTATTGTTCATTTTTACATTTATGTCCTTAATTTTTTTTTATCACATTCTTATCATCAACCTATTAATTTGTATGTCTTATCTTTGTCTTTAATGATGATTTCTGTCCAAAAAGTTAATCTGAATGTCGTAAAAAGATTTGTCCACCCTCGTATTTTCAAATAAGTAAAATAAATAACAAATACAAAAGTTTGGAAAAATAATTTTTCCTCATTTCAATGCATATAAGCAGAATATTCAGACAAAATTTTCATCAGAGACGTACAAGATGTAAAAATTAATGATAAAAATGCAGCGAAAAAAATTTGAGACATAAGTGTCAAAGGTTGAAGGAGTTTCATTACAATTAAAATGTGGTTTACATAACAAAAATCGTAGTGTGAATATAATTACCCTAAAATTAATATAGATTACTAAAAGTCAATCTTAAGTATTAATATCATATAAATGTTATTTTGTTCGAAAATGCCACATACTATAGTATATAATCTAATAAATTAAAAATCATAAAACACAGAGAAAATGTTATCGAATAATTTGGAATAATCACTTATAAAAGGAATAAAACTAGAAATTCTTAAGTTGAATGTTTATAAAAGATTTGTGGCCATGATAATTTTGAGAGCAAAATATTGGTGGTCCATTCTTTTTTAAGGACAAATAAAATATAAACAAATTTTAAATGAGATTCGTATTTACTCTCTGGTCTCGTAAAGATATTTCGCGACTTTAAATATAGTTTTCTAATGTTCTATTGTTAGATTATTTTTTTATTTGCCTCGTAAATTCACAGCATATATAGGCAATGTCCGACCGACTGTGTATCTTTTGTACAAGTTGATATTAAACCACAATTTTTATCCCTAGGTGGTCCCATTTAGCAAGTGCTTTGCCATATAGAAATATTTCTTGCAGTACAAAAAGAAATATTAGAATCATGGGGACCATTATGCAATTAGACACAATAGTATAGAATATGCATATAGTACGAAATTATTCACCAAATATTGTGCATAGTACATAATGAATAGTCTAAAAATCCTTAACTATTCTCATATAACAGGCTTTTAAGTTGGGGACCAAAGCAAAACTTATTCCATAAAAAAATTAAAAAAAAAAAGAAGAAGAAGAAGGTATGAACAAGTTTTTCGATAGAGGCATGTTCTATGCATGAATCATTCAAAGCATTAATCTAACCTTAAAAATCTCACTTTTTCTCGTCGATTATAAGATAATGTTAAGAACCCTATTAATTAAAGTGACTACGCATGCTTAATCCTTTACTGATGATAGTTGATTTTCTCCTCCTCCGAGCACGGCGGCGACAGTGGTGGAGATCTGCAAAAGGTGGCGGGGGCTTTTTTTTTTTCCCGTGGCCACTCCGATGTGATAATCAGTATGTGATTAGAATACTTGTGCTAAATAGCAGTATAGAATGTATTAGAGTTGTGTGTTGTGATTTTACCTGGGGGGTTGGTCTCCTATTTATAGGAATGACCTGCTGATGTAACCTTCAACGGTTATTAATTGCGGGTGCCTTTTCATCTTCCCTTTTTATGAGGAATTAATTAGGGACGTTTCACTTCTCTCAACCGCTGGTGTTTCACATTCCCAACGGACGATGGTAGCTTCCGTTTTATAGATCACCTGTCTAATTGGTTAGAAAGCAGACAGGTTATGGTTGTCTGCTTGCTGGAGGCGGGCATATGAGAATAGCCAGGCGGGCGGACCGATAAGGCGGGCGGACCGACAAGACGGGCAGGTGCTTCAGGCAGGCGTCCCAAGGGGAGCAGCAGTCATTTAGCAAAGTGTGTTTATATTTATCATCATAAGCCCCTCTACTTCCCATAGACTACTTTTCATAAACTGTTGTCAATGGGAAGTAGAAATATTCTACTGCACCTGTTATTTTCTAACTTTTTCAGATAGAAGCTAATCGCTTTAATTTTTAAACATAGGCTCATCGCTTTGTTTTTTGGACAGGGGCTCATCGCCCTGTTTTTCTCACATACTCATGGCCTTGATTTTTAAACATAGGCTCATCGCCTTGTTTTTTGGACAGAGGCTCATCGCCCTAATTTTTAAACATAGGCTTATCGCCTTGATTTTTAAACATATGCTCATTGCCTTGATTTTTAAACATAGGCTCATCGCCTTGATTTTTAAACATAGGCTCATCGCCTTGTTTTCTGGACAGGGGCTCATCGCCTTGATTTTTAAACATAGGCTCATCGCCAACATGTTTGGACATCGCCTTGATTTTTAAACATAGGCTCATCGCCTTGTTTTCTGGACAGGGGCTCATCGCCCTAATTTTTAAACATAGGCTCATCGCCAACATGTTTGGATAGGGGCTCATCGCCTTGATTTTTGGACAGGGGCTCATCGCCTTGTTTCTCTGACATAGGCAGCTGAACTTGGCCTTGTTTATGGCCTTATAAGCCCCTCTACTTCCCATAGACTACTTTTCATAAACCGTTTGTCAATAGGAAGTAGAAATACGTGCTCACCTAAAAAAAAAAATTTTTTTTTTTTTTAGTTTGGGGCGAGGTCGCCCGCCCGCCTGGGCAGGTGTGACCTCTCAAAAATTTTTTTTTTTTTTTTTTCAAAAAAAAAAAATTGGGGCGAGGTCACCTCTTCTGGGCGAGGTCGCCCGCCTGTCACTTCTCAAATTTTTTTTTTTTTTTTAAAGATGAGAGGAGGTCACATCTCCTGGGCGAGGTCACCTCGCCCGCCTGTGACCTCTCAAAAAAAATTTTTTTTTTTTTTTTTTTAAAAGATGAGAGGAGGTCACCTCTTCTGGGCGAGGTCGCCCGCCCGCCTGTGATCTCTCAAAAAAAATTTTTTTTTTTTTTAAAAGATGAGAGGAGGTCACCTCTCCTGGGCGAGGTCGCCCGCCCGCCTGTGACCTCTAAAAATTTTTTTTTTTTTTTTTTTTTTTTTTAAAGATGAGAGAAGGTCACCTCTCCTGGGCTAGGTCACCCGCCCGCCTGTGACCTCTAAATTTTTTTTTTTTTTTTTTTTTTTTTAAAGATGAGGCGAGGTCACATTGTCTCATCTTGGGTGTGCTTGCCTCTATTATCTTGAGGTTTGAACTTACCTGGAATATTTCTTTTGTTAGACTCAGGCTCACTTCGATTTTTCATACCTTTTGTAATGAGATATGCTTCTTCAGCATCCACATACTTTTCTCCTCTCCTGAGTAATTCATGCATAGTACTTGGCGAGTTTTTGGAGAGTGACATCTTAAAATGACGATTTCGAGTTCCACTCATCATGGCAGTGACTACAGTAGACATCTGTAGTTCTTTGATTCCTAGCGCGGCTCTATTGAACAGGGCAATGAAATCTTTCAGCTGTTCATCCTTGCCTTGTGCCAATTGCATCAGACTGATAGCAGTTTTCTTAACACGTTTGCTGCTGGCAAAGTGTGTAGTAAAATTTTTAGAAAACTCGTCAAATGTACGGATTGATTTTGGGGGAAGGGTGGCCACCCAGTCCCTGGCCTCCCGCCTAAGCGTCGGTGGGAAAGCCCTACACATAATTGCATCGGGGGTGGCTTGTAACCTCATCAAGTCAACAAAAGACCTGAGGTGATCGACAGGATCAGAGGACCCGTCGTATTTCTCCATCTTTGGCTGTTTGAAGTCTCGTGGCAAGGGGACTGCCATTATTTCTAGGGAAAAGGGGTCTTCTTCCAACACCATGGATTGTTGCCTATTACTTTTGTTGGACAAAGCCTCAGCTATTTTGCGATCCATCAATTCTTCTAATCTATGTTCCCAACTTAATATTGGTGTCTCAACCAGCGTAGGTGTGGGCATCCATGATGGTTGCCCCCAGTATAGATTTGGGCCAGATGTCAGTGAATAGAAGTGGGGTACAGAAGGTGGAGCTAAAGAAACTGGAGCTCGCAGCGGAGCTGCCGTTGGCGGTGTTTCTATTGCTGGAAATTTAAGAATATGGGGAGGAGCCTCTGGCGGTAATGGCCCTATCGGTGGAGGGCTAAGACCCTGGGGCAGAGCCCCTGGTAGTGAAGATCCTACCGGCAGAGGGTTAGGACCCTGTGGTAGATGAGAAATCGCAGCGTTCCGATCTTGGAGCAGAGCCGTTAAGACCGTCACTTGAGCTTGTAGTGCCGCGAGTTGAGCGGCAGAGGCAAACTCTTGTTGTGGGTGATTAGTGGCGGCGTTGGACTCGGTGCCTACATCCCCGACGGGGGCTGGTGGAGCAGTTATATTCCTAGCTCTTCTGGTTCGAGCCATAGCTTCTTGTGCGTTTCCCACAGACGGCGCCAATTGATGATAGTTGATTTTCTCCTCCTCCGAGTACGGCGGCGACAGTGGTGGAGATCTGCAAAAGGTGATGATAGTTGATTTTCTCCTCCTCCGAGCACGGCGGCGACAGTGGTGGAGATCTGCAAAAGGTGGCGGGGCTTTTTTTTTCCCGTGGCCACTCCGGTGTGATAATCAGTATGTGATTAGAATACTTGTGCTAAATAGCAGTATAGAATGTATTAGAGTTGTGTGTTGTGATTTTACCTGGAGGGTTGGTCTCCTATTTATAGGAATGACCTGCTGATGTAACCTTCAACGGTTATTAATTGCGGGTGCCTTTTCATCTTCCCTCTTTATGAGGAATTAATTAGGGACGTTTCACTTCTCTCAACCGCTGGTGTTTCACATTCCCAACGGACGATGGTAGCTTCCGTTTTATAGATCACCTGTCTAATTGGTTAGAAAGCAGACAGGTTATGGTTGTCTGCTTGCTGGAGGCGGGCATATGAGAATAGCCAGGCGGGCGGACCGATAAGGCGGGCGGACCGACAAGGCGGGCAGGTGCTTCAGGCAGGCGTCCCAAAGAGAGCAGCAGTCATTTATCAAAGTGTGTTTATATTTATCATCATTTACCTTTTAGCTACCTTCTCATTCTTTTCATTATATATATTTTTTTTAGTTCACAAAAATTATTTTGATATGTTTAAGAGACAAAATGACTTTTGAGATTTTAGAAGGAGAAAAAGATTAATTATAAGTAAGATTATAGAGAGAAACGTGTAAGAATATATTTGGTTCACAGTATTGGATAAGACTTTAAATGCAATTAATACTTTTTTAACTTATTTTTCTTAATATCATCTAATGCTACCGGATCAACCTTAAACATGCCATAAGTCAATTTTATTGCATACCCACATAGAATTCTTTCGTATTGGGAGATTTTGTACACATGCATGTGTAGACGTCTAAATCTAGCAATTGATGACGCGGTCTAAAGATCAAGGAAAAGATACAAGGAAAGAAGAAAGTATACATCCAGGGATCACGTGGTTTGGTGAGAAGTTTTGAGTAAGTTTTTCTTGACGTATGTAATGAAGAGTTTGATATTGAACATTTCTACGAAAACTTATCTAATATCTTGTTTGATTATCGTTTATCTATATATCTTATTAACAACCAATTATATTAATGAGAAGCCTATTTATGGGTGCATGTTGGCTAGTCAGACACATGTACTACTTATGCTCATTGATTAATTGGCATGTCAGTAAACAAAGTAACAAATTATAGAAACTATAAAATGCACATATAAACTAGAATCCTAGATCTGTATATATTAATTATATTAAAAATAAAAATAAAAAAACATTGACAATTCATGGACAGAGTCATGTCAGAAGGGTACAATACAGGTGTCAAATCATTTTAAAAGTTGCACCTAGACCGATCAGAATTGAAAACAAAGCTTCACCTGTATCTGTATGTCATTGTGAGTAAAGATGAGGTATTTAGCACATTTCGTCTTTATCATTAGTTTTTATTATACAAAATATTTCTATCTTTTAAATTTTAATATTTAGATCTCTAAATAAACGTTTCTCTGCAGAAAAAGCATCTATCGTCCATATCCGTTAATATTACCGTTAAAATTATCAAAAAAGTTAATTAGCGCAAATACATTTAAACGATAGAGATGATTTGCACAAAAAACAGTAAATAATAGTGATGTTTTGAGCACACAAATGTTTAAAGCCAGATTTTATGTCTTCTTCTTCCAATAATTATAAAATTATACACAAATCAATAAAATCACATACATTGTAATATTACACTTAAACATAGTGAAGAAAACACATAGATATTACAAGAACTTTACACATCCAAACAAATGTATGCTGCTATATACGCATTCTTGTATAGTATATTTAGCAAACAATAGGACAAAGTGTATCACAGTGGAGATAATACATGATTTGCTTTGATTTAGAAATGCGTATGAAGAACAATTATTGCAGAAAGAGAAGAAGTTATTCAATTTTCAAATGTGGTGTTTAGTTTTTGTGTGCGGGTTGGTTGTAATGTGGCATATTGAAGTGTTTAGAATGTATTTGTCGGTATATATTTGTTTAGATGTGTCTTATTCTTGTAATGTGTGAGTTTTCTTCACTATGTTTAAGTGTAATATTACAATATATGTGATTTTATCTATTTGTATGAAATTTATAGTTGTTGGAGGAAGAAGACCCAAAATCTAGCTTTAAACGTTTGTGTGTGCAAAACGTCTCTTTCGTTAACTGTTTTTTACTTAAATCATCTTTATCGTTTAAATTTATTTGCACTAATTAACCGTTTTAATAATGTTAACAGATATTGACGGCAGAGACTTTTTTCGCGAAGAAACGTTTATTTAGGAGTACAGATGTTAAAATTCAAACGATAAAGACGTTTTATACAATGAAAATAAACGTTATTTTTCGAAATGATATAAAAATCGTATATAGTACCATAATTAACGAAGCTCAGGCCATATTCTCATTTATCATTAAAAAAAATAGGAGATGCACGTGGGAAGTGGGCTAAAGTCATTTATCTAAGTTGCATAAAATAAGTATAAACATCTTTTTTTCTATTAACTTACGCTGTATTTTATTTATGGGCTAAATCAGGTATCGTTTGAGAAATTTTAGGGTTTGTCTAATTATAGAAATTATTTGTCCTTCTTTTACAGCCTGTCAGCACTTTTATTTCAAAAATAAATAATTCTCTTTCTAATTATTGTTTCTGTAATTACCACTGTCCATTATTACCGTGATCAATATGACCTTCCTCAAGCTTTCCTTTTTGGCAATGCCTCGTGTGCCTTTTCTTCCCCCCAGTGTAGAACAAAACACAATATTGTTACTTACAAAGAATAGGTCCAAAACGTCCCACCTCGGGCATCGACCCAACCCAACTTAACACGTCTATTTAAAATAATATAGATATTTTGAAATTTTTATTGATAAATTTTAACTCAAAGAACATAATGTTACTCTTATGATTTGGAAGTTTATGTTGGTAGGCAGAAGCTATATTTAATTATTTAGATGCCGACTTTAATATGTTGTCTCACACGTGCAGTCTCAATTCATTTCATCTAAACATTTAAGTTTTTTTTTTTAACAATTTAAAATCTCAAGTTGTTAGAAAGAATATACATTTAATTATTTAAATGTAATTATCAACAAATTATCAAAATTTAATCACGTTTCTCTTTTTTAATCATATACACATAAGTTCAATTTGTGGTACTAAATACGATCCTTAAAAAAAAAAAAAAAAAACCTTAAAAGTCATTATGAATACTCTTTATGTGTAACATAAGCAAATAGGAATAACTTTGTTGGGATCAATCATAATCTAAATTATGTGGCCAATTAGACGTTGTGTGACACGTGATAGTTCCATCAGAATGATATTAGCATTAATTACGCACTCAAATGGGAGATTAAATCCAATGGGATTTGACGCAAGTGGTGTTTATTTAATTAAATTTAAAGCATAGACATGCATGTAATTTGGATAAATCATGCACTGCATAAATATATAAATTAATCAAATTAATTATTACATTCTAATTAACATTTGGTTGACGCATAAATGGAAGACATAATTTGTCCCCTTTGTGGATGCCAAATGGAGATTTTTTCTAAGGAGCGCTTTATTTATTTATTTATTTTATCGGAAATGTAAAAATTATATAGATCAAAAGGTACTGTACAAATTATTGGACCTCAACCTCATAAGGGGAGAATAATTGGACCTAAACCTTTATATGGGCGTGCCTATTTTCCAGGCTAGCTAGCAAGTACTAGACTCCCTTGGCACGTTTGGAAAAATGTACGTACTTTGTTAACCCTTATTCTGTCTTTGTCACAACGAGTTACCTTAGAACAAGGGGGGAAAGAATTTTATTGACTTGAGTCAAATAAGCCTACTTTAACAAACACAGGTTGTATTAAGATTTTCCTACAAATACATAGAAAGTGTGTAGTGCATGGACTTCAAATTCAATTTAACTGGGCCCAAGTAGTCATCACACCATTTATGCAGATCACTACTTCTAATATCAATAACATATCATCGAAGCAAGGATGCACAGCAGACTTATACCACGCCACTAATGTGATGCACCGAGGACAAGCAATTTGATAGCTCGAAAAGCCCATAACCTTTAGCTCTTGCGAGATCAAATCCTTTCTCTCAATTGTCAAAATCTCTTTTAAGATAAACTCTATTTCCTTTTCATAAAGCCCAGCTTTACACATTCATTATACAAATAAGTCCACTACGAATTTGATGCAGGCCTAAGCTTATTGCAATCTGTGTCAAGCAAAGAAAATGGGCCAAATTAGGGTCAACATTTTCCACCCATCTTTCGGCCCAGCTACAACTCAATACATAAAAAAGTCCATTTTAGAAAAATGTCACGAGAGGAAATTTCTTTACTTTGTAGCTAACATTTTACACAATCAATCAAGGCAGAATAAGAACTTGTCATGCACATTTTCTTCACATTAGTAAAATATTATCGCAGCAGCAAAAAACGAGAAAGTTACGTGTCATATACATTGATAGAATTCGACAAGTTGTACATACATACACTTGCTTCAAATTAAGAAGTGACGATTTAATAGTAGTCGATAATGAAGTCTTACAGCTGCATTATATTATATTATATTATTAGGATAATAATTAATGTGCGTAGATTAGATAGCAGAACCATTCACATTCAGAGCATCCAACCTGGGAGCAATCCATTCACGTTCGGAACATCTGTGTTGATAGCATTCATCTGGCTCGAACTTCCAGGATTATTATATCTGCTTCATTGTAATTAAGAAAATCATAAAATAATTAATTTTAAATCCATTTTCATGATATGGGAAAGAAAAGAAAATTTTCTAAAATATTACCCAATTTGCAATGTAGAATTGCATTCCAAAGGTTGGAAGAAGGCCTGAGATTGAGGGTGCTGCTGGCCATATGCACAGCTTTGTTCACCACCAGCCCATGACTGCTGCATGTGATTCGCAGCGTAAATTTCTTCCAGCTGCAACCATAACGTACAAATATTTATGCACTTCCTAGATACCTTTAACAAATTATACAACAAAATAATGGCATGCACAGAAACATCCATTCAACGTGGGACTAAGCTACATTGTAATTTCTATGTCGGATGACAAGAGAATTAAATCCTACAAGTTGACTTACCTTCCTCTCCAGAGCCTTATTAGTCTCAACCATCATCTTTTCCTGTAATAAAGATTAAGCTTGTAATTAGACATAGCAGACATGAAACTAAAAGGAATATGATATCTATAGAACTAGGCACACATACCTTGGCTTGAAGATCAGAAAGTTGATCAAGCATAACCTGTGTCTGTAAATAAGTATAAAATCAGTGTAAATAAGCAAAACTAGGTTGCTCCAAAACCAATATCTGAAAATGTTACGCATGAAAACATTATTTCTGAAAAATTAAGATAAATAACACAACCCATCGAACTAAATTTTTAACTCGATCGATGCATTATGCCTTGCAAAAAAATTATTTTCATCATATCATCGATCGGTAAAAAAAATCCTAAACACTAGTTAATTTTATTGGTGAGAAGGTTAAAGCATACAGTTAATGTATTACATAAAAGTCCACAATTCCAATTTATCTTTTTCATTCAAATTAAGTTTCCTTAGATTTTCGAACATCATTCAAAAATAATAAAATAATATTTTCTAGTGGCTAAATTTATTAGTTTTCTCAAATTACCAAATTATATATATGTGTTTATGCCTTTTACATTGTATGTTTGCTATCCAATAGAAGGCGGAATTTGATTTTTTCTTCTTTAATACAGTTTAATACTATACGATTCACCTTGACCTAAAAGAAAAAGAAAAAGAAAAAGAAAACACAACTACGACAACAATCATATTGTAACAGTGATTAGCTGACATATATGGAAGTTTGCTTACCCTTGTGGATCTAATATGCTTAAGGGATGTCTCTAGTTGATGCTCCAGATGCTCAAGATCATTGATATTTAGAGGTCCCAACTCATCCCCAAGAAGATGTCTGTAACAGTTTAGAGTTCAAGAAAAAAACAAACAGTGCTTGTTGCAAAATTTATATCAGTGTAACTGAGGGGAAATAATAATTGTTGTACCTCCTCATGTATGAAATTATGTAATTCTAAGAGAGTAATATTTCTTATCGTATTGTACGTGTGCTTGTCTGCTAGAAACAAAGCCAGCCCTATTATGACGTTGAACTAGTCTATCTAAAAATTTATACTTTATGATGAAGTGGTTCAACGGCAATAAAAGTTAATTACATACCTTTGATATCGTTGTAGTGACTCGTATTTGGATTTCAGTTTTGAATATTCCCTATAGCTGCTTTCCTACAAAAAGAGTTACAAAAGTAATCATCATGTTGCTTAGGTACAATATATAACAATAATCTTAACAATGCAAGAACTAATATTTGAACATATTTGGCTAACCTGGAAAAGAAGTTACATTTAAGTCACTTTTTTTATTTTGAAATATGTTTGAATATTTTACTTTTTTCTTACTTTAAAGTAAAAAAGTTATTTAAAAGTAACTCTCATATTTAATTTAAAATTTGCTTATATACTTATAAGTTATAACTACAATTTATAAACTTAGCCAAACATAAAGCGAACAAGTATAAACCTAGATCGAACTTTTTGTGCAAGTCATCCCGAGGTTTTCAAATGCATCCAAGCAATTGGCAATAATTCTGATTTTTAAGACTTGTACTACTGAAATCATCTTCCTTTTCTTTTTGAGTTGAACCAATAAGTTCGTTTTCTATATATACACATTATTGTAGCAAGATTGAAATATATCCATATGATAATATATACCTCTAGATCTTTGGTTGAATTGTTGACTTCCAGAGAACCATAACTGCACTTTTGATACCTTTCAAGTGTTTTGAGCATGCTGAAACATTAAAAGAATCCATTAGGTAGATTTTAGAATCAGAATGACTATGACAACGAGATAATCCTTAAGCTTGAAATATAGTAGTAGATTGATCTTTTCATGTTGAAATCAACATATAAAACCCCGAGATAATGCTAAACTATTTATTACATAGAACATCGTGTGACAACTAGATCCTAAAGCCATATAGAAGCATGGTGCACACAAGAATGTCACATACTGGCTAGGTTACAAAGGTGTTTAAGCACATATAATAGGTTGAGAATAAATTTGAAGCGTTAATGCAATGAATTTTAAGTCAAAGTTCCCTTTTTTTTCCCCAAATTCCGAGTTATACTCAACTGAGATCTAGACAATATAATGACATAGCGAAGAACATGGAAATAATGTCATATCTCGGAAATTTTCTTAAGCAAATAAAGTATTCACGATAAATTATACTATTAAATGTGTTCAACCTAATCAATATTAGGAGGTAAAATATCTTTTTTCCCCCTTTTTATATAGTGTACCAATGATGATAAGAGTTCCAACCTATAATCCCAAAATCATTCGAGTATATTGGAGTTGTAAAATTGGAAGAATGAATAATCTTTATTCTTGTATAGAATGTACAAGTATATATAATTAACAAATCTAATACTAAGTAGGAAAGTAATATTACAAAGAAGAAAAATAATATATTACAATATATTTGAATAGATTATAAGCAATATTTGATATTATAATATATTTTCAACAGCATTCAAGGAATTGTCAAGAAAAATTATACACAACAACTCTAATACAAAAAGCGAAATAAATATTCACAAAAGTAAAAGGATTGATGTACATTTAAATACGTTTACTAAGGGCTTGTTCGGTAGAGTTTTTTTTGGAGAAAAAATGGGTTTTTTTTGTTACTTTTTGACTTTTTGACTTTTTATATAGTGTAAAAAGAGTTGAAAAGTCAAAAATTGTAGGCAAAAAAATAGATTTTTTGGGCAAAAAAACTCTACCGAACATGCTCTAAGTGTAATTTGGAGTAATATAAGGAATGTGACTTCAAGACCTTGGAATGCTCCTCGAACTTTACATTTATATGAAACTAATGATAATCAAACTATTCTTTACATTTCCCTATTCAAGTTTAACAAGATTACTACATGAAAATTGTTTCAATACATTTAACAAAATGGATTCTTAACATACTCAAAGTTTCTACAAATTTTCTTGCCCCTAATTATGCCGACTAGCATATCAAATCAGTCAAGGTATTGAAAAAAAATGTTAGGGCATGTTCGGTGTAGTTTTTTTTTTGAAAAAATAGATTTTTTTTGGTACTTTATTAACTTTTCAAACTTTTTTGTAGTATATAAATGTTGAAAAGTCAAAAATTATAAGCCAAAAAATGAATTTTTTTAGAAAAAAAAATGACCACCGAACATGCCTTTAATTAATATATACACACACCATTGTAATACTAATGTGTTTACATGATTAAATTCTCACCTCATACTTCTTGCTGATCATTTGAACTATATAACCTAAATTATGTAATATATAAGTATTAACCTAATAAGAGATTAGAAACAAAACCTGCATTTCTTTATTAATAAACTTCAAGAATTAAACAAAGGTCAAATTTTTTTAGTTGTTCGATTTCAAACAACAATTGAAGTACAAACATGCAATTCTGTCATGTCAATATATTTAACAAATTTATTATGATGCCCTGCAATATCTGATCCAACCTCCGATGTCAGTTTTTGTCACAAATAGGCAGAAACCTCCGATGCAATATCTGATCCTTAGTAAAAAGAATTTAGCTTTACAGAAACCCTAGAAAGCAAACGTCATGCTTTTATAAATCGAAAAAATAAGTCATAATATTTCTGAAAACAACATATGTAACATCTTTTCAAAATGAAAAACCAAAAGGAAGATGGATCGATCAGGCTTGAAACTAGGTAAAAGCAAGGTTCTAATGAAAACATTATGTGTATTTCTCAGAATATACAGATCATAGATTGACAAAAATTGCCAGTCATTTATTAGTAATTAAAAGCAAATTCAGACCAGAGAAAAACAAATCAAAGAAACAAAAGACCTAAATTTAAATCAAATTAGAAGATAAGAACTCAATCTTTACTTTTTGAATATATTGAATAATTAAGAATTATCTCAGAAATATAGATATATAGACAGATCAATCCGACCAGGAAAACAAGAGAAGAAAAATTCTTGAACAAAATCATAAAAAGGAAATAAGAAACATATAAAGAAATTGGAAATAAAAAACATATCAAAGAATAGGGTCGATTAATTATAGTACTGTAAATTCATTTAACAATTATTAGGGTTAAGATAAAAAATAAAAAAATATGTACTTGGAGCTGCTGCAGAACTCATAGAGCTTCCCGCGGTTGGAAAAGATTATAAGAGCAACTTCGGCATCACACAGAACAGAGAGTTCATAGGCTTTCTTAAGCAGTCCATTTCTTCTCTTCGCAAATGTCACCTGCCGATTAATCTTGTTCTCTATCCTCTTCAACTCCACTCTTCCCCTACCCATGATCTCTCCTTCCACCTATTTCTATATGAATATGTATCTATATATGTAAGTATATAGATATATATAAATATGGTTCTTTACTCCCTTTCTTCTGTTGGCCCTCTTTCTCTCACCTCTGCACACAATTTTTGGCTAACCTAAAATGTTCCAATCTTGAAAGCCCTGAAAAGAGAAAAACCAGAAAAGATTAGTTTTTTTTTATACAGAAGAACTGAATGTGTGTGAATTGTGGGTTTATTTGAATATATTGGTTCTTGATGTTTTAGATTTTGGATTCTCCGTAAAAACCTTAGGATTTGGCATGTGCACTGTAGATCAGATATCAAAAACTTAGGGTTGGAGTTTTTTCCCTTACTTTCTAATTGTGAAGCTTACATGTCTTTTAACCATTGTAATAAACGCGTGCTCCTGTTTGAAATGTCGAACGTGAACTGCACGCATTGAAAATAACAATTTAGGTGAGGGAAACGCGCCATGTGTAAACGTGGTGGTAGATTTTGTTCCATTGCAATTTCCATCAGCAAAAATCGAGTACCACTTGGTAAATGTATGTGTCCCTACGTTGAAATTATTTTTTTAAGTATAAGTTGATAATTTTTTTAAGTATATAAATAATAAATAAGTAGTAAATTATAAATTTTAGAAAATATGTGAATACGGTTGTTTTTTATTCGGATTAAAATCAAATTTTTTATTTCTAAATTTGATAAAATGAATAGTTGCAAAATTGTAAAAAATTGTGGGTTCTATAAAATATGTGATTAAAATTAATTGTTAATTTTAATTTTAATTTTTTAATAAAATTTTAATTTAAATCAAATAAATTTTAAAAATATATTTAATTAATTTGACCAACTTAAATTTTAATTTGATCTTATCCAAACAAACCACCAATGGCATTATTCGGACAAGTCAGACAGCCGTCATCAATCTTAAACTGGTTATCCACGTGTCAGTACATCAGTGGTTTACAAATATTTTGTTTGACAAAAGTCCAACCAAGTAGATTATGGCAGGATTCCTCTTGCAATAGGTAACATATTATTGTGTAATTAAATAGAAATTAGTGGTCTCGAGAAAAATTTTAATTTTAAATTTATTTATTGTTAAATATTATTTTACGTATTAATTTAAACTTAATGAAAATAAATTTTAACTTCATTGTAGAATTTTTTCACTCTTATTATCATGTGTATTCTATTTACCCACTTGCTATTCATTCTCTTCCTCCCTTCTATCCCAACTACCATCCCCTCTATCCTCGTGTCCTATACTCGGCAATATTCAAATTGTTGAGTAGCAGCTCAGAAGTCTCTAAGTTACTTCCGTGTATTCAGAAGGGTGGGAGAGGACAAGCAACAAAGAAATAAGATGTAACGAATTGAAGAAGAAGGCCGGGTTGAGAACTAAACTATACTAATGTATTTATTGAAAGGCACATCATTTATTAACAAGTCACTTTTGCAACTAAACTATATATTAGATGAATGTCTATAGAAAATTAGAAATAATATAATTACACATTTACTTGCTATATAGGATAGAGAAATGTTTCTTGAAACTAGAACTCACGCAATGTGTTGAATGTGTAATTATTTTATATCTATCAAAAAATAAACAAATTTTTTTTTATTGAAACTCTGTCGAATTTCTAGCTCAAACTAGAGTACTCCAATCAACCAATATTCTCCACGTTCAGTCACCAAACTCACTACAAATAATGGTCTTAAAGCTCTCAACTACCTCACAACTCTTGAAAAATTAAGTATCAAAAAATTTATTGGTAGGTGATGAGAAACTACGACAGATAACTCTATTTATTTGTTGAATTCGACTGTAGGCCAGCACATTTTAGAATATAATTCACCAACAATTAAATTGAATAGTAAAATGAAACTCTAAAATAGTTAAACATGCCAAAAAAAAAAAAAAATACGAACGATAGTGTAAAATTTTGTTATTTATTTTTTACTGTTTTAGTGGGGATAAATGACATAGATGTTGACATGTTTTGCATAGTGAATTCCTAGTGGGCACTATTTGATTGAATGATATTCAAAGCAACTAAGTCCAACCTCCCAATTGTGTTGTCGGGTGTCGAATTTAAAGTGATGCTTTATCAACTCATGTCAAGCCATTTCGCCCAAGTTGTATCGAAGGGACTTAAGGGTCAATTTCAACATGACGAGCATACAATGAAAAGTTGTATAGAATATGAACAAAAAAGAGCACGTAAATAAATATATAAGTGTAAATAAATAAATGTTACATTTTTGATCTATTACTTATACTTTTAAATAAAATAACTCAACAACACGTAATTCATAATTCAAATTTATTCATTTTTGTATTCAATTTAACTTGTTTACATAGAGCATGTTGGGCTAAGCTTAAAAGTTTACTTACAAGTACATTTACTTATCTTAATATTAAAATAAGTATTATTTCTTACTCAATAGTAAAAATAAAAAAGTATGTTATACAAACATATTGGAAAAAAATTACTTAAAAGTGAATTTACTTTTTTTTAAGCTTAATCCATTATCTCAAAAGGCGCTTTTAGCATGTTTAATGAAAATAAGAAATAAGTTATTTATTATAACACAAAAGTAAGATTACTCTAAAAATAATAATCATTTTTACTTAAAAGGCGAATTACCAACAGATACTTGGGGACAAAAAATTATTTAAAAGTTATTTTACATTTTTGTAAGCTTAGCCAAACACGCTCACCGAATTGGTTTTGTTTAGTCTCGACGATGTTATGGTTGAATGTGTTACCCACGTATGCACCTTATACTAGTGTTTTTTCGATGATGTAAAATTAACTAAATTTGAGAACATGATTACACTAACTAGCTAGGATAATTAAGTTCACATTTTGATACTCGATTTTGCCAATATGTTCACTTAGTCAATACTCAATAAATAGTATACTATTTCATTGTCTACTTGATTTTTTTTTTTTTTTTTAATCGTAGTTACTATGATTTTAACATATTTTTTTAGTAAAAATGTTTAATAATAAAATGTGGATATTGTGAATACTTTTCTTGTACCCAACCCTACAACCCTAGAGTGACATTTATTCTTAGCTAGCATACAACCCTACAAAAATATGACACCCACGATTTTGTTCTTCTACATGTAGAATTGGTAGTCAACAAATTAAGTGATATTATTGATAGTTAACAGTATGCTAGGTCCCCCCCCCCTGAGGATACCCATGAAGGTGGCTCTAGAGGTTTTTTTTTTTTTTTTGCAATCCGAAAGAAGACTACTGAAGATTTTACAATTGGTATCGAAGTCAGGAATATTTAATTTAATTTTTTAATATAATGAGATAAAGTCTTGTTATCGGCCATTTATAAAAAAAAAAAAAAAAAATGTACCAAATCTTTAACAATAAATAAATAAATTTGGTCTACACGTGATTAAACATGTCAAAATATAGAATTTAATTTAAGTTTTTAAATTAGGTAGTTGAACGACTAAAGAAAGACAAATTTGCACCAACATAACCCTCTTTGCAAGCCTAGTAAATCTAAAACCGCATCCTTAATTATTCACTTGATTCTATTTCAAACATAACTTATTGCACACTAATGATAGTAGATGCCATGGGTGGAGAAATTAGCAACCCTCAAACCTACATCATCAAGAGTCGAATGATCATTGAACTCGTACAAATCGGTGTCAAATTATTTGAACACACAAAAATACATGTTTAATTATAGTCCTTGTTATTTTCTATGTAATATAAAACTTCAAGACATTTGAGGGCATACATAAATCTCCACATTGGTGACACATCGGTATCTCCTATAATTGCTTCTAACTCTTTAATATTAAGGGGGGTGTCCTCAACTTAAATTTTAATAGAGTTTAAAAATTTTGTATTAATTTTGGTCTTCCCAACTTAAATTTTAATAGATTCAATTAAAATTTAGGTGTACTTAACTCAAATTTTAATATATTCAATTGAAATTTATGTGTCCTCAGGTGTCCCCAATTACTATTGAATTTCTAAAGATTTCATTAATTAGAAGATTTAAACAGATTTGTATGGATTTCGAGCTCATAAATATGAATACCAAATTCTTTGAAAATTATATCATCACCTCTCAAAATTTCAATCCAACTATTCTTTTACGCATCTCTTCCTCTCGCCTCTCTCTTCGATTTGTGCCACAAATTTTTATAGTAAACCCTTGTACTTGATTTTCAATTTATATTAGTATGAAAATTTATTGAATTTTTTTTTTATTCGAGTAAAAAAATATCCCATACAATAACATTTATTTGGTGATTAAAAGAAATATAAAAAATATTGTTTTTTATTTTTTAAAATGAAGGTGTTTAGTCATCGTGGAAAATGAAATATGGCGTGATTGAGCATAAGCCAACTTCATTGAAGGTGGTTGATTAAAGAACTTGCATTTTTTATAACTACAAGATATGAATTAATCATGGGGACTTTAAAAAGTTAAGAAAAAGGGCAAAAAGGAAAGACTGCAAAACTCATAATAACAAAAAGAAAACGTAATATCAGTTATTCGCGTGACAACGTCTTTTCAGTTTAACGATGCTACTCCATATCTCGTGGGTATTTTCACGTTTTACCGCAGGATCACCTGAGAAGGATTACAGATACAGTGACACGTGTCAAATAGTGATACGTTAGAATTTCCAGGTGACACAGATGATTGGCGGCAATATGAACAGTGGAGTACAGTGTTTTCGGCTTCCACAGTACAGTAATTTTGCCACAGGTTTCTAGACGTGACAGGTGTACTGTAGTGGGCTTGCCTAATGGAAAATGTGGTGTTTTGTTGAATGTATTTGGGCCTTCAGCACATAATAGTTCCTAATATTTGGGAAATGATCTCCTCTCATAACGGTGGGGAGGAGTTATAAAGACCACAGGACACGTATAAAGGTTGAAGAACACATGTTTTGTGACCATTAAACAAGTAATTAATTTTTATGTTAATCACTTCTTCTTTATTCAATGATCACATGATACGCTTTTATGTTAATCACTTTTTCTTTATTCAATGGTTGTGTCATGTGACCTTTATAACTCCTCCCCACCATGGGGAGGAGATCATTATCCTATAATAGTTACCCTAGTGTCGGATTTTGGGACTTTTTATCTTTTCTAAATTCCCACATTTTCTTGAAAAATTCTTCTTTTTAATTTATTTTCTAATAAAAAATAACATTAATCTCTAATATATTTGGTTTAAGTATTGACCTATAATCAAACATAACTATGTCACATGTACTAAAAATAGACTCCAATACTACAGATGATACTGAAAATGTTAATAGATCGCATACTCGAATTGTAACAATTGGATATTGACGCTCATTTTGTCTCCACCAAAGTATATCAAAATTTTCTCTCTCTTCTTTATCTAACATATTAAGCTTGTTGTAAGCAAAATATCTAGTTAACTCTAAATGTACGTCTCTACTACATGATCGTACATTCGTAGCATGAAAAGGAAGAGAGAGGGAGGGAAAGAACCAGCTTGTTGAATTCTTCTAACTGAACTAAGGAAACTCTATAAATTATTATCGTTATTTGATGAAATGTTAGTGGATTCTCGTAACTTAATTTATTAGAAATTGTTAATACAATATATTTTGTACTTTTTAAATTTAATATACGATCTATAAGTGACGATAACGCGAACAATAAAGACAATTCCTTCCAATATTTTCTAGACATTATTCTCCATTGCTATTACAATATGTGAGAAAATTAGAAAATTCTTATACTTAATAAAATTATTGGCAATATAATAAAAATAATTTAGAATTAATGGACTAGTAGTATAATATACGCCATCATATGCGTTTGCAGCGTCGAAAATTTTTTTGTAAAAATTTTCTCATATGAAATGAGATTTTCCAATCATATGATTGTAAATCATATTTCGGACCGTGTAAGTGTCGACCGAAATAGGCAGTAATATAATGTACGTACATTCATATGATTTAGGTAATAAATAAATAGAGTCTAATCTATGGTCAACGTGTGAACATAAATATTTTGTTCAAAATGAATTTTCTATACATAATTCATCAAATACTTGTTATCGAACCGGCGAGACGATAATATAATTTATGACATACCTAATTTTTCTATCCGTCGGTCTATAAATTTTAAACCATATTTGACAATTAAATTAAAAATGTGAATGTGACATACACAACTAATATGAAATAAAATGTCACTAAAATTGAGATTTAATTGTTGTGTTAATATTTTTATTAATATATTATTAGGTGTAACATTGTCAAATGTAAAAATACGAATTCTAGATTCACAATTGAATTCTCTAATAATAGTCATTAAAATATTAAAAATATTTATTTTATTATGAAGGTAGTCAATTACTTTAAATACAATTACCTTTTTTACGCATTATCCATTATTTATCAATAAAATGTAAAGTGACATCAACATATCATTTATAGTTTTTACTAGACCACAAGTTCGAAATAAATAATACAACATCAGAATATCTGTTTAAATCACATATTATGTTTTGTCTTTTTATTCAATAAAACAATAGTGTCTCAACAAATAGTGTACTAGAATATGATGTGTATATTGGTTGAAGATACATTTGTATGAACTTGATGAAGTGAACGCTTTCCACTAAGTTAAGTAGAAACTCACAATTTACCACCAATTGAGTCATGTTTTTCCAGTGCACGTTTTCTTACGAATAAACCCAGTTGTTTAGATTCGGATTAGAATTGAAATTTGCACCGAGATATCCGAAAATTGAAGTTGCACTTGATTTGTATCCACCCTTCGTGTTTTTGTAAACACTTTGAATAGTGTCAGTTTAGATAGTTGTGCCCCCACACTTTTACCATGAAAATCTGTGTTTTATGGTTGTCCGTCTATTGTTGTACCAGTATGCACTAAATTGAAATGTTCTCAACACTTAGTCTTTTATTTTTGTCTCGTCATTTAGTACTAAAACTGATTGTTGTATGAATGTGAGTTTCTAAATTTTTGTCAATATCTTCCAAATTAATTGGATTTGTATCCCATAATAATCACCAAAATTAAGAATTTGAATATCATTTAACCCATTGAAATCATTATATGTTTGGTGACCACTTCCTTGAGTGTAATCCAGTAGGATAGTACAAAAATGTAGAATAAAGAATGTAGAAATGTAGAATTTGAACACAAGAAATCACTAAAATAAACAAATTAAAATGTAGATTGTACAATAAAAGAACTAATATTGAAAATAAAATACTTTAAGATTAAGTTGAGAGTTGTAAGAAATATTGAAGTAGTTGGGAAAAAATATATATAGGAAAAAAATATGATCGTTATTTTTCCTTTTACAAAAAAAGTTGCAGGGACAAACGGTCACTTTTGTAACCGTTAGTCTCCAACCTTTTGGTTTGTGATCGTTGAGGACTACGATCCTTTATACTAGTTGGCTCGTATATTTTCAAGGGCTGACACCCCTGACTTGGCACTGGCCCGGACTCATCCTTAGACGAGCCCGGGCTAATAATGACTGAACTACAGAGGCCTACTGACAGTTGAGCCCAATTGTCATTCCTAGTACCATATATTGATTCTACATCCATTCCCAAGTCAAACGCCACAAAATTTTCTTAAAATTGTCGCCGCACACAACATCGCATATGTGTTCTATGCGTAATATCATAACGTCACGCGCCTTCAAGTCCTTCGTCTTTGTCACACGCGTCTCCATGCACTCACAAGTGCCTCCACACAGTCTCACGCGTCCAGTTTTAGCTTTGACTCACCACGTCATTTACATGTTATCATCCACGTGTTAGAGCTAATGAAAATGTTATTGAGTTAGATATTATCGAGTTTATGAAAATGTTAATGTAAAGCCAGCTTGTTTAATAGTGATTATGTTAATTCAATTGTAAATATATGGAGGTTTTCATAATTTTTGAAAAGTGCATTCATACGTGAGTTTGAAGGCGTGAAAAGTTGTCATACAAAAATTTATTAACAAAAAAAAGACCAAAACCATATCAAAACTAAAAATATTATGTACAAAATTATTGAAACTAAAATGTTTTTTATAATAAAATTTTAAAATACTTTAATATCGGTCAATGTGATTGACCCAATTTATTAGAAATTTTAAGTAGGTGATTACTTAAATTTATCAAAAAATAAGTAGTTTGTAAGAACTTTTTAAATAGTTGATTCTACTACTTTCTTCCATAACCTAACAATATTAGAAAGCATTAGCCATCCATGTCTCGTTTCAAATTTTAATGCAAGTTGGATATATCGTATGGAACAATATTTCTAATTCTCTATATTCTTCAATAGTTCCAAGTGGAGTCCGAATTTTATATTCGTCTGAATCTCCATCTCTCCATTGTGGGTGCTGGAAATATATTGCTAGAATTATTTTATCTAAATCCAACATTTCCAATTCATAAATGAAGGCCTATTAGCTCAGTTGGTTAGAGCGTCGTGCTAATAACGCGAAGGTCGCAGGTTCGAGACCTGCATGGGCCATTATTTTAAATTTCTTCTTTTTAACAAGATTCTTTGTTGCAACCAAAGAACTTCCTGTTAATTGTGCATATGTCCTCCCATTTACAACTCTTATCCACAATGTGCCCAAGCATTTCAAATATTGTTAATATTCTTCCTCTATTTTTTGTTCTATTTTCTTTCTCGTGACAATAATTATTTGTTGCAACATTGACACTGCAAAAGTTCTTAGAGCCTCAAGCTTATAGTATTGGCAAGTTCTAAATGAACACTTTTACTCCTAATCCATACTTAGCCTCGTTTCAAAAACGAAGTGAAATATTTTTCGAAAAGAAACAATACAAATCTTTTATCGTTCACTAATTTAATCATTAATCATGTTCAAATAAAAATAAACTACAAGCATAACTGCTTGAAAATACTAGACATTCCTCAATAAATATATCCTCCACTATTACTGTACATGTTAATGGCATCAGGCTCACAAGAATTAGCAGTATTGGATTGATTTTGGATAGCCATTTTACTGCAATTATTCAACTGCTGGTTCCACAACCCTCCCCATAAATAACTATCAATTGGGATAGTATCTGGACAGGACACAAAATCCTCGTACATCGTAGGCAACATTTCATTTTCCAACTCCATTATTGCGCCGGAGTTGTGTTTCTCCTTTGCCTCGAAAAGTACACTTTCATTGCTTATGGCTTCCACCTGATTCTTCTCCTCACGTAGAAGAATTTTCCTCCTATCTTGCTTTTCAGAAGCCTTTCTACTCTTCTTGAAATGAGTTCTCCAGTAGTTTTTGATCTCGTTATCCGTTCTTCCAGGCAAGTATCTCGCTATAGTCGACCATCTATGGATAGAGCAATAGTATTATTCTCAATAAATTTGGAACCGATCCATATGTTAGATAATCGAATAAAGATGTAGAAAGAGTAGGCAATTACTTGTTCCCCCAAAGGGCATGAAGTTCAATAATAATTCCTTCCTCCTGAGGTGTTATGTGGCCTCTTTTCAGTCCTGGCCTCAAGTAGTTCACCCATCTTAATCTACAACTCTTTGCATTCCTATTCAGCCCTATATACCAAATATTGCGACATAAGTTATCAAGTAGCAGTCGAGAGCCCAAAAAGAATAAGTCCTCTCGATAAGCTCATGACCCAAAAAACGAGACATTTTACACACATACCTGCACACCTGGCTACAGAACTCCATCTCCCTTCACCATTCTGAGTTACATATTGTGCAAGCAGCTTATCCTCTTCAGGAGTCCAAGGCCCTTTTCTCCACTCTTTTTCTGAAACACCCCAGCTCTCCATTTCAACCATTTTTTTTTAAAAGTTGCTTTAAATTGGTATGACAAAACCCATATGCAATCTTTGCTTATATAATGTACTATATATCTACATCACTTTGTCACTTTCAATGTCCTTTTTTAAGGCATTAATAGAGTTGATCTAGATTAAACAAGCTTAACTAGTCCTTCAACCTTATACCATATTCCAGATGTAATTACATTATGCTTTTGGTTTTAGTCTTGCCCAATAGTAATTAAACAAGTGTTGCTACAAAATCTTTTGTACCCTAATATGAAGCACAAGGATAAATATTCCTCATTTAAGATTAATTAAAGAAAAAAAAAATCTTGATCAAGCCGTAGAATTTAGTGGGTTTTTGGTGTAAATGTGTTAGACTCCAATTGTCATGTAACACATGTTGGTATATGTAATTAATCTTGTGATTAATGATTTAGATATGGATTGAGATGAGCTAATAATCCCTTATTTTATTTAAAGTGTTAAGAAGCTTCATGATGCTAAATTGGGTAATGGGATTAATAAAATATGTAAAAGATGAACAGCTCGATGAGGAAGTGAGTCAAGTCGTGGACGCGTGGACATGAGTGGCATTATTAAAATGTAAAGGCCATTTTTTTAATTGATAAAACACATTAATTTAAAGCATAATGATATATATAGGTAATGATGTGTACCATACCACACCATTAATATATTTTATGTAAAGCTTTTCAATAAAAGAGTTCAAGATCTAGAAGAGTACCACAAGATCAAGTAATGGTTGTACTATATGCTTTATTTGATTTTGCCAAGACTAATTTATTAAAAGTTGATGTATTCTGTTGTCGCAAATCTGTGCAAACGCATCAACCTGGCATCTGTGAAAATTTCCCAGCAATGTTTCTCTTATTTCATGTTTAGTGCTGGTTTGATAAAGTTTTTTTTTTTTTTTTCCTTAATGGTATATTACAAGCAGTGCATTTTACAAAATGTGTAGTTCAAAAATAAATAAAAGTTGTAGATTCTATAAAATATGTAAATAAAAACTAATGTCTCACGACTCTCACCAGTAAATCCTATAAAATATATAAATAAAAAAATATTTAACTAATTTATAAATATTTATAAGCATTCTCAAATATACTAGACGGATTAATGAGGAAAATAAATTTTTCATTCTAAATGTAAATTACATTGTAAATGTTTCGGGCTAAAATTAGGGTAAATTACACTCCCAATTCTATTCTTTTAGTTTTGTAAAAATATCATTAATATTCAATTTTATTTGTACTAATCGTCTCCATCATTTCATTAATTCGCATAAATAGTCTTTTTACATATTATTATTTAAAATAATTAAAAAAAAACTTCACCTTCACTTCCACCCCCACCGACGCCGAACTAAAATCACAGCCATTTCTCGGATCAACCAACATGGACAGGCTAATTTCCCTAGTTCGTAGAGCGTAGGCAATTTCATCAGCAATAGTCAAATAAGAAACTATCCAACCACTTAGTGCCATCCATATCGTCATTGTCATCCAAATTGTCATATTACAAGGCATCGCCATTGTTTTTTTGTCCCAATTCTCTAAATCTTCAAATTTCACATTTTGATTCAACAAACAATCAAAAGAAATTGAAATTGTTGCTTATTTAAAGCGAACCCATATAAAAAACAAACCATCTATTTCGTATTGCAAACCATCAAATTCTTAACTCTTTCTCTAACCTTGACAAAATTCATTCCAAGAAAACAATAAACAATTTCTTGATTCTCTTGCAAACGAATAAATAATCAAAGCCCAGCAACAAATTTCTCAATTCTAAGACAATACTTTCATGATGGGCTATCAACAATTATTGCTTCAGATTAAATAAACAAAATCATAACCCACCAAACTCTTCTTTGATTCTCCAAAAGTGGTAGCCATTGAGTAATAGAAAAATGAGTAGATGTGCTGATTTTGAAGAATAATCTATTTTGGGGTTAGTTTCCATAAATTTCTAGGGATGCAATTTGTGGAATAGATGGAAATAAATAGGGGTGGAGAAGAAGGTGAATGTTTTTTTAATTGTTTAAAATAATAATATATAAAGAAATTATTTTGTACTTTTGAAAAAAGTTAGGTATCTCAATTGCAATTTTTTTTATTAAGTTTTCTACTTTTTGCTATTTTAATTTATTTAAGCTAAGAGAAAAATAGTCAAAAAATTTATTTGGAGACTACATGTGCGAATTAATAAAAGGATGAGGACAATAACTGCAAATAAAATTAAATATATGTGATATTATTACAAAGCTGAAAGAATGAGACTATGAGTATAATTTACCTTAGAGATATTGGAGCAAATAGTCTCTAATATTTGTCCTTAATATGGAAATGGTCCATAACCTTTATTTTTTGTCACAAAAGTTTATAATATATGTGTTTTGGTGCGCAATTGGTCTTTATTTGATGAAAAAGACAAATATGCTCTTTGTTTTAATTGAAAAAAATTGTAATTGGATACTTAACATTTGTAAAATGTGCAAATAAGTTCAGTACATTTATTACAGTGTTAATTAAACTAATGGTCATCATTCTTTCAAGTTTGTAACAATTTCATCCCCATTCTTTTTTTTAGCAGATATCATCCCCATTCTTCCATTTATTCTCACATATGATCCCCAAATCACTATTTTTCACTATTTCTATGACAATTTTATCTCTTGACTTAAATAAATTAAAATAATATGAAAAAAAATACAATGAAAACATTGCAATTGAGCCCTTAACATTTTCAAAAGTACAAATAAATACTACACAATTTTATTTTATTCAAATAAGTGTTATTTCCCAACTCAAAGAAATCATCTTTTCCCACCCACCCACACTGGTGCAAAGATTACCTTAGTCACCACTAACCGCGGCTTCAAACAAATGAAATTTTTTCCAACCATCAACGAATAATAGTATGCCTTTTTCGAAATGAAATAAAAAATAGCGTTGAATCCATGTCCGAAGGAACAATTCCCGATGGCCGCATCAGCGTCCGCATCGTCGTGGTTGGCGATCGTGCTACCGAAAAATTCAGTCTCATTGCTGCTGCCGCCTCCAAAACCTTTTCTCGAGAAGTTCCTCATGTGCTACCACCCACTCGCCTCCCTGCCGATTTCTATCCCAATAATGTCCCCATCACTATCATCGAAACCTCATCCAGGTTCGAATTTGTATGTGTGGTTGCGAATTTCACTACAAATTTATGTTTGACTGGATTAATTGGATTTGGTGTTATTACTATACATAGTTTGGAGTATAAATGGAGGCTTGTTGAAGAGTTGAAGCGAGCGGATGCCGTTGTGTTGACGTATGCATGCGATCAGCTGACGACGCTCAATCGCATCAGTTCTTTCTAGATTTATGAACTTTGTATGAAATTTTTCCCAACCTCCCGGGAATTGGTCCTCCGGAATTGGTCAACTTTCCTTGGGTGGCTGTGGTGGCGCATGAACTTCATCGTCGCTTTAGTGGATTCATGATTTATATGATGCAAGAACACATACAGGTCCTGGAACAAGACCCCATATTCCTAAGTTTAATTTTTTTTTTCCATGGAATTTGACGCAAGGGGGTGGGTGGGAAAAGATGATTTTTTTGAGTTGGAGAAGAACATTTATTTGAGTAAAATAAAATTGTTTATAATTTATTTGTATTTTTGAAAAGGTTAAGAGCTTAATTGCAATATTTTTATTGTATTTTTTTTCATATTATTTTAATTATTTTAAATCAAGGAGTAAAATTTTCATAGAAATGTCAGAATAGTGAAAAATAGTTATTTGGGGACCATCTGTGAGAATAAATGGAAGAATGTGGGTGATATCTGTTAAAAAAAAGAATGAAGATGAAATCGTTACAAATCTGAAAGAATGGAGACCATTAATGTAATTAACCCTAAATAATATTTAATTTAATATATTAAATATATCACTATAGTTGTATCAATTAAATTTTTCTTAAGAGAAAAATATAAAATTATTGTGCTTTAAGTATATGTAATAATTATGTGATGTAAAAACTTGAATAAAAATTAAATTAAATTAAATAATTAACAAAAAATCATATATAATTTATGACATTGAACCAATCTTATTATTATTATTTTAAATACAAATACTAATAAAAATTAATTTATATATTATATATTATTTATTTTTGAACGATAATAAAACCATAAATGAAAATATGAGGAATACAGTTAGAACTCTAATATTTGTAGTTAATAAATGAATAGATTTATTAAATAAAGTATTTGAATATCAAGTTTGTGACAAATTAAATTTTTTTTATGTTGTAAAAATAAAATAAAAGTTTAAATTTTAAATAATGTAATTACTTAATAATATAAAAAAATAAGTTTATCTAACATGTTTATTAATAATTATGAGCTTAAATTTAAGTTATTTTATAACAGGTCGTAGAATAAAAAAAAATTAGTATATTATCAATTTGGTAAATAAAGTTTTCATTTTTAAAAAATCGTTAATTTCCTTTGATTTTTTATAAAAAAAAATAAAAGTATGGGATTTATTTGCACTTTTTGCAAAAGTTAGTAACACAACTACAATTATTCCTTATTAAAATTAATGTTATATTAATTTTTTTTCATCAAATAAGGACTAATTGTATACTAAAACACACAGGTTAAGGATTTTTGTACCAAAAATAAACGTTAGGGACCATTTTCATACTAAGAGTAAAGGTGATGGACCATTTGCATCAATTTTTCTTTACCTTATATTATAAGTATATGCAATAAAATTGACCGGGAGGTGGAGTCATGAAAATGCTTCTTTCTTCCATATTTGTAACTTTAGCCATGTGGAACAATATGTTATTGCTGAAACACTGAGAATTAAAATCTTATATCAAAACACTATGTATGAATGATATAAATTGTCTAAACAAGAATTACTGAATAGTGAACAATTAGTTTAGATATTCACAATCAAGAAGTACTGGATTCTCTTTCGAATAAGCTCTAAAAAGAAAATGAAGACTGGAATGCAACGAGCGTTTATTATTGAATTCACCCGATTCGATAGTACCTATTTTGGGAGGCACTAAATAGATAAGTCGTCAAACGTGAATTCTAGATACAGTTGCTATTTTATCTTTCTATGCATATGTTTGGAGGTGCTGAAATTATAATTTAAGTGTTTATATTATAAACAGTTGGTAAATGTGTGGATAAAAAGTGGTTGTAAGTAGTGGGTCCCATAAAATGTGTGGATAAAAATTATGTTTGACTAATTTGACCAGCTGAAATTATAATTTAAGTTATGCCAAACATATGCTATATTTCTATCTAGACTTCTGGTACTATGCAAGAATAATATTTAATGCTGCTCTAACAAAAGCCACCTGTACTACGCCTACAAAAAGTGAGAAAAAATATAAAATTTAGAAATGCAACCATAATTTTTCTATGCACCTTCTCCTTTTTGTCTTAGCTTGGTACATTAAGAGCATGTTTGACTATATTTTAATGCATAATTTTAAATTGATTAAATATAATTTTTATTTACATATTTTATAAAATTTATAATTTATAAATATTTAAAAAAAAAAATTCGATAATATCAAACATGTTATAAGTCTTAAATATATAATATAAAAATGAAGCACATGGATTACAGCCAAAATAAAGAAAATTGAAACAGCCAAATCAGCCCATATGGAGAAAGTAGAACAAAAAGACCAGTAGCAGCAAGAAAAGAGGCCCAAGTCAAACCAAGCCCTACAAGTATCGCATTGGCGAAACAAACGAAACCCTAACTGTAAATCTACTTGCGCCGCTGGGTTCAAGTCTATATAAACTAATCTCAATTGGTGTTTCGCAAATAAATTTGACCGATGGCGGTGGATCAGGAGGCAAAGGAAGAGAATGTCCGCCGGAAGCTTTTCGGTTGGGAGCATTAGGAAATGAATTTTTTTTCATTTATTGAAATTCGTTTCGTTTCCTATTCCTCCCATACCGAAGGTTTTCGAGCATTCCTCCCATTTCCTTCTGTCTATTTATTCACGCTTAAACTTGCTCCGATTGTTGAATCTCTGTAACTTTTGTATTTTCTCTTTTATTATTATTTTTAGATCCGATGTAACTTCGCACAATAATTTATTATTTGTTCCAGAAATGGTTCCTCGACATTGAACAAGGTGAAGAGGAGTAGGGAAAACGTTGGTTGAAAGTCCTATACATAAAAACAAAAAAAGAATCGTTCATACAAAGTTTTACACGTTTTTGTTTGTTTTGTATATTTGTTTCGTTGTTGACCTTAGTTGATGTGTTGTGTTGATGGTATTTTTCATGTTGTATTTTTGTGTTAGATTCATGGAATTGAAGTGTGTTTCATTCTTTACTCCAAAAAGCCACATTGTGTTGCAGATCTCATTTGTAACACCGTATGTTACAATGATTTGTTACTTCTGCCACCACATCACTGGAGGGTAATTACATTTTGTCCACTGATGTCTAGGAGAACACTACTCCATGTTAAAACTCTTTTAATGAAAAAAAGTATGTTTGTGCTAGACGAGCAGTAATGTATGTTACACGAGCAGCTACACACAGGTGGTGCGCCTCCACACATGCAAGGGACCACCCTTGTATCAGTTGGGCAGATCTTCGAATCTGACAACATATAATTTCCATGTGTTACACAATGGTACATTTGTATTTGAAAAAGCAACATTGTGATATTTATTATAAATAATGATCTCCTGCTCCTGGGGGTAGGAATTCA
Source organism: Forsythia viridissima (assembly GCA_030279155.1). NCBI lineage: Eukaryota > Viridiplantae > Streptophyta > Magnoliopsida > Lamiales > Oleaceae > Forsythia > Forsythia viridissima. The sequence goes on from CM059038.1 coordinate 49,221,040, forward strand.
ATCACCCACCTGCTGAGGTGTCAGCAGGTGGGTGGTTAGTATTAAAATATTCCTGCCTTTCCTGGAGCAGGAGATCACCCCTATATTTATTATTGTTATTGCATATCAATTGGTAGGTAAAACGCATTAACACAATGACTCCTTTGTATTTGAAAAAGCAACAATGTGATATTTTTTATGTTTTATAACATTATCTCCTTTTAATGAAAAAATGAAATTCTTTTACATTGTCCAATGCAATAAACTAGTAGCACACTACATGTGATACTTTCAATATGGTACTATTTTAAATGCAAATTCATTTTATGTAAGACTGACTATATCTTATACCCCTACCAATGTTATCCAAATTTTGAATCATGAACTTAAAGATGGCCAAAAAGATTTGTTTAGAGAGACCTGTTTTGTTCCATATATTGACAAGAAAGAAATTGTATTGCAACATCAACTTATTCACAAGATATAGCTAAGAGGGGTGAAGTAATCAAACCACAATGATGAGATGTGATTCAAAATTGATGAAAAGTGTTTAAAATTTTCACTCCAAGATTTAGGGGTTAGTGCAATTAGATTTGATTCAGTTTTGAAGAGAATTGAATCGTACTGAAAATCATTATATATCTTCTAAATGGAAGAGAATCGAACTGAATCAATAATTATTGGGTATCTGCTAAATGGAATAATTGATTCCAATTTGAATTGGTTCGAACCAATTGGAATCGGTTTTATAATTAAAGTTTTTAAAGTTGTCATATTTTTATCAATTGTTTTTATTCTTATTGTTTGAAACAACACACTAATCTACAAAATTATAATTTTCAAACCTTAATATATTCACAAAAGAACGTTATATCAAATTTTGAATACAATGTTCCATCTCTATACAAAATAACAAATATATAAGTATTTTTTTTATATGGACATATGGACTAAATTTTTAGAAAAAAAATAAAAACAATAAGGTTGGTTCGAATATTTGGTTTTGAGTCTAGAATTGATAAAAGATTAGTTCTCGTTTTTTTATTTTTATACTCAATACTCGATTTCAATATAAGAAGAACTGAACAGTTCTGATTTGATTGGTTACTTTTGTCCATTCCTACCAAGATCTCTTTAGCTGAGTATAAAATTAGAATCAAATTTTAGGCCTAGCTCGTTTTCAGAACATATCATAAAATGGACATTTTCAAGCATGGCAGAACATGCTCTAACAAAATGGAGAAAAATATGCGGAATGAGAATAACACAAAATGGTCCAGAATTTCAAACATATCAGATTCTAATTTTTACTTTATAATGCCAATGAACTATAAATCATAAATGTTAGCCCATGTTTGGTTAAGCTTAACTTATAATTTAAGCTAATTAAAATAGTCAAATCTAATTTTTTATCTAAATATTTTGAAAAACCTATAATTTACTACTCATATATTCTATAAGATCTACAATTTATAAATATTTAAAAAATAATTTTAGAACTACTAAAAATGCTATAAATTTATGGAAAACAGTTGAATTTGAGCTCATATCCAAAGGAAGTGGACCAAAAAGCCCAGCAGCAATAAGAGGAAAGGCCCAAGCCAAACAAAGCCCTAAGTATAGAGCATTCGCGAAACATCCAAACCCTAACCTTTAATCTACTTCCGCCTCAAAGTTCAATTCTATATATACGAAGTAAATTCTACATAAGTTTGGACGGAAGACTTTTCCCTGCGGTGGATCAGAAGGCGAAGGGAGAGAAAACTGCCGGAAGCGTCTCGGTTGGGAGCATTAGGAAATGAATTTTTTCATTTACTGAAATTCCTTTCATTTCCTATACCTCCCATACCGAAGGTTTTCGAATTTTCCTCCCCTTTCCTTCTGTCTGTTTGTTCACGATTATACTTATTCCGTATGGTGAATCTCTCTACCTCTTTCGGATCTACTCGATCCCATCCTTCTATTATAAATATAAGAGATTTGCATTTTCATCATTATTTTTGGATCTGATTTAACTTCGCACAGTAATTAAAAAACCGATTGCTCAAGGTAAATCATTTCAATTCATAAAATGATTTTCTGATTTCCCTGTGGTTAGATGGATATAGTCTCTTGGAAAATGATAGATCTTGTAATCATATTTTTTTTTTTTTTGGCGTCAAAAGAATTCGTTAATGATTGATGAATCTCTTCTTTGATTATCATTTATGTCGTTATTTGACTCCGTTGAGATCTTAAATTTGCTTTTCAAGAGATATGAACAAAAATGGGCCACATCAAATTTATGTTGTTATTGACTCCGTCCGCCGGGTGTGAGAAGTCCTTTTATCCCATGAAGTTCTCTGCAAATAATTTGCTGAAAATCAACAATTTCTGGTTATATTTGTGATGAAGCTATTTCTCTTAAATTACTTTTTAATTTCTTTTGTGTTCATTTTGGATTTGATTACTATTCTATAATTCTATTTATAGCAGCACGTTTAGCTATAAAATTAATGAATTTATAATAATTACTAATTATATGAAATTTAAAATCATGGAAGACTATAGACTATAGAGATCGGAAGAATTATACAAATTCTAAAGAGATGTGGTTCTAAACTTGTACGCAATGATTTACGGGTAAATTTAATAAATGGCCATCAAATTAATCAGAGGTTACTACTTGTGTACTCAATTTTCAATTTGAAAAAGTTTTTAATTGCTCATTTAACTTTTTAAATAGTTTATTATTCATCATTCATCGAGAAAACGTTAAACTGAATAAACAGAAATTACCACATAATGAATGAAAAATTGATATAGTATAATTAAATTGTTAAAATTGTCTACGTAATAAAATTGTAATAGCTAAATACGCTTTTAGATTGTTTTAAAAAATATTTTTCTAATTTTGAAAAAACGTTTGTAATTTAGAGAAACATATTTTAAAACAAGTTAAATGTGTGTTTGACTATTGCAATTTAATTAGGTGGATGATTTCAACAATCTAATTATGTCACTTTAGTTTTTTGTTTATTATGTGGTAATTTTTGTCCGCTCAACCTAACGTTTTAATAATGAGTGATGGATGGTAAACTATTTAAAAAGTTAAAGTGAGCAAGTAGTAACCTTAAATTAGTTCGGTGGTATTCATTAAATTTAACCATTGATTTACTATAATGTAGAAATTATTGAAACAAACAATGTTAGAAAACTATTTATATATACGATTACTCTATATGCATCAAGAGTCGTTGTAGTATAGTGGTAAGTATTCCCGCCTGTCACGCGGGTGACCCGGGTTCGATCCCCGGCAACGGCGATCTTTTTGATAAATAATATTTCTTTTTGTGCTTTTAACCCGGGTTACAAGTTGGACCTGCACAAGCATATGTTCATTTCTTTTCTATCGGTCAAACTGAGTCCGCACAAACCCATGTACAGAATAAAGAGAGCCAATTTAACAAACCCAATAAACAAGAATCACACTGCAAAGAACATGCATACACAGAAAAAAGAGTTAAAATTTGAGGCTTGCTCGCTTTTTCCTTAACCAACAAAACAGGAAAAGAATTTATTTGGGGTCAATGACGCAACCCACGGCCTCCGCCTCGGTTTTCTATAGAGTGCTCGATTGATCAACAATGTGGAGATATCGCACCTCTGTCCATGCATCCTTACTAGCCAATTTTGCACCGTTGTATGCTAAGGCAAGCTACGCGCCACTAGGCACTAGATATAACTACTTAAACTTATATAACATGAAAATTTGTTAGTTTTTAAGTCCATAAGCTGATGGAAGTTGTACAACAAGACAAAAATAAATGCAAACAAACCATTGTTCTTAATTAAATGGTAAATCCATACTATCAATTTATTTAAATAACATTGATCACTTACTTAAAATCCTACATGTTAAATTGTGGGCATTTCCAAAATTGAATTTAAACCTTCAATTGATTATCATTTTATTTTCCTTTGGATCAAATCTATATTCTAACATGTTGGTTAAAAGCATTTATTGTACATCCAATGTTACTTTTCTTTATATTTTTCAGATGTGTAAGTTGAAACCCTGATACTAAGTCCATTGGGTGCTTCAACTTCTTGGAAATTCCATTGTTACTTCCTCAAAATGCCATTAACTATTGTAGCTAATCTTGAGGTCTCATAAATAACATGCATCATAGTATTATAACAAATACTAATTAACTATTTTAGATTAGAATTTCTAACACTTACATTGATTTGTAGTCATCATAGATTCATATACAGTTGATAGGATCCTCTGGTCTTTTCTTTTTTCTGATTCTCCTAATAGCATACATGAAACATTAAGCAAGACACGATAAATATATTGAGAAACTTGTGAATCTTTTTTTAACTCACCTCGACTACTTTTGGATGATTATGAAGATACTTGACAACCATTATTGAAGTAGTGGAAACAGCCTCATACCCCGAATACAAAATTTAGATAATTGTTGGACAACTTGTTAATAAATAAGTAAGAATTAATTTATATTCAATTAATTACGTGTAGAAATTTAAATAGAATTTTAACTTTTTTGTAAATAAAATAATATTGGTCGAGGCATGCAATATTTCTACTTTTTCCCTTAAGACGATAATGCCCAGCATTGGTGCTGACGGTTCTTTGTCACTCGTCTTTCAAGATATAACGACCATACCTGTAATAGTAGCACTCCAAATTATAAGAACAACGAATCTACTAATATTTTGACATCTATTAACCGAATCGGAAAAAATGACTTCAAATATACAGAATATAATATTTGGGACTGAAGTGAAGAACACAAGGTGCAAGAAAGGATATAATACAGTATAACTTCTACAAAATAATACTCGATTAATTAATAACTTCTACTAAATATTCAAATTCTCCGGTCTCGACTCGAGTAAAAGGGGATAAATTAATAATTTTGATAAATTGATAAAATAATACTTTTTTGAAACGTCTGTGTATATATTTGGTCACAATCATACTATAAATTAATAATTTATCAAAAAGTATAAATATAATTAACTATAACGGTACCACATTAATGAATATTTTATACTATTTATGAAATTATTCAACACATCCTCGAAACATGTATTGATTAATGTATTTTTAGTTAATCAGTGTTCATTAATTTAGCATTGGATTGTTCAATGTCTCTTTAATTGATCGTTATTCATTAATTGGTTAATTGGTAGAAAGTATTAACATGAATTATAAATGCACTCTACAAATTAATAAATTATTAATTTATTGATAAAATAATAACATTTTTAATTAATAATATTGTCCAGTCCCGACACTATTAATTTATAGAGATTATATTGTATGATGCTGCAGGAGAAGGATTTGGAATGAATGAAATCTATGAACTTGGGGCTTTTATATAGGAGTTGAAAAGTTGTTTCTCAAAATATACAACTGTTTGGAAAGTTGTGTTTAAAGATACACAACTCATTTGGACAACACTGTTTAGAGCATCTCCAATATATTCCGTCTATTGTAATTTATATAGCAGGTAAAATAGACGGACTTCCAGTCCATGTAGTACTACGTCTATTGAATAGACGATCAAATTATAAATTCGTCTCTAATGAATTCCGTCTAAAATTAATATTACCGCTTATGTTGCATCATTTTTTTTATAAAAAAAAATTGGCGGGTCTTCAATTTATGTTTTTCTTGTTTGGATTTTTTTTTTTATAAAATGCTATATTGATTTAAATTTGTTGAGTTACTCCGTCTAGAAGTTCGTCTAAATTTAGACGGATTTCTAGACGGAGTTTATTTTGGTATGCCAAATCAGCTAGACGGACTATTCGTCAGCATGCATTGGAGAGAGTTTTGTATAATTTTGTCTATATATACTTTTGTGGCACGTCGAAAAAGCAATAGACGAAGTGCATTGGAGATGCTGTTAGACATACATGTATGTTCTGAATTAATTAAAAGTATTTCTAAGTATTTTATTAATCAGAAGGATTTTAATTGATTTTAGTAGATTTCTAACCCATAAATATAAGTGGATATTACACCCATTACTTACCAATATTCAAATAATTCTAAATCTAACAACTTAGCTTATTTATTCCAAAAATACTACATAATTAATAGGGATAATTGCATCAAAGGTCTCCAATGTTTCAAAATTGTTAGGGATATGCCACTAACCTAAAATAATAGCACCAAACATTCCCAACGTATAAAAAAATAGGTGTCGTAGGTCCATCTTCACACTTTCCGTTAGATTTCACCGTTAAAATCCAAAATTGGAATACACGTGCTATAATTCTCCCAAAAAGGCGACTCAAACATTTTTCTCAGCAATATGAAGTTACTTGTTTGTTTCATGCTCTTCACTCAACAATGGGGAAAATGGGATTCCTTCTTGACATCTTCTTCACATTTTTCTCAATTTTTTCTTCTTTGATTCTTGCTAGAACTCTTCGAGTTAGCTCAAAAGCTGTACTTCTTGATGTATTCGCTACAGTACAAAAAACCCAAGAGTTGTTTTCATTCGACTTTCAAAGTGTACTACCCTCGAAGCAGAGAGTGCACGACCAGGAACCCTTTGTGTCTTCTGGTTCTTCACTCAGTTTTCAGATGCATCCTCGCTTGGCCATCCGTGGAACTTCAAACAATGACTACAGGGAACTAACTTTAGATAGACTCAATCGGGACTCAACTCGTGTCAAGGCGCTTCAGACTCGACTAGATCTGGTGTTTCAGAGTATAAGAAAAGCAAATCTAACCCCTTTGGAAACAGAATTAGATGCAAAGAAGCTAGAGGTCCCGGTAATTACAGGAACGAGTCAAGGCAGTGGCGAGTACTTCTGCAGAGTTGGAATCGGTCACCCGCCGAGTCAAGCATACATGGTGCTCGACACGGGTAGTGACATTAACTGGGTGCAATGCGCTCCCTGCACAGACTCTTACCAGCAAGCCGACCCAATTTTTGACCCGCTATCATCCTCTTCCTTCTCATAACTCACTTGTGGAACTCAACAATGTAGGTCCCTTGACGTGTCAGAATGCCATAACAACAATTGTCTCTAGAAGGTTTCATACGATGACGACTCATACACAGTCGGAGATTTTGTCACGACATTCTTTCCGACTCAACAATTGTCTCCACGCCTCAGCCGCAGACTACCCCATATCTACCAGCATTCTTTCAAACTTTGCCGTCATATATCTCTAACAGTACACATGATAAATTGTAAGGGCATATGTAGGTGGTGAGAGAGGGAGAGAGAGTGGGAAAAGGAGAGAGACATTCTCAGATGCTTTTTTTGGAAGATAATAGCGCGTGTTGTCCAGTTTTTGGTTTTAACGGTGAAATCTAATAGAAAGTGTGAAGACCTACGATGCCTATTTCTTCATATGTTGGGGATGTTTGGTGCTATTATTTTATGTTAGGGGCATATCCCTAATTAATAATATATTAATTAATAAATAATGAATTAAAATAAAAGGACAAAGACCACGTGAATTTCCAAATTTGTTGATGACTAATTATTTGCACAATAAGTTCTTTATCTTTATAATATCTCTACTTTAGTCTTCGTACTTTTCCTTTCATTTCAATTTCGTCCTTTTTTATTTGCAACCCAAGTTCTTCAACTTTTAAATTTACACAAGTTGGTCTCCATATTTATACTTTTATATCAATTTAGTTATTTGTATACTATTTGATACAGATGTTACAAATAATATTGTGTATCAATGTTTGATACAGATGTTACAAATGATATTTTATATCACTGAATATGTTACATATTATATTATGTTATTTTACCCATAACATGTTACATGAATTGATATTCTGTATCATTGATGTTACGTATGTTACAAATGATGAAATCAATAGTTTTATTTGTTAAATTTAGCATTGTGTTACATATCTATATCATACTATAACGAACTTATTGAAGTTTAGAGTTGATTTTGCAGTTGTAACAGTTGTAAAAAATTTTGTTTAGTATTGCAATCTGATACAGATGTTACAAATCATATTGTGTATCACTGTTTGATACAAATGTTAAAAATAATATTTTGTATCACTGAATATGTTACAGATTATATTATGTTATTTTACACAACACATGTTACATGAATTGATATTTTGTATCACTGATATTTTACATTTTAATTTATAATACGGATTGTTACAAAATATCATTTGTAACATTTGTATCAAACATTGATACACAATATCATTTGTAACATATGTATCAAATAGTGATACTATAAAGGACTAAATTGATATAAAAGTATAAATATGGGGATCAAGTTGCAAAAATTTAAAAGTTGAAGGATTTAGATTGCAAATAAAAGATGACGAAATTGAAATAAAAAATGAAGTATAGGGACTAAAGTGAAAATATTATAAAAATGAAGGACTTATTATGCAAATAATCAAGGACTCAAAAGCAAATTTGAGTGAATTCACGTGGAAATATATTTTGTGGTATAGATTTGATTTTAATTTATTATTTTATTAATTAATATAATTTTAAGAATGTAGTATTTTTAGAATAAATTTGTTAAGCTGATAAAATTGGAATTATGTTCAAAACGTAGTTAATTTATGAAAAAATCACTAAATATAAATATAAAGTTTAGCCTTTTCATACAATTGATTTTTGTGCATAGTGAGTTATGAAACAAAAAGAGCACAAATACATTAAGAACTCCATTAATATTGATTAATTAGATTTATATTTATGTTGTAACAATATTTTCTAAAACAGAATTTATAACACCAAGCATTTGAAGATACAAACTATTTCCCCATTTTAATCTAAACAACATTTTCTTGTTTGCCACATTAACTAATTGAGTATTACTTTTATTCAAATCCTACAAAAATTAAAATTTGGACACCAAATTCTAACATAATAATTACAAAATTGAACATTTTCTTTTAGATATATTAGAACAAAATGCACGTGATATAACTTGTTTAATTTCAAATAGAAATACATTATATTCATATAATAAGTTAAGATGTACTAAAAAAAAAATTGATTTTACTATTTTAAAATCTATGAGATTCCACAAAAATCTATAGCATAGAATTCTACTAACATTTTATAAATTTTGTGGAATTCAATTCAATTCACAGAATCTATAAGAAATCATTAATCTTAAAAATTTATTAAAATATGAGTCTCTGACACCGCGTCAAATCTCTTGATATTTCATCTGTCAAATAAATTTATTGTCGTCGAGAAGTGCATGTTCCAGATATGGATCCTCCCTGCAAAAGTTAAATGTGTCAATTTCATGAACTTGATTTTTTGTCAATTAATAGACATCTAGAACAAATTTGTCCAGACTCTGAAGGTCATTTCGGTGAACATAATTAATTAGAAAGTTTGGAACTTGATGACATATTTTTTATTATTTCAAGTGAAAATCTGTAAAAAAAAAAAAAAAAAAAAAAAAAGTTTAAGATTAATTTGTACTTTTGAAAAGGTTAATGACTTCAATTGCAATTTTTTCATTATGTTTTTTTCCTGTTATTTTAATTTATTTAAGCTATGTGCAAAATCCTCAAAATGTCCAATTTGGAGACTATATGTGCGAATTAATAAAATGATAGGGATGATAGCTACGGATAAAATTGAATGTGGATGATATTGTTACAAAGTTGAAAGAATGAAGAATGTGAGTGTAATTTATCCTATAAGTAATTGTTATGTGATATACAAAACTTGAACAAAAATTAAGTTAAATAAATAACAAAATGACGTATATAATTTTATGACATTGGACTAGTAGTATTATTATTTTTTAAATATAAAAATATTAACAAAAATAAATTTACACAATATGTATTATTTATTTTTAAACGATAATCAAATGACAAATTTAAATATGAAGAATACAGTTGAAGCTCTAATATTTGTAGTTAATACACAAATAATTCAATTAAATAAAAGTATTCATCAAATTTATAAAATTTTAAATTTTAAATAATATAATTACTTAATAAAAAAATAATTTTATTTAATATGTTTGTTAATAATTATGAGCTTCAATTTTAGTTATATTATAGTTGTTCATAAATATACAAAATAATTTAGTATATTATCAATTTAGTCAATAAATTGTTAATTCTAAAAATAACTCATTAGTTACCTTTAATTTTTTGTATTAAAAGTATCGAACTCATTTGTACTTTTTGTAAAAGTTAAGAATTCAATTGCAATTTTTCTAATTAAAACTAATGATATATTTGTCTTTTTATTAAATAAGGACCAATTACGCACAAATAAAATAGGTTAAGAATTTTTGTGCCAAAAAATAAACGTTAAAGACCATTTTACACTGAAAATTAGAGACCATTTGTACCAATTTTTCTAATAATAATCCAGAAAAACTTGTTGAATAATCAAAAAAAATAAAATAAAATAAAATTGAAATTTCACATTTATTCATACATGATACATTGATACACCAGCAATCAATTTGGGCTCGAATATGAAATACTGTTAGAATGGACCTATTAGATTGGGTTCAAAATAAAGAATTACCACTTAATTATGGTAACGAATTTTGTTCTCCTCCACACTAGTGGGAAGCTTATTTGAGTTGAAGGAGTATAAAATAAATTAAGTAACTTGGACACTTGTTCAAGTGGAATTGGAAGAGTATAAAGTAAATTACTTTAGACTTGGACAAGTGTTCAAGTGGGGCAAATAAGCTCCCCACTAGTGTGGAGGAGAACGGGCTGGTATAGTAACACTATTTAGAAAAACAAGGTAGAAATACGATGCAAGCACAAAGTTAATTTTTTACTATTTAAAATAAGCCACCAAATGTTTTCAAAAACAAATATAAGTCACAAGATGAATGTTAGTAAAAAAACCAAAAAATTAGTACTCCACTCGTCCCATAAAAATAAATTTATTTTTATTTTCATACTTAATTATTATAGTTGGAATAATAAAATTTATTTATATTTTTCTTAATATAACTTTGTATTAGTACACATTAGAAAATTAAGAAATTAACTATACTATCAATAAAAAAAGTAGATTATAATTTGTGATAGATGAATAAAGAAAGCAAGTTTATATTTATAGAATGAAGAGAATGTTACTTACAACACATGCATGTACGTCATTACACCCGCATAGTAGCTCCCCATTTAAGGTGTCCGTTGCTTGAAATGTTCCTCCTCCCTCACTCCTCTACATTAACAACATGAGATGCTATAATTAGTCGATAAAAAAAATGAAATTGTTTTAGGTGTACTTGGAAGGACCACAATACTATACAATACTGGATAACATAAATAAACGTCCCGTATTATATAGTCTAACTTACCTTGTAAAAATCAACGGCCACAAAATTAGCCCATCGATTAGCAGCAACATCATGACATGTTTGAAGCATGCCAATGAGGTCTCCTGAGTTTTGTACACATGCTAATAGTTTTATGGGAACACTTCTAAAGTAATTAACCAGTACTAAAGATTTACTTGTATCGTTAAGAACTGATGATTCTGCACGATTAAAGCAACTTCCTGCCTTCATTCCACCATCTCCATCTAATTTTAAACAAGATAATCGATTAATCTCGTAAATATGCAAAGCTTAATAATGTTAATTAATAATAGTTCCACAAGAATACTTTTGACAAGAAGTCCAAAAGCCGGCACGACCCTTTTTCTATGCCTATCCACCCGAGCCCATAAGTTTTGTGGATGGATTTTCTCGAGTGTAGGCCTCAATGCAGGGGCGTGGGACAACTCATATCGGGTAGCCCAATCATTTTGACATCTCTATCCAAAACCGTGAATGCAAGTATACGATATAATTATGCGTAAATTCTTACATTGATTTTCTACCATGTAATTCCATTGGTAAGCAATCCCTTCACTGGCTTCCTTAGATTGGATGGAAGTAAATACAAGTAGCCTTTGGTTATTGGCAACCATGTCACTAACCAATGGCCAATCTTGACCATTTTTGGGCATTTTGGACAATGGGAACCAGTACTTCATTAATCCTGAATCTGTGAACACCTTTGTCAGTCCATTTGGTGCCTTAACATAGTCTTCCAAGATCAATGTCACAATTTCTGATGGATTTGCAGACAAAAATGCTTCAATTTCCCTCAATGTGTCTATAGCTGGTTCCTACGTGTCACAATGTACATATGATCACGTCCGTTTATGCTAAAATACTAAAATATTTCCATAAATATAAATTACTTACAAATGATGTATAATCGTAACATTCGCCTCCAGATGAATGACACAACCATACGTCTCCTTTAAAATCATATGTATCAAGCATTAATCCACGAACACCGTTCTACAATTGAAGAAGACAAATTAATAAATATTACTACATCAAAAAAATTGGTAAAAACACAAAAATGAGGTAAAAAATTGACATACAGTTAGTTGTTGAGTAATATTGTCTTCTTGATTGGTGAAGGTAAGTCTTGGAACTCCGTCGTCTATCGCATAAGCATTATGCGTAGTCAAAAATGCATACTTGTTGAATGGTAGAGAATTGTTCTGTCCACGAGATATTTACAAAATGAGTGGACATCATTAATTAGACTAAACCCCCCCTTACTAGCCCTTTAATATTTACATGTTACAAAATTAATAATTCTAGAGAGAGAGAGAGAGAGACCAGTAACTGGAATTGGTTTGTAGCAGTTGATCTAACACATCTAGAGCCTGAAAACGAAGCTGCACAAGAAAAGCAATAGAGTCCGGCTTCACAATCTGCATTTGTTGAACATTCATCCCCGATCTGAATTCAGTTAAAATTAAAAAACAGAGAAATCAAGAAAAATAAAAAAGTGATTAATAATTGAAAAATTCTAGAGAGAGATACCTTGCATGATCCATTAGAGCAGGCTATGGAAACTGTTAACAGCAGTGACACCGTGGTCGCTAGAACAAAATTGTTCTTCACACCCATCGATCGACCGGCCGGCAAAAAATTTAATTATGATCAAGAAGCATTAAATAGAAAATAAAATCGTAGTTTTGGCTGAGAAAACCGAAGAAAAAATCTTGTCAATATGAGACAGAGTCAGAGACAAAGAATATATATGCTATGTGAAGAAGACAAAGGTCCTATGAAGGTTAGTGAGAAAATGTCAAATGGAATGGTTTGGTTCATAGGATATAGGTAGTTAAGACATGGTATGAGTACACCTCCTAGGTTTGGCACAAAATCTTGACAAATTCTCATACAATATTTGAGATGATTTGAATTCTATGTGGGCAGTTACATAAAATTTGAGTCAATGCTATTGAATTATTGTAAATTAAGAATATGGTATGTTGTCATTTACATAGTAATAATCAAATTAGCACAATACATGTTTGTTAAGCTGAGTTGGATACGATTGACTATGAGAATTGACAAATTTTATAAGTAATGCTATTTGTCACAACTAGACAATCACTGGTCTATATATATGTCAATAAAATGAGTTTCATATCTCCACATTTCATTGAACCTATTATTTAATGCGACACATTTGTCATATAGACGTGTGATAATTACCAATGCTGATAAACAACATTAATCAAATTTTATAAAAATCATTGTCGTGTCGAGTTTAGTATATCCAGTGTTTTAAACATAGAATAAAGTAGGGAGGTGATAAAATACATTTACTAGCAATAATTAACTTGTTATATACGTAGTGTATTATACTTTAGAAAAACTTTAGAAATGTTTGTCCTTGCAATAATTAAAATGTTTGTCCTTACAGTATAGCTCAAAACTTTAGAAAAACTAAAGTTAAGAGTGGACACGCACGTCAATTGACTCTACATATTTTCTAATGTGTCATTAATCTAGGCTAAATAAAAATAAATTTTCATTAAGAATCTTTCAATGATAATAGGTTAATCCATACAGAGTAATAGAATGGACCTATCTATGAAGATTGGTCAATCTTCCATTAAGAGTAGGGGCGGAGCCAGGATATGATGAAGGGGTGGGATGGGGGAGAAGGAACATTTTTACTGGGGTTCGGGGGCACAGTCTCCGATTTTTTTTTTCTCAAACTACAATTTCTTAGTCAATTTTTATGAAAATCTAATGTTTTTTATAAATCATAATCTTTAAAAAGTTACAAGAAGTCATTACCAGTGTTATATACAATTATATTGTAATCCAATATTTAATGAAACGACGTATAAGTAAATCATATACAGCAGGATTATTACAACCAAGTTAGAAAATAAAATAATATTTCAACACCAAATAGTAGAAAGTGAAACAAATTAAAAAATTCAAGCCCATTTTTGAATTTTTAACTTTCTAAAGTTTGAATTTCAATTTGGGCTCTTTTATAAATTCTTTTGAACTGCTTGGTGAAATTTGGGTTATATATCCTTTTTTTTTTTTTTTATAATTTGGGCCAAGATTTTTTGGGCAGCCCTGGACTCAAGCCAAGGGCTGCCCCCCCTACATCCGCCCTTGATTAAGAGTCCACATTCTAGACAGAGACTCTATTCTGTGTCTATCCAATTTCTTCATCTCATTTATTTACTATGATCTTCTCCAATTTTTTTTTTCTTCTTTCAAGTTTGTTAATTGGTTTGTCGATTTCATTATGCTTTCAACTCTAGACGCAATATTTGAGGTAAGGTGATAGTTGGATCGATTTTTACATGGAAGCATAATCCTATACCGATTTTTTTGTATCTTTTTGCATATTTGAAAATTAGTTTAGGGTTTAGAATTTAAAAAATAGTTCAATTATTTGTTGAAATGTCAGGTATTTCACTGGTCTTTGTAGCCGCTGTGAATATTTTTGGAAAAATTGTTTGTTGAAAGTTTTAATTTTTCTTTTCTTTCTTTTTTTTTTTTTTTTTTTTTTTTTTTTTTTTTTTTTTTTTTTTTTGGCAGGAGATGAGGATATGATAGCTAATATTACAATTGTAAATTGAAGTAATGACGACAACTAAGTTTACTAAATTTTTATAGTGACGATAAGAAAAATCAGTTTAATAAGCATTAATATTATCAATCTAATTTCCATCTAAATTACACAGTTGTGGTGAAAAGGCCGAAAACGCATAATGCTTAAAGATCTTTAACTTGTATTTGATCGACTGTCTTAAAGTAACTTCATTTATGTTTCATTTGCAGGATGAAATGAATAGTATTTTATTTCTACTAACTATTTTGGTCATTTCAAAGTTTACTATGTACTCAATTTGGCCAGTTCTCTTTATTCATTTTTAAAACTCTGTGTTTGGCTCTAATTTATTTTCTTATTTGTTTGGATTTCACATGTGATTTCATAAATGTTATATAGTCAATTGCTCCAATTATTATACCAATTTCTTCATCTACAGAATTGAAAATTTTAATATAATTATATTGTGGCTTCATTGTATTTTTCTTCTTAATTTGTAGATAAATCGTTTAATAATATTGATAACGATATAATTATACGATAATTTCAAAGTATAAAAATGCATAAACTACTATTGTAATAATGTATTAATTTATTTTTATTAATATTACATCTATATTTTTTAGCACACAATAAAAAACATCTGACTCCACCACTTTCTAAAAGAATGATGTCATTATGATCTAGATCTACGTGCTCAATGCTTGCGAGAGTTAAAGTTTAATTATCATAGATTTACAGTCAACTCACATAATTTTAGACACATTTTAAATCAAAATAGATATTGCTCATATAAGTAGAATTTGATTTAAAAAGAAATTAAAAAGATAATAAATTATTTTCAAGCATTTTGGATTCTTTATAAGGACAAATTTATTTATTTATTTTTTCTAACTGACTGATTAAAATTATGAGATGAAAATATATATTAAAAAAAAAAAAAGTGTGAGATGAATGAAGCAAATGAATATATTTTGATAATAAAAGGGTCATACAATTGCATTGACTTACATGACATGAATGTACATCCTTTTGCCTACACACTAACTCCTTACACAAGTTTTAGTACAAGAAAAAAAATTAATTAATTCTTCGTAAATTGCAAATAAATTATAAGAATCTGCTAACATTTTTCTAGTCGAAATTCATACGTTATGTTTAATAATCTATAAATTCAATTACATGTTTCTTTTCATTAGTGTGTCATACTCTCTTTACCTCGTAGTAATCAACGGCCACAAAATTTGCCCATTGTCTGCCAGCAGCTTTAGCCTTCATGGCGAGTTTGAAGTATTTCCATGAGGTTTTTCGAATTTGTTACACATGATGCTTGTTTGATGGGAATTGTTTGAAAATAATTTATGAGAACCAAATATTTGCTTTTATCATTTAGAGACGATTTTTTTCTATTTTTTATCTATATATTTTGTAAGACTCACTACTTATAGTTTACAAAAAATTTTACCAAAAAAATTCACGAACACTTAAAGACACGTCAAAAATTTTATATTATATATTTTATATGTTATCCATCAAAAAGTAAGACAAAGGAGATCACGTGTCTTTTCAACAATAAAATGGGTTAAACTATTAGATTAAGCCTTTAAGGTAGTCAAAGACTTCAGTATGATGGTCCTATATGAACACGTGGCAAGATCATCCGATCAGACCACGAATTACTCAAATCAGGATGCGTAGTGAATTTACACACCCATTGTATCTCTCTCTCTTACCCACTCGGTGTCCAAAATGTTTGATTTGAGTAGTTTGAAATCCGACGTATCGTAATTTAAATGAACGATCCTACTACGTACATATACTATCGTCCAACCTAAGAATTTGTCAAAATGAAGAGGTAACATTGTATATGGTAGGGGCGCATGCCAAGTTCAAAGGGAACTTCCTCACCCCGGAACGTCACAAGGAAACTTAGGCCCTGAGTAAATCTTTTTTCCTCGACTCTATCTTGATATTTTAGTGTATGTTTGATAAAAAAAATTTATAAATTATAAATAGTAAATCTTACAGAATATGTGAAAAAAATTGATAAAAATTGTAAATTATACGAAATGTGTGAATAAAAATAATGTTTGACCAATTTATAAGTACTTATAAGCACTAACAAACATCTTAACAGTTTTCGAACATTTCAGATTTTCTTTAATGTCATACAGTTTTAAATCAAGCTTGAATCGCCTCAAGTTTAGTAAACACAAAAATACATGTTTTGGGTCTCCTTGTGCAGTGATTACAATATGAGAGTTGATGGAAAATAAAATTCATAAGCTGAGACTGAGAAAACACAAGTTCAAGATGCATTGTAATGGTCTCCATTTATCAAACTGTTTCTGTTCTCACTACATTCTAATAAATAGTATGGACTCAAAAATCTGTAAACTACATTATTTCAGTTGGATTTCTCTGGGGATGGTAATATGAACAGGGGAGTCGAAATTCGATGTTACACGATTCTTAAACACATGCAACATGGAATGCTACTGATAACAACAGAGTAATTGCTAGGATAAGCAAGGAGACGTTTTGGCGGGAACTGGTATTTGGTAGATATGGATATGAATCTGGAGGTGGCATGACACAGTTATCTCCATTGAAATAGATTCTTCGTGGAAAAGCCCAACCCTTCTCGAATGTGAAAGTAGATTTATCCTTTCGGAAAAGAAGCTCTGACAGCACATTTCCAAGAGGGCCGGCTTGCATGAGCAAATCGTTATAAAATTTGACACCCCATAACATTGCAGTATCATCTGTTTTACACAAGAAAAATATGAGGTTTCATCATTCAATCCAACTCCTTATAAGCAAACTAATAAAACTTGAAGAGCTAGGACTGAAGAGAAAGAAGGCTCAGAGTAGGGATATAGATGCAAATTTTTTCATAAAAAATATTTACATGCAAAATAAAGTGACATAAAATTTCTTATGAGTGAAAACAGTGAGTATAGCTTACTTATTTTGTCGTAAGGAGTTAATGGATTGTAGTTGAAGCTGAATATCTGTGTCAGATTGTCAAAGTTGGGGTGTTGGACAACCAAGTTCCACTGGGTGTAATTCATCCGGTAATTGAAGTTTGTTATTGTAACCTTCACCCGCCAATAGTCCTTGTAGTTTAACTTCACGTGCCAGTGGACACGAATGGGGCACATGTGACTGGTGCACTGGACTAGAGGTGAGTAGTTATTCTTCGCATGGTCTGATGAAACAACGGAAGCTAGATGTGGCACGTCAGGACTGCAACCAGAGATATAAGCATCACAGAGTAGTAGACATGGTTGGAAAAAACAGATAATGATAAAGAAGAAGAATGAACACTTGCAGCATGCTGGACGGGATTGGACAGTACTATGAATAAGATTTAACTTCTTTTTCTTATTTAACATTGTCCAATCATTTCTAGTACTTTGCACCTAACATCCACTTACTTCACACAACTTCCTGGCTGAGTGATGTTATTTTGACATCCACAAGCGCATGTTGGACATGGAACAATCGTGTCATTATAGAAGGACGAGAGTGAGACACAGCAAGTTGGAGTTTTTTGGGCCAGAAACTGTGAATATGTGCACGTAACGTTCCACGTCACTGCAACAAGAGAAGCATGAGAAAGAATCCAAAGAGTATTAATAGAGAGAAAGAAAAAGGCAAAAACTTCAAGTAAAGACGTCCATATTTTGGTGTCCCATGCTATTTGTAGATCATACGGAGGAGGCAACAAATAAGTGAATAACTATTGATAAAATTATACAATTTTCATATTATCTATTGCATGGCAAGTCAGTTGATTCATTCAGACCTCCCCCCACACACCAAAAAAAAAAGTCTTCGATCCATACCTGGAAATCGAAAAATTTAAACACGTCTGAACTAGAAGGACTACCATAATTGTATTGAATAACTTACTCATTGCTTGTGTCACTCTCCTACCGTCTGGTGAGACAAACCTCGTCGGTTTGCCCACTTTTGCAGGTCCACAAGTATATCCAGGGCCCGGTGCTTTCAAGGTGAAGTTCTTAGGCACTCTAACGGTTTTGTTGGTGGTTCCAGCTGCACCAACACTAAGTTGGAAAGAGCTTGCAGCATTGGCCGGATCTTGCACCCATGCATTTATCACTCCTCCTTTGCAACAATTTGCAATCTGTTGATTGTAAGGAGTTCCGGGCAATAAGTCAATAACTGTTGGATCTTTTTTACAGCAATGTGGAATGTTTCCTTTAAACCTCGAACAATCTCCTTGCTCTGTTGTTTGACCACCCATCATGCTCCATATCACCTCCTTCTTTGCCCAAGTCCATCCCAAAGACCAACCCGGTGCTTGAATATGACGGTATTGTTGGAAGTTAAAAATTGTTACAACAGCCTATCAGTTTTTAGTATAGATATGAATCAGACAATGAATAGAAAGCAAAGAGTACTAGACACTTTTGTGGTTACTGAAAAAATGAGAACAACTCACTACGTTGATTTTCTAAGACAGTTCAGAGTTTATTATAATACTAACAAGATAGCCGTCCGCGGTCCAACTGATAATATCCCATTTGATTGTGATATTCCCATTGGGATCAAGCGCATCATAAGCCTCTGGAAAGCAAGGGGAAAAAATCATATTACAATTCTTTGTTCTTCTATCATATGAAGTCATAATTCAGAAGGTTCAGCAGATGCATAGATTCTACAAAGTAAATGAAAAGCAAATTATATCATAAAAGAACTGAAATTATATCATAAAAGAACTGAAGAAAACCATAGTCATGTGACATAACTTCAATCTGTCACTATTCTTCCCTCCAACCAAAAGCCCTGATGGCATTCCTAATTATCACAACTATGCTATAAATATAAGCTATTGTCCATGTTCAACGACGTACTGAAAAGTGAAAACTGCTGAATATAGCAACAACTTAATTATCGAACAACCCCACCCCAACCCCTCTCCACACACGCTACGAAGAAAGGAAAAGAAAAACAATGAGGAAGGCCGTAGGCCAAAACTGGCAGTGGAGGCAGCATTAACCACCAGGTTACATATAAAAACCCAAAAATAAAATTATAAAAATTACAAGTTATGTCGATTAATCAGAAACTAAATCATTGTGGAAAATCTTGGATAAGAGTAAAAAATGAGATCAGGGATTCACTATTTCTCCTTCTTTACAAGGAAAAGTGAAGAAGGTAGAAGAACACTATCTGATCACCTGAATTTTCTTTAGCAAGAAGCAGTTTAACCCAAGCTTAATGTAATATTAACTCCTGTTCGTATCAAGAATCAAAACCCCATTTCAAGAAACAACAAAGAAGATGCTTAATTCAGATTATTAATTAAAACCACTCAAAACCCATTTAAAGAAACAGCTAAGAAGAGGCCTTACAATCAAAACATGCATCCAATCACTCAATGATCTAAGCTTTTCGATAATCAAACCAGACCATTTCCTCATTTCCCATGGTTAAACCCCAATTCCATTCAATTAGGTACAAAAAAAGTATTTAGCCATTACAGATTATTGAAACCCACAATTAAGAAAATCTTCAACAAAGAAAAAGAAAAGGTTAATCTTACCTATTGAAGTGAAGCTGAAACAAGAAAGCAAGAAAAGAAGCAAAATGGTGGGATTTGTAAATTTAATTAATTTACAAAAGGATTTGATGCAGATATACATTTCTTTAATTCGCAGATATGCTTGATCAATCACTGCTCTGCCGGAATGTAGAGAGAGAAATAGAAAACACGGTGGCGAGCTCGTTTTACAGCTGGACTTTAAAGAATTCTTCTAAGCACACCCACTGTAAGATTCTTGAATATTTTACTCATTTTCAAATTTTATTTTTTTCCTTTATTTATTGTGACAAATAATAATTTAATTATGTTGTCTTTTACCAAAATTATATATTGCCATGATATTAATTAGCGTTTTTAAATCATTAATAATGCCAACCATCTAAATTTGAGGGGTAATTAGAATATGATTGGCATTAAACTTTTTATAAATATATGAGGATGACTGCCCAGCTAACGTCATGCAAAAAACAAAGGAAAAAAAACATTTTGACTTTGACTTTATTAATTTAGCAGTTATATTTGTGATCTTATAATTTACCAATGGACCATGGTTTACAGCTGTTGGATTTCTTGACTAATAGGCATTTCACTTTCTATGTGTAATGTATGGACGATAATTGGAGTAAGCGATTTTATTAAAGGTGAGTCGTCCGATCTCTGGAAAGGAGATCAAATCGGTCATTGTAAACCGTTCAATACACAATCTTTATTCAAGTCGTCAAAATAATTACGCATGTTTTAAAATAACAAGAAATTATATATGATATTTTTAATAAATTTGAGGAATACTATTTATACTTCGCTTTTACATAGGACTAATGCACATTAGTAAACTAACAACATTTTATCGTGGCACGTAACCATTGAGAACCGGGGGTCCGGGGGGATTCGGACCCCCAAACTTTGTATGGATTTTTTTTTTAATTTTTTAATTTACATGTAATTTAATAGTAGACAATTTTTGTCTAATATCAATTTAATAGAAGACAATTAGACCCAACCCAATATAATTTGACTCTACGACTTAATAAAATTAATAATACAAAATTACAAATGATTGCATATTTCTCATTTCTAGTGCTCATACACCCATCTGAAATTTGAATCTCACATTTCTCATTTCCATTTTTTACACTAAATAAAACAGAAGTTAGATTACGATATTCCAATATATACAAATCTTCATCAAATCACCATATATTAATTTCCCCCAAATTTTTAAACCCAATCTTTAAATTTTATCATAAAATCTTCAATTACTAGACCATAGGAAAAATCAAGACTTTTAAGCATAGAACAAATTTCATGTTCGTCACTCCACTGACAAATTCTTTAAGGCAAAGGAAATACTGAAAATAAGTCCTTTTTTTATAATTAAAAATTAATAAATATATTTTGCTTGTGAATGCATATCGTGTTCAATTGATTTTTTTTTTCTTTTGAGTTTAGTGATATTTGGTTTTATTTGTGTACTATTTCTTCCTATTTTTGGAAGATAATTTTGTGGAAGGCAACATGAACAATAATAATTTGATATTTATTTCTTTTATGAGTTTATTTTATACATTACGCATTAATAGTCAAATCATATGTTTAGAAGAATGGAAAATTATACTCACATTCCTCATTCTTTTAGATTTGTAACAATATCATCCACATTCAATTTTATTTGCAGATATTGTCTCAATTATATATATATATATATAAAATAAAAAAATTGCAAGTCCGTAACCTAAATTTAACAAGGACAAAATAGTATATTCACATTCTATTATTTAAAAAAAAATTAAAACTAGAAAAATTAAAATTAAAAAAAGGGTCACCCCACCCCCACCAGGGCATCGCTTGTTTTCACGCTGGTTTTGACACGAGGGACTGACAACCGGTGGGAGAAATCCTCCCGATTGTACCATGGTGGGAGTGGGGAAGATGACCTTTTTTTTTCCTTCTTCTTCTTTTTTAAATTTCTAAAAATAAAATATTTGTGATTTATTTACACTTTAAAAAAGGTTAAGGACCTCAATTACAAATTTTCTATTTTGTTCTATTTAATTTATTTAAGTCGGTGACAGAATTGTTAATGAGGACCATCTGTGCGAATTAATAAAATGATGAGAATGATATCTGCGAATAAAATTATATAGAGATGATATTGTTACAAAGTTGAAAGAATGTGTACAGTGAATGCAATTAACCCTTAGAAGAAAGCCCATATATTGATACCGAATCAAGATCAAACAATGGTGCGAGTGAATTTGTTTATATATTTGTGTATAGTTTAGTGTATAAAATAAAATAATGTATAAGAACTCATAAAGTACATCACTATTATATTTAGGGCTGTGCAAAAAGCCAGCAAAATCGACCAACCGATCCAACCCGAACCGAATCGAACCGACTCGGGTTGGTTTTTGGGTTCGGTTCGGTCCGGTCGGTTTCTAAAAAAAAAAATTTATTTTTCAATCTGGCCCAAACCTAAAACCAGAATCAATTCAGGTCAATTTCAGGCCATTTTTTCAGATTTTTTTGTAGTTTCGATTTGGCGATTTTTTGTTGGTTTGGGTTGGGTTATGTCGAAAATCGACCCAACCCGACCCACGTCCACCCCTAATTATATTGTTTCAAATTTTTTACAGGTTAATTTGGGATTCTAATTCAAAATGTCTAAATCCACTACTGATTAAGACCACTTATAAATAAATAAAATTATGGGGAGATATTGACTTTGCAATTTCACTTATTTTCTCATTAAAATATATTAAAGAAAGCGGTTTTATTTTGGCCTAACGTGACCATTTCTGTGTTGGTTGTTATTGTCACTATCATGTGGCATCACCAATTTTAAAACATTTATTTCTTTATCTTTTTTATTTATTTTCAGAAAAAAAGACAACAGTTGGTGACAATAGATATTGCAAAAACACAACTGATACGAGATAATGACGTTGGACTTGACTTTAATATTTGACTTTTTATCCCTAATCACGAGATTTATGTATTATTACTATTACTTAATTAAGAATTGCCAGTTGGCAGTGTCTGTGGACAGGAATTCCTGGGGAAAGAACAAATGCTAGCAGTTTTGTTGACTTAAAATGTAAAAATATAAAATATAGAATTAAGTGGAATGTTCTAGGTTCCATATGTATGCCAATCAAATCATAGTGTGGTTCAACTCTTCCTAGTTCCTACTTTTATTTATTTTTAATAAGAAAAGTAGATAACACCAAATAATAAAATATACAAGTGGTAGAAGCACACTACATTGAAGTTAGTTCTTTTTTAAGTATTTGGTAGTGATGAAATTATTTTTTTAAGTGTTTATATTATAGGTTATTGGTGTATATATGAATAAAAAATAGATTATAAATTGTGAATCTTATAAAATGTATAGATAAAAAATATGTTTGACCAGTTTCACCAACTTAAATTATAAATTAATTACTCTCAAACATGTACTAAAATACTTAGTTGTATTTCTTCATAAACTAATAAAAATAAAAATCATAGTTATTTCCCGTATATCTTTTGGGGTTTGTTCGAAAAAGTTTAAATTTATATTTTAGCAGATTCAGATAAAAGTTAATGTAATATGTGGTTGAAAAGTTGATAAAAGTTACGAGTTTTATAAAATGTGTAGTTAAAATTGATGTTTAGACTGCTGAAAAATTGATTTCATTTTATCAAAATTTTGTCAAATATGTGTATTTGTTATCGAGAAATTGAATTTTGAAATTTGTTAAGTAAATTCTAGTTAATGTTGTGAACTTGAAATCCATAAGAAATTCTACAAAATAGATACCAGATATTGAAATCAAATATGAGAAGCAGATACCTGAGAATTTATACCATATTATTTTTCCTTAAATTTTTCGTAAGTGTTGTCACTTCTCTTGTTAAACAATTCATGAGTTTTAAGGCTTCAAGGTCCGTTTGGACTCAAGCTCTCGTGTCTATTTTACTACCTTTTTTTTTTTTTTTTTTTTTGGCCTTAATTGACTTGAGCTCTGGTCATCCTACTGTGCCCATTTCCTGCTTCAAACTATTAATTCAACTTATTAGTGATGATTGACCGATCAACCTTAATGTGACATTATTATTGACTAACGATTTGGGCCTATACTTTTTTAAATTGAAGCTCATCGCTCAAGTATGATTTCGATCAATTTTTTTTAGTACTTAATAGTAACTAGTCATATCATATTAAATTATCTGGCCACTTCACGATCATAAGTAAACATAAGTACAATATTCCTATACCCATTGTTATACACTTTTGAATAAGTTTAAGTTTTTTTTTTTTTTTTTTTTCCAAATTAAAAACTTTTGTGATAGGCCAATTGCATTAAGAATCTAAAGAATGATTGTACAATTATTCGACCCGCTCATATTTGGACCAACCATTGAATGAGCTCAAGCTCACAGTCTTACACTGGGCTGGGTTTAGTTGAGCTCAATTCACATATATAAGCAAGTGTTTAGTGTACACATAATTTCAATAGTTTGCCACCACTATTATTGAGAAGACCATATTACAGTAATGCACAATTACAATGGCTAAGGCCTAAAAATTAGATTTTTAGGAGATTTTTATAATTTGATAAAATATATATTTGAAAATTTGATAAAAATTGTAGATCTCGTATGATTGAAAATAAGGGTCAAACAAACATAAACTTGATATCTCAAAATTTCAATTTCTTGACACAAAACATGTTGTCTTTATAATTTTACGTGATAATTTATTTTAATGATTTAAAAAAAAAAAATCGGAAGAGAATAAAAAAATTAAAGATTATTTGGGCAAGCATAAATCAATGGACTAAATATGGGACTAATAAAAAAAAAATTGAGAAATTATGACCTCCGTAGTTGATAGTAAATTAATAGAATAAACTAGATGATTTGAAAGGTAAGGTTTGAACATTAATATCCACAAAATTTAAATGATAATTATTGTTATGAAACTAGAAAAGTAGAGAGAAGAAGAGAAGAGAAGAGCATAAAGAGAGTCAAAACTCAAGTCTAATAATTTACTATAACAATAACTCTTATCTATAGGGTTCCAAAGGGAGTTACAATTTGATTACAATACACTATTCTGGAGTAAGTAGATAACTACATAGATATCTAGATACAACTAAATAGTTATTCATCAATATCTATAATTTTACAACACTCCCCCTTTAATGACTTAGTACACAATAATTGGTTCGTTATTTGGCAGAAACCCAATAGGACAAAAATACCAATATAAAGAAAAAAAATTATCAAAAATTGGAGTGCTCAAATACTGCCTCGTTAAAACCTTGTCAGGAAAACCAGTAGAACAAAACCTGAGTGAAAGAAAAAGAATACAGCTACTCCAACTGATTTCAATCGATTAAAAAAATTGTATCAAGCTATCTATATCTTGTGCTTCAATGTCTTCAATATCGCCATCTTGCTAAAATTTGTATAAAATAATTCTGGTAAAATGTGCTTCATGTTATAACCTCCAGCAATATCATCTTCATTCATTATCTCTGGTTGACTATAGTCAGCATGATAGTTTGATGCAATTATATTAAAAACGGATCTCGTTGTTGTTCTCTTCAAGAGTCTCATATACAATTTATAATACACGAGAGTATAACCATAGGGTTATAATGAAAGTAAATATTTTGTAGGTTATAGACATCCATAACTATAAGAATTATAACACTTCTAATTGTATATCATTTACACAAAGAATATGCCTTATTAAAACCTTACTAGGAAAAAACCCTGTGGGAAAAAATCATAGTAAAGAAAAAATAGTACATAATTCTTTTAATACGCCATGCAAATTGCCTCATTAAAAACCTTGCCAGAAAAATCCAATGGGACAAAACCTCAGTCAAGGAAAATAGTACAATGCGTATTTACTCCCCCTCATTATAATATTAGTTCAGATATGTACTTTGATCGATTGAGTTCTCGAAAAGTTGAACTATATGCTTCAGGCATATTAAATATTCCAGGAATTTATATACATTATTTTATTAGTCATGCCAGATGAGTTGGTTATAACAATATTCATTATATGTATATATGACATGCATTGACAGACTAACAAGATATCAACTTATGATTGCTTTACATAAACCTTTGCGAAATTCACAATGTTAAAAGTCGTGCATTACATGTTACGACTTTATTTTTCCATCTCATTTTCACATAAATATACACCTTTAGGTGCTCCGACTATAGGTCCAGAAACTTCAAGTTTCTCTAGTCAGTTCAATTTACTTGGATTGCATCCTTTTATTTGGTCAATTTATTCTTTGACAGATTTCTTTCAATATCCTCACTACCTTTTATAATATGAAACGCTTCATTATGTACAACAATGTTGTCAACAATATTTATTTTTTAATCCATTTCTTTCTCATAACGACATAACTTAACGAGATTTTTTCGTTTTATTATTTCAGCTAGTTGAACCTCTTCTGGGGTTTTATAATTAGCTATGTCTATATACTCTCCAAGAGTATACACCTACTCAATAGGATCATCTTTATAATTGGCTCCATTTTAAATTTGAGAATTTTTTTTGAAATCAAATGTCACCACGCTTCAGGCGTGTCATTAATTTACCAGATATAATGTTAATGGATTGTCCTTCAGGGATGTTAATATAAATTAGAGCATTTAGAGCTGGTATATGAGATTTGATTTAATCTCTTTGGTCAGTAAATACATCTATCAATTGTATAACTTACAAATGAGTTATTTGTCGAACTTTTGGTTCATATTGTCTTGTGCAAGGATCTAGAAAATATAATATACTGCATTTTCATGTATTCTTTTCAGCTACTTAATTTTTCTCTCCTAATGTTGAAAAAACTGTCTTATCAAAATGACATACGAAAGCCCATCTCAGTGCATTATGGTAAACCGATTTTATAATGTTCCATACTAAACATGTATACTCAACATTTTTCAAAGCTCATCTCAGTGCATTATGGTGGACCGATTGTACATATATTGCACTATCAAAAATCATTAGATGGATAATATTAGGCTCTGACCATAAGCCAACTATAGCGGGAATAACTTTGATGTTGGCATGATGTGTATAAGTGTTTCTGCATATAAAATATCATTCCCTAGACAAAAATAGGAAGCGCTTTGTTCTCAATAGTAATGGTTTAAACAATATTGCTAAACCATTTAACATCATCTCAACTAATATTTATTAAAAGTTTGAGATTTAGACTCACTAGTATTGACAAGACACATCACTGTCTTGGTTGTATAATCTGAAAATTATACTCATAATTTAAAATTTAAGCAAGTAATCTCGCAATCTTCAAGTTGCGAATAATAACACCATACAATCATCTAGTAAATGTATCTATCGGATACAAATAATATATAGATTATCAACATGGAGGGTGATGGGGCCTCATAAATCACCTTAAATAATTTTCAAAAATGTAGGGAATTCAGTCCCGATTTTACCTAGTGAATGTCTACTAGTTTATATACAATGAGAACAAGCATCACGTGAAAATTCATTATATTGAAAAATCTTTTGGTTTTCAATAGATATTCTCATTAATAATTCACATCATGTTGATTCGGGATGGTCTAACCGGTAATGCCAATCAATTAAATTTTTAGGTAATTGAACTTCTGGTTCAATATAGTACTTCTTTAAGAGTATCAACACTCTAATATTACACAACATTAATATTCTAAAATTGTAAAGTTGTACTTCTTCAAGAGCAACAATACGATATTTTTTCTAGAATATTTTTTATACTTTGTGTTTCTTCAGAAACAATAATATCATTTTCTTTTAAAATATTGATATTTATAACGTTATACTTTTTCAGGAGTATTAATACAATATTTTATAAAATAATAGATCTTATAAAATTACGCTATTTGATAACAAGTAATATTCAACTGAAATATTAATATAATATTGTGTTACTTCAGGAGCAACAACAAATTATTTTAAAATGTTAACTTTATTATGAAGTAAAGATTTATTCTTCATGAACAATATTATAACATTTTATAAGAATATTATATCTTATAAAATTAGACTATTCATGAGCAATTAATATTTTACTGGAATAATAATATAATACAAAGTTTTGTTTATTATGAAGCAACAATAAAATATTTTTCTAGAATATTTATAAATTAGGTTGTGACATACAATACAATATTCTTCTGGAATATTGATTGAGTTGTAAAATTGTGTTTCTTGAGGAAAAGCACAATTAAAACAAATAAACAAATCTTATTGTCTTTCCACAATAATTTCATGCTAATTTTTATTCATAACTACATATGAAAAAATAGATAAAAAATAACATAGTAGTTAATTGAATACTAAAAAATATTGCTACTTCAGGAATAATAGTTCAATATTCTTCTAGAATATTTAAATTGTAATGCCATGCTTTTCAGGGGCAATTAATATTTTGTCAGGATATTATAAAGTTGTGCTTATTCAGGAGCTACAACAAATCATTATTTTGATGTAAATATTTACTCTACAAGAGTAATATTATAATATTTTTATAGAATATTAGATCTTATAAAATTAGGCTATTCGAAAGAAATTAATATTCTAGTGAAATATTACTATAATATAACGTTGTACTATTTATGGAGTAACAAATATTCTTATATAAAATATTAGATTTATTAAATTGCGCTCTTAGAAAGCAATAACTTAATAATAAATCTAACAAATTATGCTCTTCGGGAGCAAGTGTATTCTACTAAAATATTAATTTAATATAAAGTTGTACTTCTTTTGGAAGACCAACGAAATATTCTTTAGAAATATTAATTTGTATAAATTGATATTTTTCAGGAATACTAACACAATATTATTTTAAATATTGATATATAATAATTTATAATATTCAAACAATATCAATACTGAAAAATATATAATCAAAGATGATATCAAATAGAGTACTGACCTTTATTCATGAACAGAAAGTAAAAATTGCTTTGTTAACTCAATTGACTTCATCTCCATATACATAATTTAAACTTTACCTATGTTCATGTAGTGATTTCTCACGAATGAACCGTCGGATCTTAATTACAGCCGTTGGATTTCAAAAACAATGAGTTTTGAACTTTTTTTCCAAATTTTATGACGATCGGACCATGGAGCATTGAAATATCAACGTTTGATCTCAGCTGCGCAGACTGCCCAAATTCTTCCAACGAAATCAAAAATAGTTACTGTTCACGCAACGATTTCCTAAACATGAACTGTTCAATCCTAATCATAACCGTTGGATTTTAAGAACTGTGAGTTTTGAAGTTACTATCCAAACTTCACAATGATCGGACCACGGAATATTGATAAATCATTATTTGATCATAAATGCGCAGGCTACCCAAATTCTGAGAATTTTCTAAACAAACTCTCGGGTTTTCTCTCTATTTTGGATGAGCTCTATCGTGCTGATAACGTGTTATGAAACTAGAAAAGTAGAGAGAAAAAGAGAAGAGAATAGAGAGAGTCAAAATTCAAGTCTATTAATTTACTATAACAATAACCCTTATTTATAGGGTTCCAAAGGGAGTTACAACTTGATTACAATACACTCTTCTGGAGTAAGTAGATAACTACATAGATATCTAGATACAACTAAATAGTCATTCATCAATATCTATAATTTTACAACAATTACTGATTATTAAAATTTTAAATTGTGATTGTTATGAGGTTAATTAAAGATTTAAATTATCATTAAAGAAAATTTTACAATTAAGCATTTAATTAAAGTTACATTACATTCCACGTCTTTTTATTTCAATTTTTGTCTTCTCCATTATCTCATAACTCTCTCTCGCTTCCACTATCAATTTTTTATTTGTCTGAAATTTACACGTTTAGCTAGATTTTTGTGTGAAAATATTACTTTAAGCTTTAAAATTTTTAGATAATGAAAAATTCCATTCAAAAAATGTGATTGAATCGTTCATTTTTTCAATAAAAATTAGACTTTGTAAATTTCTGTATTCAACCGAATTTTATTGCCAGAAATATATCGCAACCACCAAAATTTTTTGTACATAATCATAGACGGGGAGAAAACCCTTTTGAAAATGTATTTACCATAATTTGTATCTTCCATTTATCATTCTTAAATCGAATTCATTGTCAAGTGAGACTACATTTTGGTGGTACATAACATAATTGCGGTTTTGGAAATGGAGTTAGAAATGATTCCACTGAAGCCCCCATTTGAATATGTCAGAAGTCTATGTCTGTCTCTCCAAATTAATGGCTGATTTTCTCCGCAAAAGTTGATGATTGGAAGAAATTAACAATCTCTGTTTTGATTTTAGTTCATATTGCTATATGTTGTTGAGACATTCATATAGACTGTATCTTGTTTCATATTAATGTTATTGAATATTGCTATACTGATAGAGGCAATATTCTTGGATAAAAACGAAATAAAACAGTCGGTAGATAATTTAGATGATAAGTTTGTTAAAATAAATGTTTCATTACAAATCCAATATTTTTTAAGTAATTCGGTTTGCTATAGGTACTTTTCAATTTTTTTATGAAACTTCACTAAATTTTATTTTCTAGTTACAAATTAGTGCATATACTTAATTTTTCTAAAAAAAAAATTGCTAAACAACTAACTGTCTCTTTATAGCAGGGCTGTCCTCTTTATAGTGCTATGCTTGTCAATTATGTACTTGACAAATTGGAAAGAACCCATCTTAGATGAAATTGGATCTTATTGGGCCTGAAATGTAGCCCAACACTTGTCTGGCCGTAGTTGGACCTCATTTATCCAATTAAAAGGAAAAAAGACAACAACTGTAAAGGCAAACCAGAACACAGGCTCTCTAAAAATATATTATATTTGACATTTTTTTATTTATTTAATTAAAGAGGGATGGTGTTTAGACTTCTTTTTTTTCCCCTTGGAATTAATTTGACATAAGAGTGTCACCTCGTGGTTTAAGGGTAAACTTAATAAATGACCATCAAATTAATTAAAGATTAATACTTGTTTTTCTAATTTGAAAATGTTTCTAATCGCTCATCCAACTTTTTAGATAGTTTATCATCCATCACTCATTGGAAAAATATTAATCTGAGCAGACAAAAATTACTACATTGTGAATGAAAAGTTGATGTGACATAATTAAATTGTTATAATTGTCCACGTAATAAATCTGTAATAACCAAACACGCCTTTAAATTGCTTTTAAAAAACGATTTTCCAACTTTGAAAAAATGTCTTTAGTTTGAAGAAACGTCTTTTAAAGCAAACTAAAAGTGTGTTTAACTATTGCAATTTAGTTACGTTGACGATTTTAACGATTTAATTATGTCACATTAGTTTTTCATTCACCACGTGTCAATTTTCGTCTACTCAACCTAACGTTTTTCCAATGAGTGATAAATAATAAAACTATTTGAAAAGTTGAGTGAACAAGTAGGAAATCCTAAATTAATTTGATGGGCACTTATTAAATTTATCCCATAGTTTAATACTGAAACGGATGGGAACATTAGAAAAAGACTACAACATGCATGCCAATTGTGGGGACTCAACAGCATGATTTTGAAGGTTGAGGACTAAATAGTAAGAGATGCTAAAATTTGAGGACTGAAAGTGAAATTTTCGATTTTAAAATTTATGAGTCTCACGTAAATTATAATCATATTTTTATGGCACACATTAGTGAAGCAGAAAATTAATTGTATTTTTATTGGGCGACCAGACAATGTCAAATGAGAAAGTAATGCTTTTTTAGTGAAGTTTACTGAAAGTATAGATAAAAAATACATAAAATTTATAGATTTTATAAAATATATTAATAAAAATTATGTTTAACCAATTTATAAGTATTTATAAATACTAACAAATATTACTTGTCCACTAATTATATGCCAAGCAACTTAAATTCAACTCGCTTAAAATTCAATAAAAAGCAAATTTGTAATCCTCTAGTGTATGTTTGGTAATTTTTTTGAGATTATAAGTTGTGGGCTCTATAAAATATGTAAATGAAAAATAGATAAAAATTA
The DNA here is from genome assembly GCA_030279155.1 of Forsythia viridissima. NCBI lineage: Eukaryota > Viridiplantae > Streptophyta > Magnoliopsida > Lamiales > Oleaceae > Forsythia > Forsythia viridissima. Next base: position 49,253,585 of record CM059038.1, read on the forward strand.
TAGATCTAACAAAATATGTGGATAAAAATGACATTTAACCAACTTATAAGTTTGAAAAAACTTTACCAAACATACTATTTTGTGGCTGTTCAGATTAAAATTCTGATAAAAAATTATTGTCAAAGTTAACAATTAATTTTAACAACACATTTCATGGGACCCACAAATTTTATTAACTTTTCTACCTCACATTTAATCAACTTTTTTTTTTAATCAAAATCTGCAAAAAAATTTATCAAACAAGCTAGTGTTTTTATTCGTCAAAATTGCAAGTTTACATTATTGCGACAAATACTAAAAGTGAAATGTGTAGTGGATCCCATGAAAATTGTATTACTTAATATCGAAATTGATAATCATTACTTTATCTGAATAATCGATTTAAATGTGATTTTGAACTAATACTTCTAAACATCAATAATTGGTTGAAATCATGATTTTATCATAGTTGTCGAGTTCAATTGTAGTTCTTTAACAATATAAAATTATACAGTGGATCGAATTTTCCTATTTTATTTAACAATTTAGTTCGAATAAAATCAAACCTAACTAATTATATGAATCCAATAAATCCCAATGTAGAAATCAATATAACAATGTATATTAAATAGCTATAAATTTTTTACATGATCAAACAAACTATATAATCTATATCTCATATTCAAATTTTATAGTTTATGTCGCTTCGTTCTAAGATCGTAAATCTCTTCTCAACTCATAATGGTTCAATAATAATTTAATTGATGATCAAACGTTTTAAAGACATTAAACTCAACAAACAAAAACAAGAATATAAAAATTACATTTTAATGTCAAATTTCAAAAGTATAAATCAAACCATTAAAACTATACTACGTCATTCGTCTTGACTATAAACTTAGCCGATCATGTTTATCGAACACAAATATATAAAGTTTAAGAACGAAATCACCGAATTAAGAATAAAAGATGAAAAGAGGAATTAAAGTTGAATCTTCAATTTCGACTTTGAATTTTCAAGTTTTTCTCCATCTCCTCCTTATTCAAAATCCAGGTGAAATTGTATTTTGTTATAATGTACTCTCCAATTTCCCCTAATGTTCAAAGAATTAGATATATATAGAGGTGGTAAAATAGGCCCGGCCCACGGGTCAGTCCATGTAGCCTGCTTTTTTAGGTTGGGTTGGCCATGGCTCAAATAAAACCGGGCCAAGATGCCCTGCCCATTTAACCTGCGGGCTAGTTGGGCCGGCCCGATTTTGATTTTTTTTTTTTTAATTTTTTTTGGTTTTTTTTAGCTCCTTAATACTAATCACTCATTTTGTGAATAGTCCCAATACATAATTCAAATAATATCAATATAAAATTATCTAAGACAAAGTCACCAATAAAAATTAGTCAAAAAATCTCAGGATCCAATATAAAAGTGTTTAGATTTAATTAAAATTTAGTTTAATTTAAGTTTCAATCCAAAATATATTTGGTGTGACAAATAAATTATTTATTTTAAATTTACTTATAAGTAAACCTTTTAATTTAAGCCAAACATGCTTATATCTCAAAACAATAAGACTAGCATGCTTTTAATATTTGTATTTTTTTTAAAGTGTCTCCAAATAGTTTAAAATTAACAAAAAAAAATTATTATTTTGAAAGAAAATTGACGTTTATCTATTAACTAATATATGAGAGCCCTAATTTTATAAATGGATCTCTTTAAAAACCTCAAAATATTTAGTCTAAATTTATCTAAAATTGTATTTAATGTATTATATAAAAAAATTATTAAAAAAAAAAAAGAAAAGAAAGAAAATTAAGACAAATTGGACCAATGGTCTGGACTAGACTAACATAATTCTGGCCCATACAAAATTGGGCTGGACCAGCCCAATCTTATATAGTTTGACCAAATACATAGCATCTTACACTAACAATTTAAAAGTAAGTTTTGTTTTTTTACCTCGTCCCTTGTAAGAATTTTTAAAAAATTCATTGTGAGGATTACAAGTAAATACCCAATTAATTTTGTGCTTCAAAATTTTCGACTTCAAACCGACATGGAAAGATTAAATTATATTTATATTTTTTTACAATTTGTTTAATTTTACTTAAAATTTTATTAAAAAATTAAAATCAAAATCAACAATTAATTTTAACTATACACATTTTATGAGAATCACAATTTTAATCAAAAATTTCAATTACATATTTTATTAACTTTTATCAAAATTTATAAAAATTTAATTTTTAACAAAATGTAAAACACTTAAAAACTAAAACGATTGTAACAATGGTTAATTTCACCAACGGTCACTGAAGTTACCTTCAAATTACAAAATAATCACTGAAGTTCAAAAGTTTCAGTGGTAGTCACTAAAATTAGAAATCCTTTCACTCTATTAAATTTTTAATTTAAAATAGTGATGTGACATAATGATGTGTTATTTATTTATTGAATAGTAGCCTATGTACTTTATATAATATTTACTTTAGTCCTTATATTTTAATTAAGTCATTATAAGAATTACATCTTAGGTCTTTAATCTTTTACATCTTTACACTTTGTTCCTCAAATTTTCAATTATCTTTCAGTTAATTCCTTCAAAAATTGTATCTTAGGTTATTAATCTTTACACTTTGGTCCCTGAATTTCAATTATCTTTCAGTTAAGTCATCAAAAAATTGCTTCTTAGGTCTTTCAACTTTTTATATATTTATACTTTGGTCTCTAAATTTTTAATTATCTTTCAGTTAAGTCTTCTAAATAATTACATCTTAGGTCCTTCAACTTTATACATCTTCAAACTTTGGTCTCTCAAATCATTGATTTTAGTGGCCAAAATAAGTGTAATTTTAGTGGTCAAAATAAATGCACTTTCAATTAAATTTTTGATTTTACATTCAGATTTTTACCTAAACGAACAAAACAATATTATAGGGTTTGACCACTAAAATGTCTACTTTTAGTAATCAACTCTAAGTGATAAGTGCGAATTTTATACTTATTTTGACCACTAACTAGTTTATTATTTAATTATATTATTTTTTTCGTTTAGATGAAAATTCAAGTGTAAAGTCAAGGATTTAATTGAAAATACACTTATTTTGACAACTAAAATTGTATTTATTTTGGCCACTAAAATCAAAGATTTGGGGGAGCAAAGTTTGAAGATGTAAAAAGTTGAAGGATATAAGATGCAATTTTTAGAGGACTTGATTGAAAGATAATTGAAAATTTAGAGACCAAAGAGTAAAGATGTAGAAAGTTGAAGGACCTAAGATGCAATTTTTGAAAGATTTAACTGAAAGATAATTAAAAATGTAAGGACCAAAGTGTAAAAATGTAAAAAATTAAGGACATAAAATACAATTTTTGAAAGACTTAATTAAAATATAGGGACTAAAGTGAATACTATATAAAGTACATGGACTACTATATAATAAATAAATGTCACATCACTATTTTAAATTAAAAATTTAATGGAGTGACCATTTGTGAAGAATTTCTAATTTCAGTGACCATCACTGAAATTTTTGAACTTCATTAACTATTTTGTAATTTTATGGTAAAAAGTGAAATTAACCCATTGTAAGAAATATGAGATTTTGAATTCAAATAAACGGAAATTATATATAAATGTTGTTCATATAAAAACACCTGCTCATATAATTATTTGCTACTTTTTCCAATTAATAAGCTGTACGTTTGACCAAATAAAGTTTCGAGCCTTGGAACGTTGAGGAGGTGCTCGTTATTTGCAGATCTGTGATGGTTTTTATATCCGCGCCGCAGACAATCACCGCCGCCAACGAAGACCCGCCAAACGGCTTTTCGACCAAACCCATTTTTCAAAACAATATGAATCTTCCCTTTTAATTTCTCTCCAAGAAATCTCTCGTTCCGATAATAATTTCTCACTCGGAAAATTTTTCAAAAAAAAAAAAGTATTTCACTAATGGTTTCCTATTCGTGTTAGGGCTTTTTAAAAAATTAATTTTTTGGCCAATTTTCCTAATATAGCATTTTGGCCCGATGGATACTGCTGGAACTCATAGAAAATCATTTGGTCACACCGAGATTAATTGGGATAGGTAAGCTTCTTCAATCTACTTTCTTTTTACATTACTAGCTGTTAATTATTAATCTGTTTGCTTAAATATGTGTGTACATACTTATAAATACACACATTTCCGAGACTATTGCCAATAATTTGATTACTGCGAAAGCATTTTTTAACTTTTAATCGCTTTCTATTAGAATGGTAAATGGAAATTATGGAGAGGAATGTTTTTTAAAGTGATTTCGAGTTGTTGCAAATGCATGATAAGGTGTGTTTAGGTTTAATTACATGCCTAAAAGGTATGGTTATTAGGTAAAACATTTTTGAATGTATATTTATGATGTGCATCTGGAAGAAATTATGGAGCTGAGCGTGTAGTCATTTCAAATGTAGTTGATGATAAAATTTGAATTAGTTTGTCGATGTCTGTTCATGCGATGGTTTCGTTTGACATATTCTATAGTAATAGGAGGTTTCGGGTCTCTATCTCTTGACTGCAAACATTTAATTTCACCACTGTCACTTATCAGCATCGAGAAAATAATAACTTTCCCTGTGATGGAAATCTAATGAAGTAATCATCTTGATCCAATTTTAATATCTTGCAAAAGGAAGGTGTACTTTTTTGGGCAGCACGGCTTAGGATCCTTTGAATCAGAATAAGAATATTACCAATTCATGTTTCATTTTTCTTATTTTCAATTATGAGATCCCAATTTCATGTTGCCAAACAAAGCCTTTAACTTAGATAATTGTTCAATTAACTATTAGGAATGCTAATGATACATGAGAAACCTTCTATTATGTGGCATTCTTAAGTCATTTAATAATCAAGATGCTTGCTATGACAACTGATGTATTAAGAAATTTTGGACTTCTCTCTTTTTGAACTTTTGTCTTCATTAATATGTTGTTTGTTTTTTTAGTTTTATTAATGTTAATGTCCTCCCTTGCAGGCTTGATAAGACCAAGTTCTATGTTGTTGGGGCTGGAATTTTTACTGGACTTACGGTTGTACTTTATCCAATTTCGGTTGTGAAGACCAGGATGCAGGTTGCTTCACATGATGCTGTAGAAAGAAATGCATTTTCCGTCATCAAAGGTCTACTAAAAACAGATGGGATTCCTGGTTTATATAGAGGTTTCGGCACCGTCATTACTGGAGCAATACCTGCTAGAATTATATTTCTCACTGCTTTAGAGACTACGAAGGTGGCTTCTTTCAAGATGGTGGAACCATTCAAATTATCAGAGCCTACACAGGCAGCTATAGCTAATGGAATTGCTGGCATGTTGGGATCTCTTTGTTCACAAGCTGTGTTTGTTCCAATTGATGTGGTATGCTGGACCTGCATGTAATTTCAGCTGGTCTATTTTTTCCTATCTTTTTATTGTTTATTGAGGGGTTAATTTTAGTGTAAGCATAACAAAGGTTTGATTCAAGAAGTTCAACTTGAATTTGAATTAGTATACAGTCAAAATGCAAATAAGAGACCATAGGTACATATTGGATACAAAATTTTACCTTTGGCGCTGTACTTTTACTTTATTTTTTTCTCTTCTGAATTGTTATGGAATGCATGAGCTGGAATATAAGAATCTATGTCATTTTATATAATAATTATATCGAGGCATCGTATCTCTCCTGCTATCTTGAAAAATTCTTGTTTTGGCTTACTATTTTCTTGCTACTTTTGTCACTTATTGGAAAGCCAATGTCCATTTAATTGATTATTTTTAACAGGTTAGTCAAAGGTTGATGGTGCAAGGATATTCTGGCCATGCTACTTATAATGGTGGCATGGATGTTGCTCGTAAGATTTTAAAGTCCGATGGAATTCGGGGTTTTTATAGAGGATTTGGTCTCTCTGTTATGACTTATTCCCCATCAAGTGCTGTATGGTGGGCCGGTTATGGTTCAAGCCAACGCTTAATTTGGAGGTATACTATTTGACCACCTGTCACTCTGTCAGAATAGTCTCGAGTCAGCCTCTTTCTTTTGTGGTTTTCTTTATGCCTGCTAGTTAATGCTTTATCTCTAGACTTTACGGTATGATAATCTTAAGAATCATTACTCCTTACCTCTAACCTAATCTGTATGGTAGGTTATACTATTAATTTTGTGTTTTTCATTTTCTTTCTTATTTCACTCTCACATGCATTAACTACTGTCAAGACTGGGCTGTCAGCTATCATACAAAAACCTAATTAGATATTCAATACTATTGTAAGAGATATTAATCTTTTATGAGTTATATATCATTTTGGTGAATATAGTAATTAAGATAGAAGAAGGTTAAAAAGAATTTATATTTGGTTACTCTCATCAGATATGGAAACAAATACCTGCATTTTGAGAGCATTGGTGTGATACACATGAATCTTTCTATAACGAGCAATAAATGGATCTCGTGGCTTATAGGACAAATGTTTTCTTGTGCAACTGCTGTTTTCTGTGGGTTTCTGTTTTCCTCTTATAAGCTGGGTTATTCATTCTTCTGATAAAATTCTCATCTCTAATGTTTCTGGTAGGCTCTTAGGTTATGGCACTGAGCATGATGGACCTGCTCCAACTCAAGGGACCATTATCTTGGTTCAAGCTGGTGGAGGGATTTTCGCAGGTGCTACTGCATCCTGCATCACAACCCCATTGGATACTATCAAGACTCGCTTACAGGTACAACGGTTACTATTCATTCATCTCTCTTGTTGGTTCCAGTGCATTTGCTTGCTTTTGGTGAACTATTGATATGGTGCATTTTGAACTTTTTTGGCATTCTACTTCACGAACTTACTATGGATACTTACTGTGGATATAATCAATTTTTACGGCTATCGCCATATAATTTTTTATTTAATTTATTTAGTAATTTTCTTAAAAAAACTATGAGAGCGCAGCCTCAGCCTCTTGTCAGACTGAAAACTATATGAATCTACAGGGAAAGGGTTCCATAAAAATTAACTAAATCACCATATGTAGTACACCCAGTAGATAGTGGCAGCCAACGCGGCGAAGCAAGTCGAAAATTCAAAATAGTAAAGAAGAGCTAGCTTCAGTTTCTTATTTTTCCTTTTATATTCTTTATTTATTTAGCTTCTCTTACAGTTCCTGCTTCTATTCGATCATGTCATTGTGGCTGCCTAGTTCACATTGTCGCTTTCTTCTTGCTATCTCTAAGATTTCATTAAGGCTAGTCCATGGGGAGAGCTTTCCCGGACTGGGGAAGAGAAGACAGGTGGTGTAACGACTACGGACATTTCCCTATAAGCCTCTCGTCTATGGACTATTCCGTGCGCCGTTAACTTACGTATTGTCCACTGGAGGCTCCAAACTGGATTTCTTTCGCGTTCCCAGCAATTCGAACCCTTGAGAGGAACTTAAGTGGAATGCTAGTGCTTAATTGGTACCAACATTCTACTTAAGTTCCTCTTAAGGGAGGAGGTCAAGGTTTCCTGGGCGAGAGGCCTGTAGGGGAAGTCCGTGGTCGTGACAGGTGGATTATAGAGGTAGAGGGAAATCAAAGGTTTGTAATTTTCCACAGGCGAGCCTTTGCATATGTGAGGCCTTGTTATCTCAGACCTCCCCTTCTTGGGGGTTTCTCAGCCCGGTATCCTCCACCTCAAGTTCATAATATCTACATTCAAGCATGCCCTGGAGACAAGGTGAAACCTGTCACTGGGTTTTGGAATTTGAAATCAGGAAATGTTACCACACTCGATCAACTCACCTCATCAAGCCTAATTCTCACTAGAGGTTCTTTTCCTTCCCCTTCGGAGATGTTCTGTATGCTTTAACCAGAGCCATGGAGGACCAAGGAAAGTCGATCTAGTCCCAGTATTCATGCAAAAGCTCTAACCGTGTGGTTGCAGTTTCAGTAGACATTGATGTTCACATCATCAAGAACAATTTTTTTTTTCCTGCTTTTAATGTTAATATTCTTTCGGTATGACGAACAATATTTCAAATTCTCATTGTTAACATTTCACAATTTTGATTGCTTCACGGGATCCTTTTGTTAGAGTTTTAGACATGGCATATTTGAATTGCAGATTAAGACTGTTTTCGAAGGCTTCTGATTTTATTTCAATTTTTTGGGTGTCTTGCAGGTGACAGGGCTTGAAATAAGACCCACTGCAAGACAAGTAGTTAAAAATTTGATGGCTGAGGATGGATGGGCTGGTTTATATAGAGGTCTGGGCCCAAGATTTTTCAGCATGTCAGCTTGGGGAACTACAATGATAGTGGCCTATGAGTATCTAAGTAGGCTTCTTTAATTTCTTTTCTACATTATTTATTTCTCATTTTGTTGTCATCATCCATGATTTCTCTATTAAGCTAGATAATGTGGTTAAGAATTCCATAACATGTTTTCCATTAAAGAATTATTTCATGGAGCTTAAGCTGTACTGCTTTTACATTTTTGTCTGTCACCGAGTATCTTGTGGGTTAATCATCAATGTCTCTGATATATCTTGTTACACTACGAAATCATGGCATCAAAACCTTTGAGGAAATGTTAATATTTGGATTCATCAGCAGTTGCTTATGAAGGATGGCCTTTTCACTCGAACATTAGTTTAGAATATATTTACGGCTTTGCTTTCATATGTATGCTCACAATTTCATTATATTTCTTCGTTTTATTCTGTAGCTGCAAAATAGTTGAAAGCATTTTCTTCTCAGCTAATTATTACGTTCAATTTTAAGACCATTCATTGTGTTTTCTTGTTTTGCAGAACGCTTGTGCGCAAAAGATGAATAGGCTCATCGATTACGACCCTCCCTGGGTGCATTTTTTAGAAGGTGGCAGAGATTTTCCTTCGACCTGTCCAAATTTAGATACGTTATTCGAGATATTGTAGAAATGCTTACTTTACACTGCACCGGCATAACTGGAAGGTAACTTTCTGTTACTATAGTGGAACAGCAACCTTGGCACTAGAATATACATACGTGCCAATTTATTGAAAACAACATTTATGATGTAATTCTTTTTGATGCCAACACATTATGTACTTGAGTACTTCTTCATGTAATTGAAACATTCTTAAAATGTATGAATATGTTGTTAATCATAGAATTTGGTTTAGTGTAAACGTATATTGAGTTCTCGTTTAGGTTATTTCTCAAACCCTAATCCTGCAAAAATGAAGTTTTGTGCTTTAGTAGTGTGCCGCTTTGACTTACTAACATAGTTAGGTTGCAGGGATAAGAATTATGAGATGTTATGGTTTCTTTAGTTGATAAGTCTAAAATTAACTACACATGTGATTGCATATTTAGTATTGAACAAAACTTTATGATTAAAAAAGAAAGATGCGATAAAACATGTCAAATGACTTAGACCATTGAATAATTACTTTAATTTCCTAAACCACGGACAAAATAATATATTAGCATACGATTGAAATGACGTATTAGCACCCCACCCCACCCCACCCCACCCCACCCCACCCCAAAAAAAGAAAAAAGAAAAAGTAAAACTTAGCGCCCTATTGGATTATTAATTTCAGAGAAAATGGTATGAGACTTTAATCTGTCATGGACAGCACTAGATGTACTACTACTACTCTTAAATAGGTCGCTGTCAGCATTAGATGTACTAGTGCTCTTTAATTTGACCACAACTTCGGAGCCTGAAAATATTTTGTTGTCGTCCGTGCTGGTTGTCTCTTCCTGCTTAAGTAGTGAATACGACGAGAACATTGGGGAGTCTCCTTGGTCCACCACCACCCCACCATCGCCTCTATTATCTGCTGCCTCCTGCAACTGCATTGCGAACTCTAGGGTCCAAACCACATCACTCATGGTTGGTCGTTCAATGCCGTTGTCTCTCAAGCATCTTGTAGCAATTTCAGCATATTTACTCAAACATTCCGGTGCAATTTGTCCCTCAAGATTGGAATCAACAATTTGTTCAAGTGTCCCTTTCTTGTAACATAATTTAGCCCACTCAGCCAAATTCACTTGCATTTTCGGTATGTTTTGAATAATTGGAGGCCTAGCACATAGCACTTCAAACAATACTACACCAAATGAGTAAACGTCGGATTTGTTTGTCAATTGTCGTCTCCTATAATACTCTGGATCCACGTACCCTAAGCTGCCCTTGACCATTGTGCTGACGTGGGTGTTGGTCCCACCTGTGGGGCCGATTTTGGACAAGCCAAAATCAGACACCTTAGCCACCCATTTCTCATCCAATAAGATGTTGGTCGACTTAACGTCTCTGTGAATGATCATGTGTTTCGCGCCCGTGTGAAGATAATGTAATCCCTTCGCAGCACCAATGAGAATTTGGAGACGATTCTTCCATTGTAACGGTGAATTCTCCGAATTGTAAAGATGATCACGTAGTGTGCCGTGTACCATGTAATCGTACACCAAGATCATCTCACCATTTTCGTCACAATATCCAATCAAGGATACCAAGTGAAGGTGCCTCAATGTTGATAACATTTGGATTTCTGTTTCGAATTCACGGGCCCCTTGATTCGATGATGGATTCAATCGCTTGATCGCGACTGCAGTTGCACCATTGTCAATGTACCCTTTATACACCTTACCAAATCCTCCCATGCCAATCACAAAACTGTCGTTAAAGTTGCCCGTTGCAAATTTTATCTCCTCCAAGAAAAAGTGTCGGCACAGATCAGACGGTAGCGATGAACCCGAACAACTGGTCTTCACGGTTGACTTTGACGTGGATGAAAATGGGACCCATGATGACTTTGCCGCACTTATGCCGGAGTCTTTCACTCTCCGCCGGCGCCGGAAAATCAAGAAGCTCAAAAATAAGAGCACAACAAGAACTCCGGTCACACTCCCAATAACAGGATAAAGTACAGATGAATCTTTACTTTTCTTCTTCTTCCCTGGGCTAGTATCTGGTCCTGGCGGCGAAAATTCTTGTAAAGGATCAGGGTTTGCTGCCGCAAGACTACGATTTGAGTCATTGAGTTTGAAGATTTCTAAGCCATTTAAGAGTGCATTGGAGTACTTAGGCAAGCCCTTAAGGTAAGGGAACAAAGAAAGCCGCAGGTTTTTCTTCCCATGGCGGCCATCATCACTAACCCATGTGATATAGTCTTTGAAATAAGGAATTTCGGGGCCACCAGTCCAGGAAATAACATCAGCTTCAATTTCTGCTGTCTGATTGTTGATAGAAATTGTGAAAACCCTTTCGTTTTGATGGATCACTTCCAGCTGAATCTCACAGAAATGGAGTCTGAGAAGGTAGTAAAACCCGGAGTCAACAGCAAAATTCCACTCAAGACTTTTGCTATAGTTGGCGATGACTCTTGAGGTAGTGTAAACTATTTTCGGTGCAGTATAAGCAGGTATTAGAATATAATTTATTGAAACATTTTCTGCATGAGGTGTGTAACTAAAATCTCCACCAAAAATATACTCATCATCTTGATCCCATGCACGAAACATGCCTGTGTCACCTCTTATTCCGACATGAGCGCCTCCAACATTGAGCCTGTAAAGAGTCTCCAAAGCTGTTCTATTTTGAAGATAAAACTGTTGATTCACGAATTTGATGGGCACATCGTTGCCGCGGAAGTAAAGGGTGTCTGGAATTGAAACTATTTCAATCCCATTGATAAATGCGAAAGATTTTGGAGAAGGTGAAAAAGTTATGTTGAGGCTCTGATTGTCTTCTACATTAATGATGAATTCTTTTATAAAGGAGGGTTCAGAGGATGTGGATGTGAGATATGCACTGAAGTTCCTCAAAAGTGTGAATTCATTGGCCGTGACTGTAAAGAAGGATTCAGTTATGTTAAGGCCGGAGTAGGCGGCGGGGTAAAAGTAAAGCCGTAGGAATTTGGATCCGGCCAGGACCGGAAAATTGTAGGTGAACTGGGATTGGAATATACGAGCTGTCATATAAGGGGCGGCATTTGGGACGTTAGGGCCTTGTTCAGCGGCTTGGGAGGCTAAAGATGTGGTGGCAATGTTTGGCGGCGCGTACCTGGAACGAGCATCGCCATCCCAGCTACGGTTGCTGTCATCTTGTGTGCTTGACTGCGAACCGCAGTTCAGGAGTATTTGGTCGGTGGGACTGTAAGGAGGAGTGGCGGGGAGGACGGTGGTTATGAGGTGGAGGAGGATGGAGAGGAGAAGAGCAAAGGAGGACATGATTGTTAGTTGGTACTGCTTGATTTGATGATACTTTTTTAATTTTTTTCATGAAGGCATATAAAGCTAAGGATTGAGATAAAAATAGATTTTTTAGAAAATTAGTTAAAATATGCTTTTACAGAAATAAGTAACTTTATGATAAAATAAAGTAACTCAAAATTAACAAATCATCTCAGTGGACTCTGAAGTCTTTGTGGGGAAGCATGTCAATGGAATTATATGGATGAATTCCAAATTATTTAAAATTAACAAATCATCTCAGTACTCTGAAGTCTTTGTGGGGAAGCAAGTCAATGGAATTATATGGATGAATTCCAAATTATTGGTCTGAATCAGCCATGGAAAGTAATCGTAAGTGAGACATTTTTGACAGTTAGTGACTTTTCCAAGAGTGAAAATTGAAAAGTATTAGTCAATGTTTGATTCACATTAAAATTTGGGTAAATAGATTAGGGATCTCGAACTTTTGAATGTTATAACGATGAGGTTCTGAACTTTTGTTTACTAGTAGTCGGAGTTTCGAACCTTTCAAATGTGGTATGTACCAGGGGTCCTTTTTGGACGAAAAACGTCAAAATCTCAATTAACTCATCACGCACGCCACACGTGATGAATTTCTGAAAGGGCAAAATTGCCAATTGCCACAGAAAATCCCTCAGAAGCAAGTTCATATGAGGGAGAATCATATTCATCTTATTCTTGTGGTTGCACCAAATCACATTACTCTAGTGATGGCTTTTTCAAGTTGCGCACCATCAGTTCCTAGTTCTCTTATGCTGGTGCTTGTGGCGGCTATAGGCAGTTGAAAAACCCTAGCGGCGTAGACGGCCTAATTTAAGTTGCACACCATTAGACTTCTGGCCTAATTCTCAGGTCAGTTGAAAAACCCTAGCTGCGCAGATGGCCGGCAATCTTATACGCCGACCCCAGCCGTTGACCTTCGCGTGGCGGTCCTTGGTGACCTTTTTTGGTGGATGTTAGGTTTTTAGTTGCTGTTCTTGTGGTTGTACTGTCAGCTGCCGTTGTTGAGATTTCTTGGAGGGTCCAACAAGGGCTTCTGATATGGTGGCGATGGCTAGTGAGGCGTCTACGTGCTGCTGCTGTTGCTGCGGCGGTGGTTGAATGGTGGATGAGGTGGAAACACTGGTGGAGGCTGAGGATGATGACGACGACAAAGCAATTAGATTTCAGCAGTTCTTGGACAATTTTGCCCTTCCAAAATTCATTATGTATGGCGTGCGTAATGAGTTAATAGAGATTTTAATGTTTTCTGTCAAAAAAAGACCCTGGTGCGTACATTTGAAAGATTCGGAACTTCGGCTGCTAATAAACAAAAGTTCAGGACATTATCGTTACAATGTTCAAAAGTTCAGAACCCTTGGTGCTATTTATCCTTAAAATTTTATTAAAAAATTGTGATAATAATTAATAATTAATTATAATTTTGATCTACATTTTTTATTAATTTTTCAATCTTACATTTTATCAACTTTTTATTAAAATCTATTAAAATACTTTTTCAAACAAGCTCTTAATAAATTTTGCTTAAAATTTTCAAACTCCGTTTGTTCAATTTTCATTGCGTTACAAGATATCATTTTTTTTAAGCACATTTTTTTTTCCGAATTTTAATAGTGACTTCAGATATTTGGTTTTTGCTTAAGCCTTTCGAATTCAGTTTTTTTAATTTTCTTCTAAAATATCATTTTTCTTTAATAATATTATCTGAAATTAAGCTCAATTACTCACAAAAAATTCAATTATATTGATAGTCATTACTTGAAGAGATGTATTGGAGTTTTCAGTTGATTTTGATATAACTTCATTAGCCGCTTTTGCTAAAATGCCGTGTCAAACAAGCTCAATCAAAAAAGCACATAGTTTATACAATTTAAGTCGTAGATGTCTCTTTTACATTAAAAAAAAGAAAAAAAAAGAGTGATTATATTGTTACCACAGTTTTTCTTTGTTGCGTCATATTTTAATTAAATTTAAGGTCCTCAATTTTTGTCTATTGTAATACTTATATCCCTAATCTTTTTCCATCAAATTCTTATCTTTAACATTTTAATTAATTAGCACATCTCGTCATTGATGATAATTTTTGTTAAAATATTCTATTTTACGTGCTTTGAAATGAGATAAAAATATTTTGTCACACCTTTGTATTTATTTTTAAAATATATATATATGATGGGCAAATAAGTAGTTTTACTCCTTACAAACGGACGTTTTGGACATGAACTTTTATTAAAGACGAGATGTGCTAATTAATGGAAGATTGAGAATAAAAAAACTACGAAAAAAAATGGATGACATAAGTGCTACAATGAATAAAGATTAAGGACTTTAAATATAATTAAAATGTGGTACAACAAATAAATTTTGTAGTGTGAAAATAATTACCCAAAAAAAAATGTCTCTTTTACAAAGAAAAGATTTAAATATCCTCATTAATAAGGTCTGTTAACACAATGGTCTCCTTTAACAGACCATTAACAGACCACGTGTCTATTAATGCCATAATTGATTTAGGGATTGTTCGGTGGAGATTGTTTTCCGAAAAATAAGTGTTTTTTTCCATCTTTTTTGACTATTCAAATTTTTTTATTGTGTAAAAAATTTGAATAGTAAAAAAAAGTACGCAAAAAATGATTTTTATTTTTTTTTATTTTTTAAATTGGAACCAAATAAGCCCTTAAACAGATCATGGGTCTGTTAAAGCCAGTTTACACATGTGAAACTGGTTTTTCAATTAACTCACCTCAAATGAACTCAAATTTACATGAATTTAAAGCAAAAACCACAATTCATACTCAAATATATACATAATTTCATAATTTATACCATAAAATCCATAATTTCTGCTATAAATTAAAAGAAGAAATAATCAAACATTTTACAAAAAATTAGATAGGTTAAATTCTAATCTTGAAATGAGATTTTCTACAGAGATAAAATGGATTAGATTCTTTCATTGAAATGTGCTGATTCTAATATTTGAAATCTTCTTTTTTGAGCAGTAATATATAAGTAATAGAGATGAATTTGAAATAGTTTGAAATGGAATAAGTGAAGAAAGAAAATGAAAAGATATATTGGGTAATTTACTTATAAAATGGGTAAATGACTATTCAAATAATTTTGTCGAGTCACCCAGCTATTCCCATTGACTTCATTTATTGTATTGAATTTTTTAGTAGACGTGTGATATTAATGAGAATAATATTAATTCTAGATCTCTTTTACTTGATGGAATTGTTGAGAGTCTTTTTCATCCTCAAACCAGAGGAGAGATTGAAACTTTAATTAGGGTTGATCATTAATCGGATGTCTTAAAGTAGGACTGCTTGCGAAGACAAGAAAAATTATTAGTAATGTGAAGTTCTCTTGAAGAGAATTTTCATTAGTATTCTAAGTAGAGGAATAATGAATTATTAGTTAAGTAGAGGTCTTTATCTAGTAATATTCAGACCACTATTTCACTTTTTTTTTTTTTGTAATTTTGCATTTGTCTATATTCATTTGTCCAGAATAAAGAATCTTGGTTGTTAAATGCGTCCATTGCCCCTTTTAATAGGTTAGATTAATAAATATCCTACCTATAGAAGTATTCACGTGAATGAACAAGTACAAAATGATAAGGACATCAAATTTGACTCGTGATAGTGAAACAAATGCTTTTTTATTTTATAACATCTTTGAATATATTATTTTCCTCCATTTAAATAAAAAATGTTACTTATTTTTAAACAAATCTGAATTTATGTGTTTGTATTTGGCACAATCTGATACTTATACTTCTAAGATTAAAGTAATATTGGAGTCTTGCATTTATTTGTATTGCATTTCCTTGGTTCTTTTGACACAATATGATATTTCTAAGAATGGACTAATATCAAAAGATTATTTGTTTGTATTTAACGAGAAACTCTTGTTCTTTTGTAAATATAGTTCAAGAATATCAAATTGTCTAATTATTTAGACACTATTTTCTTAAAATTTGCCAAAATCAAAAGATACTCCAATTATTGAAAAGGAAATATATGATATGATATTATATTATATTTGGTGATTAAAATTAAACAAATTTTTAAATGTTAGACACATTGACATTCGAAATTTAGAAGAAATTTAGGTCATACGATAATTATAAATTGATTTGTTTTTCTTATTTCTTGTATGTGTGACTTAGGGGTTTTTTGAGAGACATATAATCTTAGTTGTTTTTCTTGTTCTCTCTGTGGGTTGTACAAAGTGTAGAAATTAGTGGGTATGGTAAAACTTAGGATATTATTTTTCTTAAGATACTTGTGGAATTTGAGTGAGTGAAATTTATATGATTGTAACTATTTTTTTATATAGTGAAAACTTTGACAGTCTATAATTTTTTTTATATCTTTTATATTTATATTGTCTCTTTATTTTTCTTTGAACAGAGACCTTATGTGCAATAAAAGAATTGATCTCAATTTCTAAAAAATATGGTCTATATTGTCTAGACATGTGGACAGTGTGATATTGTCTTGATCCCAATTTAGAACTCTCAAAAACAATTTTTTTGACAAAATATCAAATTATTGAAAAAAAATCTAATCACTTAAATACTAATATTGAAAATATTAGACTGTATCTTTTTAATTTTTCGAACTCTAATGATTTTTATCCTTCTATTTGTGACTATTTTCATCATGGCAATGTTGAATATATCATCCACCCTACTAGCTTTATGGAGCTTGGCAGACTGGCAGTGTGGACTATCTCGATCACCTTGGTTCGCAAAAACATCGACCACCTCGAGAGGATTACTTGTGTGAGGTGTAAAGTTAATCCTACCAAACATGATTTATATGATATATATATTTTTTTAGAAAAAGAATAAAGTTGATATTTTATATGTAAAAGTGGGCATTGTTTTTTTCCGAGTGACTACTGTTATTTGTGCCGGTAAATCGTGTGACCGATGAGAAAATCAAACTTCAAATAAATTTCACATAATTTCTGCAGATACAATTATAACTTGCTAATTTAACGAAGTCTGAATAGCTTTTGATCTAATAGACAAGAAACACGACACAAATTGCATTATTTGTAGACACAAACTGCAAATTAGGACAATCTTAAAAACCAACAAGCAAGGATTAGGGCATTATTAACCAGTGCTGTGCTGGAAAATTATGCGTCGCGAGCACAGAGATTTTGCATGTTGCAAGGTCGTTTAGTGTATATTTTGCTATCCGGTCCGATGCAGCTCCCATAAACAATCTGATCGCAGAAAGGATATTGCATTCTCGACCCGTCATTTGGTGCACCAGCCAAAATCCTTCTGCTTATTTCAGATTCCATTAAAAACTCTTCTCCGTCGTAGGCCGCAACACACTCGGCTATTGTGGCATTGCACCTCTGCCCCCCGCTGCCGACACCGCCGCCGCCGCCGCCGCCGCCCTCGGTGCTGCTAACGAGGCATGCTAAGAAGAGAGCTAACGCCAAGTAAAAAAATGTCCGATTCATGTCAATTGTCATTCTCAAGCACTCACTCTCTAAATTCAACTCAATTTCTATGTTTTTAAAGAGGAATACAAATTTCTAATAGTTGAAAATTTTGGATGAGAAATAAATGGCTACCCTTAGGAGTTATAAGAGCCCCCAATACCCTTTTCAATAAAGTTAACTAGTCTACATCAAGCACTAAATGAATTATGTAAAGTAATAAGTGGGTTAAAAATGAGCTTAACTTTTTTCACTATTTGAAACTAGAATTTTTTTTTTTACTACCACATAATTAATGAGGCCCTATCTATTGCCCCCAAGCAAGTGGGCAACATGTAGTACCAGTGCCCACTTGGGGATGTGGATCTCCAGCTGCCACATCCCCCAAGTGGGCAACATGTAGTGCCCACCTGGGGGCAATAGAACATTTTCCCATAATTAATTGAATTTAAGTTGATTTTGTAACAAATGAAACAAGCATTATGAAAGATGGAAGAAAGTAATCCACATAATTTTTTCTACGTGCTCGGTTATGATATAAGCTGAATTTGAAGTTAAAGATAACGTGTAAAATTTACTTGTTGCAGCTTGCTTTAAATATCTGATTGTAGCAGAAATGTACAAGAGAATTAAATTACAAATACAATTAATATTATGCTACACCTCCTGTGAAAGATTCTCGACTGATAACTAGATAGTTTATTAGTTATAGAAAGATTATAGTGCAAAGTTTGAGTACTAAAGTTTATTTTGGTAGAACTGATATTTTGAAGTGCTAAGGTAGCAACAAGAAATTTACAGTAACTACTTCTGGTGAACTCTAAAGTTGTTAAGTGCCCCTTGACTATCTGCTGCCTCTTGCTGCTTTAAGGCAGCCTCGAGTTGTGCCACTATTTCATTCGTTGAGGGCCGTTCAGTTCCACGATCAAGTAAACACCTGCCAGCAGTCTCCATGAATATCTTAAGGCTACCGGTTGATGTTTTCCCAGCCAGATATGGGTCAATGCAACCAGAAAGGTTACTTCTCATGCTCGACTTTATCCAATGTGCTAGACTCACTTGATCCTCATCTGACCAACGATCTGATGTTTTGTCAGCACATAATACTTCAAACAACACCATACCAAAATAGTAGATGTAAGACTTTTCTGTTAATTGTTCATCACGTACGAAGTCTGAATCCAAATAGCCCCAATTACCTCTAACAATCATAGGAATGCTATTGTTGCCTTTCTTTATGGACAACCCCCATTCTGAAACCTTAGGGACCCAGTTCTCGTCTAACCAAATGTTGGTTGACTTAAAATCACGGTGGAGAGTCTTCTGCTTGATTATGGACTGAAGGTAGCTTAGTCCTCGTGCAGTGCCAATGCAGATTTGAAGTCTCCGCTTCCAAGGAAGAGGATCCCTACAAGGGTCATGGAGTTGCTCATGGAGCGTCCCGTTTGTCATGTAGGCATATACAAGCATCATATCCGATTGGCTATCGCAGTATCCAATGAGAGAAGTAACATGATCCTGACTGGGTGAAGGCTGCATCTGCATTTCTTTCTTTGATTATAGCTCATGGGCCATGCTAAGTCTGGACTCTCTTGTTCTAGACCGTCTGATTGCTACTACTTTTTGATCACCATCTATATATCCTTTGTATACATTGTACGATCCTCCATAACCTATGAAGAGACTGATATGAAAATTGTTTGTAGCTTTCTGAATTTCTTGGAGAGAGAAGTGACGAAATACTAATTCTGGTGGCAATGGTGAAGCTTTCGTCTTTGATGGTGTTCTCGGCAAAACCCCGAATGGATCCCACCACCACCTTTGTGATAAATTGCTGTTGGAATTATCCTTCGTCTCTGTCTTTGCATTCTTCTGATCACTGCCTTTGATTTTTGGAGACGAGCCTGGAATCTCATCACCGGTTGCCCTTTCTGAATTACCCTTTGGAGGAGATATACTTATGTCGTCCATGGAAATAACACCATCGCTCTGATCACTGTAAGTTCTGCCTACATTCTCGTCCTCCTCTACCTGCTCAATGGAATCCTTGTTCTGCTGCAAAACCAGTGCTAACTCGAGGCTCATCACCACATCAGCCATTGCAGGTCCCCCATGTGGTTGAGTATGTAAGCATCTGCCTGCAATTCCCACAAACACCTTCAGACAAGCTGGCGAAATCTGCCCCATCAGACTGTGATCAATGAGTCGATCCACTTTTCCCTCTCTCACACAATGCCTGGCCCATCCGGCTAGGCTATGTTGCTCCTCTTCGAGTCTTATGTCTATAGCCGGTCTTCTGGATAGTATTTCAAACAATACCACTCCAAAAGCATACACATCAGATTTTCTTGTCAATTTACGAGTCAGGAAGTACTCTGGATCTAAGTAGCCGAATGTGCCTTTCACGTTGGTACTGATATGGCTGAAGGAATCATTCGCTGGTCCCATATTGGACAGCCCAAAATCTGAAATCTTGGCAATCCAATTCTTATCCAACAGAATGTTTGAGCTTATAACATCTCTATGTATAACCCTGTGCCGGGAGTGACGGTAATACAATCCGCGTGCTGCGCCAATGGAGATCTTGAGACGTAGTTCCCAAGACACAGGAGGATTAGTCCTTCCATTTCTATTAATCTTGTACAGATGATCAGAAACTGCTCCTCTTGCCATGTATTGGTAAATCAACAGCCTCTCCTGGCCATCATTGCAGAAACCAATCAGAGAGACAAGATGCTCATGCCGGAACTTGGATAGCATCTTGATCTCTGTCCAAAACTCATTATCCCCTTGCCTAGACTCAGATTTCAATCGCTTGATTGCAACAACGGTAGATCCACCATCGATACTCTCTTTATATACTTTTCCATATCCACCACTGTCAATGAGAAATTTAGGATCAAAATTGTTGGTTGATGATTGGATTTCATTGATGGAAAACTGACGGCACTCATATATACTTACATACTCTCATTAATAAGGTTTGTTATCATAATGGTCTCCATTAACAGATGGTCTCTTTTACAAGAATATATTTAGTAAATTGCTTGTTAAATAGGTCAACGGCCATTCAGATAATTTTGTTGAATCACTCAGCCATTTAGCGTTATTCTCACCGACTTCATTTATTGTATTGAATTTTTTAGTAGATTTACGTTATTGATGAGAATAGTATTATTTCTAGATCTCTTATACTTATGGAATCGTTGAGTGTCTTTTTCATCCTCAAACTAGAGGAAATATTCCTTCAAACAAAAATCAAGATGGAAACTTTAATTAGGGTTGATCATTAGTCGGATGTCTTAATGTAGGACTGATTGCGAAGACAAGGAAAATTATTGCATACATTTAATTTTATGCTTCCAACCCACATAATGTCTTTTTGTTTGGTCAGACGCATTATTAAAATTGTACTAGACATTATAATAATATAATTATTATTCTTTCCTACTTTCTTTGATCAATGTTTGTTTTAATCCACTTTATCAAACATAATCTTCAATACTTATTTGTGAATACGTACAAATTGTTGAGACATATATTTAAGGTAATAAACAAGAAGAAGAAGAATCCCACAAACAATGATAATTACTCGAACTCTTTGACGATCATCAGGTATCCCTAGCACATAGATTTTGGTAGTTGCAAGGTCGTTCTTTGTAGAACTTGCTCTCAGGTCCAATGCCGTTTCCATAAATATCCCGATCACAGTAAGGCTTTTGCTTGATGAACCCGTTATAAGAAATTGGTTTAGCAGCCAAAACTCTTCTGCTTATTTCGGATTCCATCAGAAACTCTCCATCGTCATGGGCAACACACTCGAATATTGTTGCATTGCACCTTGGTTCGCTGCTGGGTGCGGCAGAACTGATACTCAAACAATCGGCTCTTTTGACTCTGCAAACAAGGCATGCTAAGAAGACTAGAAGAGTGCTGCAAATTTAGCAGAAATGTGAAGTTTTCTTGAAGAGAATTTTCATTAGTATTCTAAGTAGAGGAATAATGAATTATTAGTTAAGTAGAGGTCTTTATCTAGTAATATTCAGACCACTATTTCACTTATTTTTGTTTTGTAATTTTGCATTTGTCTGTATTTATTTTTCTAGAATAAAGAATCTTGGTTGTTAATGCGTCGATTGCACCTTTTAATAGGGTAGATTAATAAATATATGTATATAAGTATTCACGTGTATGAACAATTACAAAATGATAAAGACATCAAATTGACTCGTGATAGTGAAACAAATGCTTTTTTTATTTTATAACTTCTTTGAATATAATATTTTCCTACATTTAAATAAAAAATGTTATTTTTAAACAAATCTGAATTTATCTGTTTGTATTTGGCACAATCTGATACTTATACTTCTAAGATTTAAAGTAATATTGGAGTCTGGATTTATTTGTATTGCATTTCCTTATTCTTTTGACTCAATTTGATATTTCTAAGATTGGACTAATATCAAAAGATTATTTGTTTGTATTTAACGAGAAACTCTTTTTCTTTTGTAAATATATTTCAAGAATATGAAATTTTAGATAAACATATGTTGGAAAGAATACAATTGTAAATAAAAATTTACAAATTAATTTAGAAGCAAACTCGTAACCAATTAGGTTGAGGTGCGGATATCTCGCTCTCTTTAAGGAGATTCAAGCCCTCTGCGGTGTTGGAAATTCTCAATCACCGGTGCAACAGCTATCTTCTTTGACTTGTCCCCTCCAGGATACAATAGCTCAATTGAAACGTTGTTTAGTTCAACTTCTTTTGCACTAGAAGATGAACTCAAAGCTCCACTATAAGAACACCTTTCTTATGGCAAATGTATTAACTTTGTAGAGAGAAAATATATAAAATTTCATATGTTTTGTTGTGTAAAGAAGGAGAGAAGAGCATGATATTTATAGGTGTTAGGAAAACAATAGAAGTAAATAAGAAATTAAATTTTATAATTTATGTCCTATGATCTTCCACAATAACAATTCCTTATAACTCTTGACCTATGATCTTCCACAATAACAATCCATAACCAAGCCATGAAACTTCCAACCTTTCATATTTCAATATTAAAATAACATTTAAAAAATAAAATGTTACAACATTCCCCCACTCATTTTATTATTTAAAAATAAGTCAAAATACATTTGCCAAAAGATAGATAATTATGCATCATGATAGGTGTGACTCTGTATTGAACCTCCACTAGTCAAACAGCAATCTCTACTCCACAGTTAGTAGTGATCTCAGACTTGAACTATAACTGGTTAAGGGAAATAAAGAATTACTGCTCACACATAATAATCCAGGTGTTGATATGAGCTTTAATGGCTAGCACGTTACGGCCTTGTGCTGATCTCAGTTTTTCATGAGTATTTTTTGAGAAATGCCCACAGAGAAATGCCCACATTCTCATAGAGAGCGGCCCCATTCTCGCACTCACATAGGTAAAATCTGTCAAGAGTGCTCCTGTAACTATTGCACTCCACTCATACGAGCTACAGACTTTATTAAGAGTTTTTTTTTTTTTTTTATTTAGAAAACTCAACCCTTCAAGGTTACAGGATTAATGCACTTACATCATAGGGATGAAAAAAAATTGTGCATTTTTTTTTTCTCGGTCACCTTATAATTTGTTTGTCCCATTGAACCTAGTTACAGGATCTCTGGTCCCTAGGTTGGGTATCCTTATATGTGGCTCATGATGATATGGGCTTAAGTCCCATCCCCCTCAAAGTATTCCAAACCCTCTCTCTTGTCAAGGCCTTAGTTAATGGATCTGCAAGATTATCACAAGATTTAACATAATTTACGTTAATTATGCCACTGCTCAAATAAGATCTCACAGTACTGTGTTTTCTTCTTAGAGGTCTGGATTTACCGTTATAATAACGGTTGTTAACTCTACCAATGGCAGCAGTGGTATCACAATGAATCAATATACGAGGTATTGGTTTTTCCCACACTGGGATCTTATGTAATAAATCTCTTAACCAATTTGCTTCTTCACTGGCTGAAGCTAAAGCAATAAGCTCAGCTTCCATAGTGGAATTAGCAATAATGGTTTGTTTTTTAGATTTCCAACAAATTGCACTACCTCCCAATTTAAAAATATACCCAGTGGTAGATAAAGAATCACCTGACAATGTATTCCAATCTGCATCAGAAAAACCTTCAATAACAGCAGGATATTTTTTATAAAATAAGCCATAGTTTCTTGAACCAATTAAATATTTCATTACACGGTCCATAGCGTGCCAATGTTCTCTTCCTGGCTTACTTGTAAACCTGCTGAGTACCCCTACTGCAAATGCAATGTCAGGTCTCGTACAATCAGTAGCATATCGCAAGCTACCAATCATGCTAGCATATTCCTTTTGATTTATGACATCATTTTCATTTTCAACAGGAAATAGATGAATACTTGAATCAAAAGGATTAGAAACATGCTTGCAATCAACATAGTTATATTTTTTCAAAATTTTCTCAATATAACTTGATTGATCAAGAAAAATTCCATCACATGTTTTAGTAATACGCATGCCCAAAATAAAATTAGCCTCTCCAAGATCCTTCATGTCAAAATGGCTCTTAAGCATATTTTTCGTCTCATTGATCACAAAAATATTAGAACCAAAAATCAACAAATCATCCACATAGAGACTAATAATGACATGTGAATTTTTCCATGATTTATAATATATGCACTTATCATACTCATTTACTTTATACCCATTTTCAATCATGCAGGAATCGAATTTTTCATGCCACTGTTTTGGAGCTTGCTTTAAGCCATAAAGGGATTTAGACAACTTACACATTTTGCTTTCTTCACCAGGTTGTAAAAAACCTTCAGGTTGGTCCATATATATTTTCTTATCTAGACCATTTAAAAAAGCTGTTTTCACATCCATTTGATGAATAATAAAATCATGAATTGCAGCAACAACAATAAGCAATCTAATGGATGTCACTCTAGTAACCGGAGAAAAAGTATCAAAGAAGTCTACATCAGCCTTTTGTTTAAACCCCTTTGCAACGAGTCTCGCTTTATACTTATCTATACTTCCATCCGATTTTAATTTTTTCTTTAAGACCCATTTACACCCTATATTTTTACAACCTGGTGGTAAATCAACTAATTTCCAAGTTTTATTAGAAAGTAGTGATTCTATCTCATCATTTACAGCCTCTTTCCAAAATATAACGTCAGGTGATGATAAAGCTTCTTGTAAAGAAATTGGATTTTCTTGAACATTATAAACAAAATAGTCAGGGCCAAAATGTTTCTCAACTCTAGTTCTTTTACTCCTTCTGAGTTCATTTTAAGAATTTTCTTGATTTTGTAAAATAAGAGTAGAAGAGTTAGGTTTCAAAATATTTTATTCAAATTCTTTACCCCCACTATTTTTTGATTTAAATGGAAATTTTTCTTCATGAAAAATAGCATTACCTGACTCAAAAATTATATTATTTTCAATGTCAAAAAATCTATAGGATGTACTATTTACCACATAACCAAGAAAAGCACAAGTGGTAGCTCTTGCTCCCAATTTAGGTCTTTTAGGATCCGTTAACCTCACAAAGGCTAAACAGCCACATACCCTTAAATATCCCAAATTTGGCTTATGTCCCTTCCACACCTCAAAAGGTGTAATATTTGTCTTTTTTATGTGGCACTCTATTTAACACATAACAAGCAGTCAAAACTGCTTCTCCTCAAAAATTTGAGGGAGCACCTGAATCTAATAGCATAGCATTTGTAAGATCAATTAACGTTCTATTTTTTCTTTCTGCTACACCATTAGAAGCAGGTGAATATGGTGGAGTAGTTTCATGGATTATTCCCAAGGATTGGACATAAGAATTAAATCCAAAAGATTCAAATTCTCGACCTCTGTCACTTCGAATTCTTTTAATCTTTCTACCGAATTTATTTTCAACTTCAAGGAGGAATATTTTAAAAGAATCAAAAGCATCACTTTTATTTTTCAATAAATAAACATAAGTATATTTTGAACAATCATCAATAAAAGTGATAAAATATCTATTTCCTCCACGAGTTAAAATTCCTTCAAATTCACATAAATCAGTGTGAATTAACTCCAATAATTCGGTATTTCTTTCTACACTTTTATGAGGTCTTTTTGTAATCTTCACTTTACTACAAATTTCACATTTTTCATAATCATTTTTCATGTTAGGAATTAATCCCAAACTACTCATGACTCCCACATATTTACTATTAATATGACATAAACGAGCATGCCAAAAATTCAATGAAGAGAGCATATAAACAGAATTAGAAGCATTATTATTAATTTTCTCAACATTGAGTTTAAACATTCCATCACAAGCATAACCTTTGCCTACAAAAATACCCTTCTTTGTAATCACATATTGATCAGATTCCATAGTTTGTTTAAAACCAGCCTTATTCAAAAGATAACTTGACATCAAATTCTTTCTCATGGAAGGCGTATAAAACACGACTTTCAATGTTAAAACTCTTCCAGAAGTGAATTTAAGATCAACCTCACCCGTTCCAAGAACTTGAGTAGTGTGAGAATCTCCAAACATTATAGTTTTGGACTCCTTAAAAGGAGTGTAAACTTTGAACCAATCTTTATCATAGCAAACATGTCTATTTGCACCAGAATCTGCCCACCATCCTTCAACACTTTGTATCATATTGATGTCGGTTATCATAGCCACAAATGGCTCTTCGGTAACGTTAGCCTGAGGTATAGGTTCACGTTTCCGGTATCTGCAAATTCGAGCAATATGCCCATTTTTGCCACATACAAAACAAGTCTTACCCTGTTGATTTTGAGAAGGATGTGATTGGTTCTTACTCCACTGGCTTGAATTACTCTTATCATGTTGATAAGATTTTTTCACGATCTTTTTTCTAGGCTTTAACATATTATTTTTGGAATACTGATTAGTAGGCAAATTTTCATTTGTAGAAACTAAATTTATCTTGGTGCAATGTCCATTGCTCTCTTGAATAAGTGCATCTTGTCCTCTTGCCTCTTCTTCCACTCGAATGCGTGTGATCAACGTTTCTAGTGACATCTCTTTTTGCTTATGTCGCATATTTTTCTGGAACTCTCTCCATGATGGTGGAAGTTTGTCAATTAAGCCAGCAACAACTAGGTTGTCACCAATCTTGATCCCTTCAGATATGACTTCAGCAACTATCATTTGAAAATCTTGTGCTTGCTCTACTACAGATTTTCCATCCACCATTTGATAACGAAAAAAGCGACTTGCTGCGTATTTTTTTGCACCGACTTCTTCAGTATCATATTTACTCTGCAAGGCTTTCCATATTTTCTTGGCAGACGTGAAAGTAGTATCATAATAATCATAGAAATGATCAGCAAGACAATTTAAAAGATAGTAACGACAATTATACTCATCTTTTTCGTACTTTTCGACCTTTTCTCCATGTTCAAGATATTCATCGTCGCTCATGCCTTCAGTACTTAATTTTTTAGGATTCTTTTCAGTGAGGACATAGGCAACCTTAAGAAGAGTGAGATAAAAGAGAACTTTACCCTTCCACCTTTTAAAGTTTGTTCCTTTGAAGCGAAATGGCTTGTTGAGATCTCCAACATTCTCATTTGACTTTTCAACGGTTTGCTCCATGTTTGAATCTCCTTAAAATTGTTGGAAAGATTACAATTGTAAATAAAAATTTACAAATTAATTTAGAAGCAAACTCGTAACCAATTAGGCTGAGGCGCGGGTATCTCGCTCTCTTTAAGGAGATTCAAGCCCTCTGCGGTGTTGGAAATCCTCAATCACCGGTGCAACAGCTATCTTCTTTGACTTGTCCCCTCCAGGATACAACAGCCCAACTAAAACGTTGTTTAGTTCAACTTCTTTTGCACTAGAAGATGAACTCAAAGCTCCACTATAAGAACACCTTTCTTATGGCAAATGTATTAACTTTGTAGAGAGAAAATATATAAAATTTCATATGTTTTGTTGTGTAAAGAAGGAGAGAAGAGCATGGTATTTATAGGTGTTAGGAAAACAATAGAAGTAAATAAGAAATTAAATTTTATAACTTATGTCTTATGATCTTCCACAATAACAATTCTCTATAACTCTTGACCTATGATCTTCCACAATAACAATCCATAATCAAGTTGAAGAAATATAAAAGAGATGAAGAAATATAAAAGAGAATATATGTGGAGAAATATAATTCTCTGTATTGATTCAATTGTATGAATAATTGAATAAGAGTACAATGCATATATATACTAATAAGGAAGGGATCCTACCTAAAATAGGAATATTGCATACATATATTTTCCTATATACAATTCTACTAATAAGGTAAATATATGGAATATGGTAAGTAAATATATTTGTTTTAATACTCCCCCTCAAGTTGGAGCATGCATGTCAAAAGTGCCCAACTTGCGAGTGAAACTGTGAAATGCCTCATTGCCTAGTGCTTTAGTAAATAAATCTGCAATCTGATTGCTGCTTGGAACATAGGCAGTCTTGATCTCTCCCTTGATGATTCGTTCACGAACAATATGACAATCTATTTCAATGTGCTTTGTTCTCTCATGATAAACTGGATTAGCTGCAATATGTATTGCTGCTTGATTGTCACAATATAAAGTTGCTGCTTGTGGGTGATCCACACATAAATCTGTCAGCAACTGCCTCAACCATGTAAGCTCACAAGTAATGGAAGCCATTGCCCTATATTCTGCTTCTGCTGAAGATTTGGACACAGTTGTTTGCTTCTTACTTCTCCATGATATAAGTGCATTTCCCAAAAATACACAATATCCCGTAACTGACCGTCGTGTAGTAATATCTCCAGCCCAATCTGCATCACAAAATCCCGCTAGCTGCAATTTTTCATTTGATGGGAAATATAATCCTCAGCCCGGTGCTCCTTTCAAGTATCGGAGCAATCGGTGAACTGCATCAAGGTGGGGTTATCTAGGTGCCTGCATGAACTGACTGAGTGTATTGACCGAATATGAGATTTTCGGTCTAGTGATGGTGAGATAAATGAGTTTCCCTACCAATCGTCGATAATATGTGGGATCTTTCAATAATTGTCCATCTGTCGAATTAAATTTTGATGACTGCTCCATGGGAAATGCTGCAGGTTTTGCTCCAAGTAATCCGGCTTCTTGAAGAATGTCAAGAGTATACTTTCTTTGATTTATCGAGATCCCTGATCTCGAGCGAGCAATTTCTACTCCAAGAAAGTATTTTAGTATGCCAAGGTCCTTCAACTTGAATTGAGATGCAAGAAACGTCTTCGTGGAAGAAATCGCTTCTTTATTGTTTCCTGTGACAATCATATCATCCACATATAATAAAACAGCTGTAAATGAATCACCACTGGTCTTGGTAAAGAGTGAATAATCTGCATGTGACTGTTTGAACCCAAACTGAATAATAGCAGATACAAATTTTTGAAACCAAGAACGAGATGCCTGTTTCAATCCATATAGAGATTTATGAAGTCGACATACAACTGGTGTCTCCCCCTGTCGACGAAATCCAGGTGGAGGAGTCATATAGACTTCTTCATCAAGGGCACCGTGAAGAAAGGCATTGTGGACATTCATCTGATGAAGCGTCCAGTTGCGAATAGAGGCAACAGCGAGTAAGCATCTGACTGTTGTTAACTTTGCAACTGGAGCGAAAGTTTCATTATAATCAATCCCTTCTCGTTGTGTAAACCCCTTAGCCACCAGCCGTGCTTTGTAACGTTCAACAGTACCGTCAGAATTAAATTTGACCTTAAACACCCACTTACAACCAATAGGACGAGAACCCAGAGGAAGTGGGACAAGGGACCAAGTGTTGTTTTCTTCCAAGGCACGGATTTCATCATTCATAGCAGCTACCCACTTGGGATCTTGACATGCTGCCTCAAATGTTGCTGGCTCAACAATATGAGAAATATTGTATGTAAGGGCACGATGAACAGAAGAAAGATTGCTATATGATACATACCTTGATATAGGATGTCGAGTGCTGGACCTGACCGGAAGAGACCTAGTTTGAGTAGGCAGAGCATGATTGATATAGTAATCTTTCAGGTGAATTGGGGTTTGAATTGATCTTGTGGATCGTCGAATTTGGTCAATGGGTATGACAGGAGGTTGGTGTGGCTGTCTGTTAGGTGAAGGTGAGGAAAACTGCTCAACCGGTCGACCGATATGTGGAGACGGTCGACCGTCTGAGCTCTCTGTAGAAACGGATGAGGGAAAAGGTTGACTAGACGGTCGATCGGGTGAACTCTCTGTTGAAACGGATGAGGAAACCGGTTGACAACACGGTTGACCGTGTGAACTTTCTGTTAAAACGGATGGGGGAACCGGTCGACCGGTAGGTCGACCGTTTGAACAGTGTGTGGGACTCTCAGGCAAAGAATCTGTTTTTGCTATATGTTGGTCCTCAAGGTCAGGTAAATGTGGCAAGTCAACATCCAGAGGCATAGATTGTGGTAATGGGATGGAGTTGGTTTCATCATTTTGTTGGGAGGCGTATGGAAATATGGTTTCATGGAATACGACGTCTCGGGATATTATTAATTTTCTGTCGGTAAGGTCATATAAAGTGTATCCTTTTTGTCCTGAGGAGTATCCAAGAAACACACACCGTCTGACTCGTGTGTCAAATTTATGGCTGGGCTTAAGGTTGGTGGCAAAACATAGGCAACCATAGACACGCAAATGGGAATAAGGTGGTAATTTCTTGTGTAATCTTTCATATGGTGATTTGTGTGAAAGCAATGGAGAAGGTATACGGTTGATAAGATAACAAGCCATTTTGATATGTTCCCCCCAAAATTTTAATGGAAGGTTAGCTTGAAATCTGATGGCACGGGCTACATTAAGGAGGTGACGGTGTTTTCTCTCTACCACTCCATTTTGTTGAGGGGTATAAGGACATGACCTATGAAAATTGGTGCCATTTTGATCTAAAAATGCTTGCAAGGATAAAAACTCTTGGCCATTATCAGATCTTAGGGCTTTTATAGTCAGACTGTGTTGTGTTTTAACTCAAGCAAAGAAATTCTTAATTATGCTTTGAGTTTCAGACTTGTGACGCATGAGGTGTACCCAAGTATAACGAGAAAAGTCATCAACAATTGTAAGAAAATATCTAGCACCAGAATAAGAATAAATCCTATGAGGTCCCCAAATATCACAATGAATCATATCAAATGGTTTATTACTAGAAATTTGACTAACCTTAAAGGGTAGTCTAGATTGTTTAGCCAAATGACAAACATCACAAATATCGTGGGAATCAAAACTAATATCCGAAATACTTTGTGCTAGGAATTGAAGAGGTGAGGCGGAAGGGTGACCAAGACGTCTATGCCATAGGTTGGTTGACCTACTAGTAGTATGATGTATTTGTGGTTTTTGTGAAAGGTAATATAGGCCGTTACTCTGCCTTCCCAAACCAATCGTCTTCTTCGTAGTCAAATCCTTCATGACACAAAAATCAGGGTAAAATATCACATAGCAACCTAATCCTCTGGTAAGTTTACTGATAGATAATAGATTAACTTTGAAGTTGGGAACATGAAGCACATTATCAATAGTCATATTATTTCCCAAGTTAACTGCACCAATAGATTTAATAAGAGCATGACCCCCATTCGGTAATTGAACAGTTTTGTGCTTTGGCATAGATGTATTCTCAACGATCTCATCCTTCGTCACATGATCAGTGGCCCCGCTATCAATAATCCATGAATTTCTCAAAGAAGTAGTAGAAGAATTGATACCTGGTGTGTTAACATAAGACTTATCATTACCCGTCTTGTTGTTTAAAAGTGTCATGATCTGCTCGTATTCCTTGGCTGTAAGCGTTCTTCCTTCCTTTGGGTTAAATGCAGAAGCAGCAACGGTGTTTGTGAAGCATTTGTTTCGTGGCTTCACGTCCTTCCCATGAAACTTGTGCCATAGAGGGAAGCCATGTATGAAATAGCAGGTATCAATAATGTGGCCAGTCATCATACAGTAGGAGCATTGTCGCTGTCCAGTTTCCGTCGAAACGGTCGACCGATAAGATGAAACGGTCGACCGGTTAGGCCGATCTTCACTTTTTCGGTTCGATCTCCAATTGATTGAATGTTGTCCTGGTGCTTTGATTTTCTCATTAAGTAGTTTAGAAACGGGGATTAAGCCCGGATGATCGGATTGCTGTATAGCCATGAGATCCGATTGGGCAATCGTCGCTTCTATAATTTTTCTATCATTATTTGTGCGAAGCATCGTCGCTCAGAATCGTCGCTCTGATACCATGAAGAAATATAAAAGAGATGAAGAAATATAAAAGAGAATATGTGTGGAGAAATATAATTTTCTGTATTGATTCAATTGAATGAATAATTGAATAAGAGTACAATGTATATATATACTAATAAGGAAAGAATCCTACCTAAAATAGGAATATTGCATACATATATTTTCCTATATACAATTCTACTAATAAGGTAAATATATGGAATATGGTAAGTAAATATATTTGTTTCAATACAAGTCATGAAACTTCCAACCTTTCATATTTCAATATTAAAATAACATTTAAAAAATAAAATGTTACAACATTCCCCCACTCATTTTATTATTTAAAAATAAGTCAAAATACATTTGCCAAAAGATAGATAATTATGCATCATGATAAGTGTGACTCTGTATTGAACCTCCACTAGTCAAACAGCAATCTCTACTCCTACCAAACATGATTTATATGATCGGAATTGATCTAGTCCCCACAGTGGGAACTTCTTATAACCCCCACTGGACACGTGTCCAGTGGGGGTTGGACAATGAAAAAGTGCTTGACAAAAAAGTCAAGCACTTATCCAACCCCCACTGGACACGTGTCCAGTGGGGGCTATAAGAAATCCCCACCGTGGGGACTAGATCAGGACTGTTATATGATATATATATTTTTTTAGAAAAAGAATAAAGCTGATATTTTATATGTAAAAGTGGGCATTGTTTTTTCCGAGTGACTACTGTTATTTGTGCCGGTAAATCGTGTGACCGATGAGAAAATCAAACTTCAAATAAATTTCACATAATTTCTGCAGATACAATTATAACTTGCTAATTTAACGAAGTCTGAATAGCTTTTGATCTAATAGACAAGAAACACGACACAAATTGCATTATTTGTAGACACAAACTGCAAATTAGGACAATCTTAAAAACCAACAAGCAAGGATTAGGGCATTATTAACCAGTGCTGTGCTGGAAAATTATGCGTCGCGAGCACAGAGATTTTGCATGTTGCAAGGTCGTTTAGTGTATATTTTGCTATCCGGTCCGATGCAGCTCCCATAAACAATCTGATCGCAGAAAGGATATTGCATTCTCGACCCGTCATTTGGTGCACCAGCCAAAATCCTTCTGCTTATTTCAGATTCCATTAAAAACTCTTCTCCGTCGTAGGCCGCAACACACTCGGCTATTGTGGCATTGCACCTCTGCCCCCCCGCTGCCGACACCGCCGCCGCCGCCGCCGCCCTCGGTGCTGCTAACGAGGCATGCTAAGAAGAGAGCTAACGCCAAGTAAAAAAATGTCCGATTCATGTCAATTTTCATTCTCAAGCACTCACTCTCTAAATTCAACTCAATTTCTATGTTTTTAAAGAGGAATACAAATTTCTAATAGTTGAAAATTTTGGATGAGAAATAAATGGCTACCCTTAGGAGTTATAAGAGCCCCCAATACCCTTTTCAATAAAGTTAACTAGTCTACATCAAGCTCTAAATGAATTATGTAAAGTAATAAGTGGGTTAAAAATGTAGCTTTACTTTTTTCACTATTTGAAACTAGAATTTTTTTTTTTTTACTACCACATAAGTAATTGAATTTAAGTTGATTTTGTAACAAATGAAACAAGCATTCCTCCTTTTTTTTATTTAAATTTTGTAACAAATAAAACAAGCATTTATGCTTTTTTTATATGTCAAGTTGATTTTGTAACAAATAAAACAAGCATTTATGCTTTTTTTATCTGTCAAGTTGATGTAGGATTAAACATGAAAGATGAAAGAAAGTAATCCATAGAATGTTGTTACCCGAAATTTTTTCTACGTGCTCGGTTATAATGTAGGCTGAATTTGAAGTTAAAGATAACATGTAAAATTTACTTGTTGCAGCTTGCTTTGAATATCTGATAGTAGCGGAAATGTATAAGAGAATTAAATTACAAATACAATTAATATTATGCTACGCCTCTGAAAGATTCTCTTGACTGATAACTAGATAGTTTATTAGTTATAGAAATATTATAGTGCAAAGTTTGAGTACTAAAGTTTATTTTGGTAGAACTGATATTTTGAAGTGCTAAGGTAGCAACAAGAAATTTACAGAACTACTTCTGGTGAACTCTAAAGTTGTTAAGCGCCCCTTGACTATCTGCTGCCTCTTGCTGCTTTAAGGCAGCCTCGAGTTGTGCCACTATTTCATTCATTGAGGGCCGTTCAGTTCCACGATCAAGTAAACACCTGCCAGCAGTCTCCATGAATATCTTAAGGCTACCGGTTGATGTTTTCCCAGCCAGATATGGGTCGATGCAACCAGAAAGGTTACTTCTCATGCTCAACTTTATCCAATGTGCTAGACTCACTTGATCCTCATCTGACCAACGATCTGATGTTTTGTCAGCACATAATACTTCAAACAACACCATACCAAAAGAGTAGATGTAAGACTTTTCTGTTAATTGTACATCACGTACGAAGTCTGAATCCAAATAGCCCCAATTACCTCTAACAATCATAGGAATGCTATTGTTGCCTTTCTTTCTGGACAACCCCCATTCTGAAACCTTAGGGACCCAGTTCTCGTCTAACCAAATGTTGGTTGACTTAAAATCACGGTGGAGAGTCGTCTGCTTGATTATGGACTGAAGGTAGCTTAGTCCTCGTGCAGTGCCAATGCAGATTTGAAGTCTCCGCTTCCATGGAAGAGGATCCTTACAAGGGTCATGGAGTTGCTCATGGAGCGTCCCATTTGTCATGTAGGCATATACAAGCATCATATCCGATTGGCTATCGCAGTATCCAATGAGAGAAGTAACATGGTCCTGACTTGGTGAAGGCTGCATCTGAATTTCTTTCTTTGATTGTAGCTCATTTGCCATGCTAAGTCTGGACTCTCTTGTTCTTGACCGTCTGATTGCTACAACTTTTTGATCACCATCTATATATCCTTTGTATACATCGTCCGATCCTCCATAACCTATGAAGAGACTGATATGAAAGTTGTTTGTGGCTTTCTGAATTTCTTGGAGAGAGTAGTGACGTAATACTACTTCTTGTGGCAATGGTGAAGCTTTCGTCTTTGATGGTGTTCTTGGCAAAACCCCAAATGGATCCCACCACCACCTTTGTGACAAATTGCTGTTGGAATTATCCTTCGTCTTTGTTTTTGCATTCTTCTGATCACTGCCTTTGATTTTTGGAGACGAACCTGGAATCTCATCACCGGTTGCCCTTTCTGAATTACCCTTTGGAGGAGATATACTTATGTCGTCCATGGAAATAACACCATCACTCTGATCACTGTAAGTTCTGCCTACATTCTCGTCCTCCTCTACCTGCTCAATGGAATCCTTGTTCTGCTGCAAAACCAGTGCTAACTCAAGGCTCATCACCACATCAGCCATTGCAGGTCGCCCATGTGGTTGAGTATGTAAGCATCTGCCTGCAATTCCCACAAACACCTTCAGACAAGCTGGTGAAATCTGCCCCATCAGACTGTGATCAACGAGTCGATCCACTTTTCCCTCTCTCACACAATGCCTGGCCCATCCGGCTAGGCTATGTTGCTCCTCTTCGAGTCTTATGTCTATAGCCGGTCTTCCGGAGAGTATTTCAAACAATACCACTCCAAAAGCATACACATCAGATTTTCTTGTCAATTTACGAGTCAGGAAGTACTCTGGATCTAAGTAGCCGAATGTGCCTTTCACGTTGGTACTGATATGGCTGAAGGAATCATTTGCTGGTCCCATTTTGGACAGCCCAAAATCTGAAATCTTGGCAATCCAATTCTCATCCAACAGAATGTTTGAGCTTTTAACGTCTCTATGTATAACCCTGTGCCGGGAGTGAAGGTAATACAATCCGCGTGCTGCGCCAATGGAGATCTTGAGACGTAGTTCCCAAGACAGAGGAGGATTAGTCCTTCCATTTCTATTAAGCTTGTACAGATGATCAGAAACTGTTCCTTTTGCCATGTATTGGTAAATCAACAGCCTCTCCTGGCCATCATTGCAGAAACCAATCAGAGAGACAAGATGCTCATGCCGGAACTTGGATAGCATCTTGATCTCTGTCCAAAACTCATTATCCCCTTGCCTAGACTCAGATTTCAATCGCTTGATTGCAACAGCGGTAGATCCACCATCGATACTCCCTTTATATACTTTGCCATATCCACCACTGCCAATGAGAAATTTAGGATCGAAATTGTTGGTTGATGATTGGATTTCGTTGATGGAAAACTGACGGCATTCATATTCTCGAGATGATGAGATTATGTTCCTAGTGCCAGAACTCGTGTCCAAAACACTTCTTAAATGGTAGACTGCTATATTCAGCAAGGTAACTATAATTGTCAGTGCAGTTGCAATAGAGTTCCTACTGCCAAATGACAGTTGTTTCTTTTGCTGTGGTGTTGATGTTGAACTCCGCACCTCATGAACTGGTCCCATGCCGGCAAGACTGTTGTCAGGGTTGCTCAACTTGAATACTTCTAAACCATTCAGGATGCCGAGAGATGGTTCAACTCTTGATCCAAACTTTGATCGGAAACTGATGGTGAGATTGCGCATACCCATCATTTTATCTCCCTCCATCGGTACAATATAGTCCCTGTATGCTGCAACTTTAGATGCTCCAGCCCATTGGTCTATACCCGTATTATCCTCCACAATCTGATTATTTATAACAATAGAAATCTCCCTCTTGCCGCTCTCAGCAATCCCATATTCAAGTTCGCCGAAGTGGAGCCTAATCAGGTACCTAAATCCCATATTCACTGGTATGTTCCATGTAAGATTGTATGTACTGAACTCTTGATCTGCTTTCATTGACCTTGCTGTTTGGTATATTTTTAATGGTGCTATATATGTTAATGTTTGTCTATATCTGTTTGTAGTTATCTTATTGACAAAAACAGCACCTGTTTCCAACAAGTAGTTGGAGTCTTCATCCCATCTGCGGAACATGCAATCTTCAACCGCTGAAATGGAGTTTCCGCCAATATTCAGCCTCTGAACCATTTCGAGTGCTGTGCTATTATCTATGTAGAAATTATACTTCTGGCCAACAACATGACCTCCCAAATCCCCTGCTGGAGTGAAGTAAAGACCAGTAGGCATGGAGACAATTTCAATACCATTGATGTAGGCATGAATGTCACTTGATTTGCTCATTTTTGGAGACGGAGAGAAAGTTATAATTAACACTTGATTCTCTTCCACGTTTATGCAGAACTCTTTGCTAAAATTCTTTACGCCTAAAGCATTTGCAGTAAGGGCTGTGCTGAAGTTGCTGAGTAGTGTGTAGGCACCGGCTTTGACAGTAAACAAGGCTTTAGATTTTCTAAAACCTCTATATGAAGCTTGGTAGAAGTGCAGACGGATAAATTTCTGGCCGGGATTCACAGGAAAAGCATAGCTGAACTCATGATGAGAAATCCTAGCCGTCTGATAGGGGACAGAATCCAGTAAATTAACTTGGTTGATGGCTCTTGATTTTGTAAATTTACCAGTTGATTTGAGAGACGAGGGAGAAATGGATCCGGAATCTCCAATCCATACTCGTCCGTCCAGCGCAGTAGAATTGTCGGAGGAACCACAAGAAATGGCAATATTATCAGGAGGTGAATAATGAGTAGGAAGGGCACTGGCTAGAATAATCAGAAAATCAAAGAAGAAGAGAATTTTGAGAATTGATCCTTGGGAAGAAAGGTACATGATTTTAGTGTAATTGAAAATTGTATTGATTGATCAAAGCAGCCTAAAAGAGGCGATCTGTGAATGATCTGGAGTCAACTCATGCAACGAGAGTCAATTGTTTTTGTAGATATATTACATCATTATTGCTCAGCCCTGACCTTCACCTTAAAATGTAACATTACATAAGAAAATTAGACCATTACCTGTATTAGCTTTCACATTAGCTTTCACACGGCATTGGTTGACAAGTAGTCTGCTGTCGTCTTCATTGATTATCTATTTCTAAATCCCACATTGTCCGTAATTTATTTAAAAAAAAAAAAAAAAAAGGCCTGCATTGTGGACTAAAGTATATAGGGTATCCTCCCTTCAGAAGTTGGTTTTATAATTGAGTTTTACGTTGTTGGCTTACCTTGTGAGCTTATAAAATATCGGGACTTTTTCTTTATAAGTTCATTTAAATTTATTTATGAATACAATGATTAAGCCCAAAATAGAGGTTAGAGTATCAAATAATTAGATGGAAGATAGGAACATTGACTGGACGTCTTCCAGTCAATTCGTTACCCTGTTTAGGCCATATTTTATTTTATTTTATTTTTCCTACGAGGAACCTTCCTTTGAATTTGTCACGTAAGAATGACGAAGCTTCACGGTGTTTGCTCCTCTCATAGTGCGCTTGTTGGGTTAGCTTATAATTTGATATTTGCCTTGTGGTTCACTTGAGATGCCTATCTATTTAGATAATATTTTATAGTGGATTTGATTGTTATACAACGTTAATTTCTGAAATAGATCTTGTAATAATAAATCAATCGATTAAGGTGCTTTAAAAAAAAAAATTCATTTTACAAATTCGAAAAATATTCTTCTATTAACTTTTTCATCAATTCATATATAAAGGAACAAAAGAACAAAAAGCGAAGATAGAATAAATTTTTGATTAACTTTGTTAAAGGGAAAGTCCGGAAGGCGAAACCTCTCCACCTGTGTTAGAGGCCCCTTGACCAGACGGATTGTAAATCGAGGGATGTGCACGAGTGGCAGGGACCTAAGGGAGAGAGCAACAGGCCAATCCTCAGGACAGACCCCTACAATATTTCAGTGAAAATCTGCCCCACACGGGAATCGAACCTGTATTGCCCAAAGATTTCTCCCCACATCACCTCAAGTCTTACCAACTTCATGTGGCAATGGATCGAGAAGAGTGGAAATATAGATGGCAAAATATTATGTTCCCGACCCGTCCCGTTTTGCCCTGCCCCAAATGGGCTAGGGAATCCCCACCCCGTTAGGTAATCGACAGGAACGGGATCTTGGTCCACGCTCGGAATTTTTTTATTTTATTTTTTAAAAAAATATAAAAAATAATACTAAAATAATTAATTACTGATGCTTTTCTGGGCAATCATACATAAATATCTTTGAATCAATCGAATAAGGACATAGACATGCTTTCTATCGACACTCTTAACAGCAGGATAGTTACCTCATTTGTGGTGTCGATGTAAGTGTGCTTCATCAGCTGAAAACTCATCTGCTATTGACTTTACTAACAATTTTAATGCTTTATAATATTCAGAGAAGCCTCGTTGAGAATTTGGTGAACTCTTTTTAGCTGCTATTTCCTCTCCTGTTGATAACAAGCCCTGTACAAGAGCAATAAAACACGTAAGCAAAAAGATTGAACGTCGAAAGAAGTTGGAAAAAGTAGTCAGTATAGCGAACATCACCTTATGATATTCTGCAAGATAATTCTTTCATTAGCTTTGAGACTCTATAACTTAGCACTTTTGCATGTTCAAGTTTGGGCTTCATTGAAAATATAAGATAAAAAATTATTTTGATGATATTTTCGTGACATTTTTATTCAAACACAAATGGATAGAGAACTTATATGAGCTCTTGCTAGGCTACTCCAACTAAGAAAATGATTCCGAAGGAAGATTTGTTTCATTAACTACATAATCTATTAAACTGCGGTTATTTCTACTTATTGAGGTCGACGTTATTTGCTGAGAAAGACAGTTAAAATTGCTTTCAATTACGAGGTTATCAAAATCGTTTGTGGCCATTTCAATACCTGATATTGAGAAGTGGACCAATTTTTTTCTCTTGGATGGTTTTGCCCTATTCCAGAATGCATCCCATGTCCACAACCTTGACAGCTTATAAACATTGGTTTTTCTCCTATCCATAGGTGTGCTTCTACCTGAAGGCGCAGCATTCTGAACCACTTCACTTCTGGTTCTTTCTGCCGAAGGAGGTGAGATATTCTGCTCATCTACAGAGGAGATTTCTTGTACCCCATTACTAATTGATTGGATAGTTTCCCTGGTAGAAGTTTCGACATCATCTGAACTAGTCATCTTTGAAACAGAAGACTTAGAGCTTTCCTGCTGCTTCAGTGCAAACTCAAGTTGTGGTACAACTTGAGCCATTGTAGGCCGTTTCTTTGGTTCATCGTATAAGCATCTTTTAGCAACTTCCAAAAATGTCTTCAGGCAATCAGGTGAAATTTGTCCCCTCAGACTTGGAGCAATAATCTGATCAATGTTTCCCTTACTGATGCAATCTTGAGCCCACATGATGAGACTGTGCTTTTCCTCAGCAACTCTTGGATACACTGCTGGTCTGCCACACAATACTTCCAGCAACACAACACCAAAGGCATACGTGTCACTCTTCCTTGTCAGTTTACGAGTTCTGAAATAATCAGGGTCAAAATACCCAAATGTGCCTTTTATGTTTGTGCTAACATAGCTTTGCAACTGACTTTTGTTATGAGGTTTGGCCAACCCAAAATCAGAAATCTTAGGCTCCAGATTTTCATCTAGTAGGATGTTTGAAGCCTTTATGTCACGGTGTATGATTCTACGACCGGTGCCAGTGTGAAGGTAGTCTAGTCCTCTACCAACCCCAATGCAGATCCTTAGGCGTTGCTTCCAAGAGAGAGAATAATGATAATCACTTTCACCACGGAGTCCAAAGAGATGGTCAGCCAATGTGCCATAGGGAATATACTCATAGAGAAGAATCATTTCTTGGAACTCATTGCAGTAGCCCACTAAAGAAACGAGATTATCATGTTGGAGCTTCGTAAGTGTCATAATCTCTGTCCAAAACTCATGTTCTCCTTGCTTGGAGTTGGATTTTAACCGCTTAATGGCCACAAGCTGGTGCCCATTTTCAATGAATCCTTTGTAGACTTTGCCAAATCCACCCTTTCCGATAACAAGTGTATCATTGAAGTTATCTGTGGCTGATTGGATCTCAGCAAGGGAAAACGGACGACAGAGTAGTCCAGTCGAGATTGATGACTTGTTTCTGTCCTCACTAGTGTTGGTTTCCCAGATTTGCCGCAACCTATAAGCAATGATGTTGACTAGAGTGATTATAATTACTGCACCGGTTGCAACTGCGTTACCGCGACCAGAAATTGACAATAATATTCGTAGAGTCACGGATGATGAAGCTGGTGTAGGAGGGGAGGGGTATATAGAGGCAAGACTATTGTACAGGTTGCTCAACTTGCATATTTCCAATCCTTTAAGGGGTCCATTTATCAATTCACCCTTTAACAGCAGGGCAATTGTTAGATCACGCCTAGCCTCTTCTTTATGTCCTTTCACCATCACCATGTAGTCCCTGTGCCAAACGATGCCATCGTCGCCCCTCTCTTTTACTGTATCAACATTAGTTTCGGCAATCATGTCATTTATGAGGACAATGTACACAATGTTGCCAGTCTCTGCCATGCGAAATCCTTTCTCGTAGAAATGAAGCCTGACCAAGTATCCAAATCCGACATCCACAGATATTTTCCAGGTGAAATTGTTGATCATGTCAGCATCTTTATTTGGAACTGTATCCCACGTCCTAAATTTACCAAAATTGTCTACTGATGGAATGGGATCCCATATAATATTCAATCGATGCACGATTTCAAGTGCAGAGCTTTTGTCAATATAGATTTGAGATTTTTGGCCAACCACTTGGGCCCCAAGCCCACCACCATGAGAGTAATAAAGATCAGTGGGCAAGGATATTACTTCAATTCCATTTATGAAAGCATATGTTTTATGTGGCTGTCTATGTTCAGGAGAGAATATTATGTTCAACGGTTGATTTTCTTCTATAGTGATGCAGTATTCCTTAACGAAAGATTTTACACCGAGTGCCTCAGCGGTTATTGAAGCACTAAAGTTACTAAGGAGGGTAAAAAGCCCAACTTCAACACTGAAAAAGTCTCGAGACTTTTCAAAATGCCGGTATGAAGCCTGACTAAAGTGAAAGCGAATAAGTTTGAGACCTGGGCTTACCTGAAAAGTATACGAGAATTGTGATAGAGAGATTCGTGCTGTCTTGTAAGGGACGGGATCTACTGAAACCAAATTGTGGATGGTGCTTGAGCCGGTGGAAGAGCCCTTTGTTTGTGGTGGGGAATTAGATATTATATTTATATCTCCAATCCATTCCCTGCCATTGAAGGTCGTTGACATGCCAGTGGAACCACAGTTAATTGCTACATCTCCATTAAGGTAATAACCTGCAGAATGATCTGCAAAGGTAAAAAGAAGATGATGAAGGATGAAAAAGAACAGATTGAACATTGAAACTGCATGCAGGTACATGTTGTGATTGTATATTTTAGGTGTAAAACAATAGAGAATGCTAGCAGTTCAACGTTCTATTCTATGCAAGAGATAGTACCAGGCGACTGGCGGTAAGATTTGTCAAAGTCAATTGGTTCAGCACAACTGCCTGGTAACTTCACCCATTTGACTTAGATAGCTAATTTATGTAAAGGGCGCTTTCAATTCAGCACAAGAAAAGGGAAAAAGAAGAGCTACAAATCAGGACCTTTACCATGCCAGGAGTAGTTAATTTTATAAATACTCAATAGAGATAAGATAATTATATTTACACAACACTTTTTATTTTTTGCACCACATTTTAATTACATTTAACATCTTTAATCTATGAACATTATAACATTCATGTCCCCAACTTTTTTTTTTATTACATTTTTATCTTCAATTTTTCATTAATTAGCACATCTTATGTTTGATAACGTTTTCTGTCTAAAATATTTGTTGAGAATTCGTAAAAAGACTAGTTTGTCTGTCATATTTTTAAGAAAAACAATAGATATAAAAGTACGATAAAATATTTTTTTTCTTATTTCAAAGCACATAAACAAAAAATCTCGATATAAACCATCATTAATGATGAAATGTGCTAATTAATGAAAGTTAAAGATAAGAATTCGATGACAAAAAGTTAAGAATATAATTACAACAATGAACAAAAATTGAGGTTCTTAAGTACAATTAAAATGTGGTGTGCTTATAACAAATTGTAAAGTGAATATAATCACCCTAGAGATAATTCTTGAACAATTTTACCACTTTTGCTGTCTTAAAGGATTTTTCCTTTGTATTTGCTTCATTCCAATTTGATAAAATTGCAGCTACTTCGATTTGGAGATTGTTTCTTTCAAAGGTTACTTCTTTTTCGAGAATTTTAGTTCAAAAACTTAGGGGACGTTTAGTTTGCATTTCAATTTTGAGTTTTGAATTCATTTTCAGTTTCTGTTTTGAGAATTTGTTTTAAGATTGCTGAAAACACTTTTAATTTGTGATTCTGAAAAATTATTTTTTAAACAACAAACTAGAAAACAGCTTGATTTGGAATGTTGAGAAATTGTTTTATAACATTTTCTTCAATGAGTTTGGTTATTCAATAAAATAAAACAATTTTATGTTAATATATTATCAAGTATTATATACATTTTAAAGTTAGTGAATCTTACAATTTTTTTTTCGGTACAAATACAAAATACAAACAATTAATAAATTGACTTGGCAAAAAATAGGAAACAAAAATATTAAAATTAATGACGATATTTTTTTATCTGTTTTCATTTAAATATTTTTTTTTAATTTTTTTTATTTAAATGCTTATTTTTCCAGTTTTGAGTATTTTTGATGTTTTCCTGAAAAAAGTGAAAACGTCAAAAACTTATTTTGAGTTTTATGTTATAAGTTTAACTTTGTTTTTAAAAATGCATTTTTTTGAAATACAAGACTAAACAAGTTTTGTGTATTTTACAAAACTAAAAACTAGAAACAGCAAACCAAACGCGCTACCTTACTTTTCTTTTTTTTTTTAAAGCTTATCCCAACGTGCTCTTGATAAAACCCAAGAGTTGGTTTAGTAGATGCTGAGAATGACCTAATGCTTGTAAGTTGATCTATTCTTTTGGTGCTATTAAGTTCACTGTGTTATTTGAAAATCTTTGTTTTAACTTCATCATTTATTTAAAGAAGAATTCAGACGGCTCTTCTTCATTTATATAATTTGCATTTTCAAGAATGAAAATAACAGTATCTTGATTACAAATGAGTCGAAACATAATTTCTATTAGAAACTCTCTGCTTTTTTTTCATTTTTACTCATCAATTTTAATGAAAGGAGAGAGGTAATCATAGCTCGTAAGTGCGAATTTGAAGGGAAAGCTAGAAACAAGTCGACATAGTAAATGAGAATCCTAACAGTTAGCTACATACATATATGAAACAGTGTATGATTATTGTAATACAAATTTTACTTTGAATTGAACCAAAAAGGTTGCAGACATGGGTGTGCTTTTTCTATCGACATACTAAATCTGTAATAGTTACTCATTCTTGGAGTCGGTGAGAGAAAACTCTGAG
This sequence comes from Forsythia viridissima, assembly GCA_030279155.1. Lineage (NCBI taxonomy): Eukaryota > Viridiplantae > Streptophyta > Magnoliopsida > Lamiales > Oleaceae > Forsythia > Forsythia viridissima. The sequence goes on from CM059038.1 coordinate 49,297,980, forward strand.
CTGGATTCTGAAACAAACGCAGGTCGTTTTGGTTGTGGCAACTTAACACCTTCTCCTTCCAACATATCTAACACAGATCGCATCGTTGGTCGATCGTCTGCTCGATGTTCGACGCATAAAAGACCAACTTGGATACAGCTTAATGCTTTATCTGCTGAAAACTCATCCTCTATTGATTTATCCAACAAATCTAATGCTTTCCCTTCGTTCCACATCTTCCAGGCCTGAACAGTTAGCAAATAAGAAACACATTACTCTTCTTAGTGTATAATCTGGTGATATCAAGTATTATAGGGAAGTGATCCAGCCGCACCTTCCATACGGCTACCTTGTTACCACTATTTATGAGTTAGTCCCTTTACTTACATGCTCAAGACCAAGAAGTGGAAAAGGTTGATCATCAAGAAGTGGAAAAGGTCCGTTAATTTTCCTGCCAATCAGAATCTCTAAGACAACAACTCCAAAGCTAAAGACATCTGACTTGAGTGATAATACACCGTGCATGAGATATTCTGGAGACGCATAGCCACCACTGTACACCATATTAGAAGAATTATAGAAATTAGTATGTTACTTTAGACGAAGCTAGAGTTATGCATGGTTGTGTTAATACTTACATAGCTCCAACTGTTCGGGTACTCGTTTCTGTTTGATGTTCTTCTAAACTTCTAGCAAGGCCGAAGCTTGAAATTTTAGGCTTCATCTCATAGTCCAGTAAAATACTGCTAGGAGTGACATTTCTGTGACAAATTCTCAATCCCGAATCTTGATGAAGATAAACAAGACAACGAGCAATACTGATTATGATTTTCAAACGTATGGTCCATCCAAGTTCACGACGTCTTGATTCATCTGTCTCATTTGAAGTCAAGTTAGCTCTTATAATATTGACCAATATTTTATTTGTGCAAAAGTAAGAAAATGATATTCCAGAATTGAATTAATTTTAGTTCTAGAAAAAAAGAGTAAAGGTCTAAAATCTAACCAAATATGTGAGCATCTAAACTTTCGTTCTCCATAAACTCGTATACAAGTATAATTTCTTTTTGATGACAGCAGTATCCAAGTAGTTTAATGAGGTTTGGATGCTGAAGTTTGGGAATCAGGAAAACCTCATTTTTAAATTCAGTGAGGCCTTGCTGGGAATTTGATATACTCCTTTTAACAGCTACTTCCTGTCCTGTAGATAATATACACTATACAAGAGCGATAAAATAGCATTAGCAGAAAGTTGAACTTCAAAACACCATCTTAAGGGAGAGGTTGGGAATTAGAAGTCAGTCTAGCAAACACCACCTTGTAAAGACCACCGAATCTGCCAATTCCAATCTCATTTGAAGGCGAGAAATTATTAGTGGCAGCTGCAATAGTTTCCCAATCAAACCTATGCAAATCCACATTCGCTTCAATATATTCTGAAACATAATTAGAGTTCTCATTAACTGTGAGACTGAAGATGGATCGAGCCTAGCACTTTGCTTGTTCAAATTTGGATTCGGAGTAAGAAATGAGTTTGCTTGAGCTTGGTTCCATATGTGTAAAAAACTAATGGAAGTTCAGCTTGTCTCTTCTAATCATCAAACAAAGCAATTCCTTGACAGATTCAATTACTGAGATAGGCCAGGCACAATTATGAGCTCAAATTTGAGCAGATCTTACATATGATAGTCATTACTTTTGAAAATTTCAGAAGATATATATATCCATTTATGAAATAAATCACATTTTCACCTCTAAAATTTGAAACTATAAGATGAGAAACCTTTTGAATATAATTATGATACATTTTCTCTCTCCTACTCTACTCAACTTCTGGAGGTCAGGTTTATGCCTACCTCCCGCTTGTATTTTGATTTTAATCAATAAAACATGGTCGGGTCCCTGGTCTAGGTGTAGGCCTAAAACCCACTCCTAGGCTTTGATGTGATTCTGAAAAAAAAAAAAAAAATACACACGTGCGCACAAAATAGAACTTATATGAGATCTGTCTCATTTAATAAACAGGCCTAATATCAAGGTCTAGCTTGTTTGCTACAACTAAATAAATGATTCCGAAGAAGCATAAATAATTCACAATCTAAACAGACAAGACACAGAAACAAAAGAATATATAATACTAAACCACATTTATGTTTACTTATTGAGCTCAGAGTGAGTTGCTGAGGCAACCATTTCAAATTGCTTCCTGTTACAAGCTTATTCTCAAAATTGTATGTGGACATTTCAATACCTGGTATTGACAAGTGGTTTTTCTTGGATGGTTTTGTTCTAGTCCAGAATGCATCCCATGGCCAAAACCGTGATAGCTTATAAGCATTGGTTTTTCTCTTACCCAACGGTGTGCCCCTCGGCGAAGGCTCAGCAATCTGAACAATTTCGCTTTTGTTTCTTTCCTTCGGAGGAGGTGTGATATTCTGCTCATCTATAGAGGCCATTTCTTGTATCTCATCACTAATTGATTGAATTGTTTCTCCCATAGAAATCCGAACATCATCAGAACTAGTTATCTCTGAAACAGAAGACTTCGAGGTTTCCTGGTGCTCCAATGCAAACTCAAGTTGTACGACAACTTGAGCCATTGAGGGTCGTTTTTTTGGTTCATCATGCAAGCATCTTTTAGCAACTTCCAGGAATGTCATTAGGCTTTCTTTTGAAATTTTCCCCCTCAGACTTGGAGCAACAAGCTGATCAACTTCTCCCTTACTGATGCAGTCTTGTGCCCACGTCGTGAGACTACGCTTATCCTCTTCGACATTTCGATCCAGTGCTCGTCTTCCACACAATACTTCCAACAACACGACACCAAAGGCATACGTGTCACTCTTCCTTGTCAGTTTACGGGTTCTGAAATAATCTGGATCAAAATACCCAAATGTGCCTTTAATGTTTGTGCTAACATAGCTTTGCACCTGACTTTTTTTCTGAGGTTTGGCCAGCCCAAAATCTGAAATCCTAGCCTCCAAATGTTCATCCAGCAGGATGTTCGTGGCCTTTATGTCACGGTGTATGATTTCACAATCAGTACCACTGTGTAGATAATCTAGTCCTCGACCAACCCCAACGCAGATCATTAGGCGCTGCTTCCAAGAGAGAGAAGAATGATAATCACTCTCACCACCAAGTCCAAAGAGATGATCAGCCAATGTGCCGCTGGGAATATACTCATAGAGAAGGATCATTTCTTGGCACTCGTTGCAGTATCCAATTAAAGAAACAAGATTACCATGTCGGAGCTTTGAAAGTGTTTCGACCTCTGTCCAAAACTCATGTGCCCCTTGCTTGGAATTGGATTTTAACCGCTTTATGGCTACAATTTGTTGACCTTTTTCAATGAATCCTTTGTAGACTTTGCCAAATCCACCCTTTCCGATAACAAGTGCGTCATTGAAGTTCTCTGTTGCTATTTGTATCTCAGCAAGTGAAAAGGGACGACAGAGTCGCTCGGTCAAGGTTAATGGCATCTTTCCATTTTCAGTGGAGTTAGCTTCCCAAATTTTCCGCAACTTATAAGTAATGATGTTGGCTAGAGAGATTATAATTACTGCACCAGTTGCAATTACATTTCCATGACCAAAAGTTGAGAGTAAACTTTGCAGAGTCACGGATAATGAATGTCCTTCCGGAGGCGAGGGATTTGGACTTGCAAGACTATTGTCATGGTTGCTCAACTTGCATATCTCTAATCCTTTAAGGACTTCGCTTATCACTTCATCTTTTAACTGCAGGGAAATCGTTAGATCACGCCTGCCCTCTTCTTTGTGTCCTTTCACCACCACCATGTAGTCTTTGTACCAAATGATGCCATCGCCGTTCCTCTCAGTGATTATATCAACATTTGTTTCAGCAATCATGTCATTTATGAGGACACTGAACACAACGTTGGCAGTTTCACAGAAATGAAGCCTGACCAAGTATCCGAATCCGACATCTACAGATGTTTTCCAGGTAAAATTGTTGATCTTGTTTGCCTTATTATCTAGAACAGTTGCCCACATCCTAAACATGCCAGAATTATCTATTGATAAGATGGGGTCCCGTCTGAAATTTAATCGCTGCATGATTTCAAGTGCAGTGTTGTTATCAATATAGATAGGATATTTATGGCCAACCACTTGGACTCCAAGATCACCATCGAGAGAGTGATAAAGATCAGTGGCCATGGATATTACCTCAATTCCATTTATAAAAGCATAATTTTCATGTGACTGGCTCCGTTCAGGAGAAAAACTTATGTTCAAGGGTTGATTTTCTTCTATATTGATGCAGTATTCCTTAACAAAAGATTTTACACCGAGGGCATCAGCAGTTAGTGAAGCACTAAAGTTGCTAAGGAGGGTGAAAGGCCCAGCTTCGACAGTGAAGAAGTCCTTCAATTTATGAAAACGTCGGTAAGGAGACAGACTAAAGTGGAGACGGACAAGTTTCTGACCTGGGCTGACTTGAAATGTATAGGAGAATTGTGTACGAGATATTCGAGCTGTCTTGTAGGGGACGGGATCTGCTGAAACCAAATTATGGACGGTGCTTGAGCTGGTGGATGTTCCCTTGATTAGTAACGAGGGAGTAGATTTTGGTTTTATATCTCCAATCCATTCCCTTCCATTGAAGGCAGTTGAAATGCCAGTGAAACCACAGTTAATAGCTATATCCCCTGGGAGGTAATGCACTGCAGAGGTTAAAAGAAGTAGATGAAGGAAGGAGAAGACGACCAGAATCGCCATTGAAAATAGATGAAGGTACAAGTTTTGATTGTAAAACAAAAGGGATGCTAATAATTACTGGTTTACACAAGACTGCGTCGAGGGACAGGCGTCAACTTTGCCAAACTCAATTCGCCTACCATAATTGCTAATAATTACTGGTTTACACAAGACTGCGTCGAGGGACAGGCGTCAACTTTGCCAAAGTCAATTCGCCTACCATAATTGCCTAGAGTTAGCGATTTTATATCTTTAATAATTCCGTAAGTGTACGGATCAACTCAAGTAGTAAAATGGATTTTGAGTCTAAATATCAATCCCACGAAGATTTAGATAATTCAATTCAATTACAATAACCTTAACCGAATCTAATGAACTTTTGATGATTTTATTGTTTAAGAACTAATAAGAATTTGAACTAAAAACAATAAACTAATTATAAATCAAATAACTAAAAATTAGATCAATAAAGATTACTTTAAAATTGAGAAAGAAGAGTACTAGGATCCTGAATCTGTTTATAATCGTTAATTCTTCTATCTTGATTCTTGGTCTTGACAAATTACATCAGTTATAAAGATCAATATCCCTAAATTGTTCAACAGTTTCTCTCAAATAAAGTTAAACCTATTCATATGCATGACTCGACTATATTTCTATGACAAATGCGAATACAAATGAAAGCATTAAATTTCTGTGGATAATTAAAGATCGCCTAAAGCATAGCGGTATATTTCTATTCCCTATCGGACTTTAAGATAATTAAAATATTGTCTAACCTGTTTCGATCTTTCGATAGTAAAACAAACCACAATACTCATACAATTATTGCGCATATAATTGTAGATTCATATAATTCAAAATTAATTATTCAAAACTATAATGAAATAAATTGTCAAAAACCAAGTCTTTGGGTAGAAGAATTTAGATTACAACTTCATCGTAATCCTAGCACAAAATAAACTAGCCTAACATACTAATAATAAGAGAAGAAAGAGAAGAAGAAACTATGGAATTCATAACCCAGAAACGAAGAAATCTTGAGCGAGAAGAAATATTGATCTTGATCTTGGTCTTCGTTCTTGGAGAAATGAATCTTGGTCTTCCGTTTTGTGTTTCTTGTAATGTTCTCTTCCCCCAAAACTCAACTCAAAAAAACACCCTTTAATATGAGTTAATAACTCATATTTATATTACCCTAATGGTGCCCCAAAAGATGCCAAAAAATCATTAAAATCACGTCCCAAAAGGTTCCCTAATTGAAGTTGAACTCAACAAGGAAACAAAATTCACGTCTGTCAAAATTACACTGGGCGATCTCCTAGTGCAAACCCAGGCGATCGCCCAGGCCAGTTGAAATGCTCTATGCTGATGAAATTACGTGCAGGGCGATCGCCCAGCTTACACTGTTTCATTTGTAGCAGCTGTTTTTCAAATAGTCATAACTTCTTGTAGGAAACTCCAAATTGAGATCCGTAAAAAGTGTTGAACTTATAATTCAATTATCTTTCCAATGGTATATCATTTTCCTTTTGGAGATTTCTATATCAAAAGTTGTACTTGAATTTCCCCACTTGCTGCTGTAGGTAGTTTCTCAATTCGATTCTTTAGCTTTCTGGTGTTTGATCTATTGATTCAACTCTTCATTGTCACTCCATAACACCTTAAACTTATTGATTTTATCTTCTTCCTTATGCTCCAATATTTGGCTCTTGATATTCACTTCAAAAACTCCATTTACTTGTCGATTTCACCAAGTTGTTGATCTTTCTGTCCATTCTTCTCCAATTGCTATTAAACAGGTCTAAAACTGAAATATGAAGATTAAAAAACAAAATTAAGTAATAATTCAATAAAATGACGAAATAAAAGCTTAGTTTTAAAGGTCCTAATAAGTGCACAAAATGCACTTATCAAACACCCCTAAACTAAACATTTGTTCGTCCTCGAACAAAAATAAAAATAAACTAGAACTTTAAACTAAGCTAAAAGAATTGACAGGAAGTGACTTAATGTTAAATTTCTTACCATATGCCTCAAGTTTGAAAAATAAAGTAACCCGTTTAGAAAAAGATCAAACAACACAAAGAATTTTTTCACTTATCCAATGCTTGACTTTTAGTGAGTGTGTGATTAGCCAAAAATTGAACTTACACATGTATTATACCACGACCAATATTGTGTTGTTGATACTTTTACAATCCCGAACCCTTTGTAGTCATTTATTCCTTACACCTCTCGTAAATTACACACTTTTTATATTTTTCTCTCCAATCCAGAGGTGTTTTAGCAAATTTGGTTCCTATTGATCAACACAATGTTTTTTTCAGATAAAGTGGTAAAAATTAGAACTTGTATTCCTAGAACTAGGATGGTGAGTGATTTCTAAATTATTATCTTCAGTCTATTAGGTTCTAATCTAGCAATTCTTATCGAGCACTTTAACTTCTTTTATTTTATTTAACCAATATAAATGATCTTACATCTTGTGCAATACTTCTCTTTCACTAGCTTTCTATGTGACCCTTGTAGCGAGCGTTGGGCTGATGACTCCCAAGTCAGATGACCATAGAGCACCAAGTTTTGAAATACCCTAACAGACTTAATTGCTCGAGTCCCACAGGCTGTAAGAGAAGTAAATATGTAATTTTTTTTTTGTGACTCATGTAACGAGCTTTGGGCCGACGACTCCCAAGTCAGATGACCTTAGGGCACCAGGTTTTAAAATACCTTAACAGGCTTAATTGCTCGAGTCAGACATTTTATTTATTTATTTATTTATTTCAGTGACTAGTGCTCGATTTAAATTCCTTGACTACAACATATTAAACCAAAGATGAGATCCAGAAATCCAACCATCAAAATTTCACAAAAACATGTACTAATTTTAACACCCCCAAACTGTTCTCAAACAGTTTGGTTACTAGTCTAAGAACTTAGGAATGAAATTTTTCACAATGATCCAAGTCAATAATATCAACACATACACTCAAGTCATGTTTCCAATAAGTGATAGGTCAACAGTGGCTACGTGCTTCAAATCTAGTCTAACATGGATAAGTGTTCAGGTAAAAACACAAATTAAAGTGTTGTCTAATATTCTAACTAAAAATGTACTCAATTTCAAACAAATCTCATCATTGGCAGCAAGATATTCAACAATAACTATGAAATAAATTTTTTTTTTCCTTTTTCTAATAAAAATAAACGAAAAATTTTTTTTTGTTTTTTTTTTATAGACCTGAACAATAAGCAAACTAAAAATTCTTAAGTATCCTGATACTTAACCCATCCCCAAACTAAAACATTACATTGTCCCCAATGTAATAACAAAATAAAGTAAATAAAAGAGGGAACAGATCAGTTGCTCTCCAGAAATAGATGTGGAAAAGATGGATCTAGCTGGTTGAAGGTCCGGTTGAAGTGGATTGAAGTGGGATAGGACTCATGTGCCTTGCAAAGAGGGACATCCTGCGATTGACATATGGAGGTTTTATAAGGGCCTTAAATAAGAAATAAAAAAAAAACTAATAAATTAATTAAACTGATTAATACTACTATAAAGAAAGCGAGTAAATAAAAGGGTTAGAAAATGGGTTGCCTCTCATTAAGCGCTTATTTATAGTCATTAGCTTCACTTATTGTCTGATTTCTCACGGCACTTTGTATAATGCTTTTGAGGACTTGCTTTGCTTACATCTGTTGACTTTAAACCATTTTTCATTTATCCTCAAAATTTGGAATTTGTGCTCCCCATAAACATAGGATTTTAGTGTAGCACCTTGCTCGAACACAACTACGAAAATTTCAACTTCTTCATCGACCTTGATCACAAAATCAATTTTAGAAGAGATAGAAGAGTATGAGAATTGCTTGTCTGACTCGTGCTTATGTAATCTCTGAGGAAGTGGGATCGGAGGCTCATATGGTTTGATAGGAACAGTTTTCATAACCTGTGGTGTACATGAACTCTCTTTAATATCTGTTGTCTATTCAGTTTGTTCCACGTGCTCCTCATCAGTGGATGGTTCATTTTTTTATTTGCAGCTGGCCTCTTCACATGAATTTCTGGTAATTGAACATCACGTCTAATAGTAACAGCTGTAACACTTTTATTGGGATTCACCTCTACATTAATTGGCAATGTATCTGGTACTCTGGGTGATAAAGCAATTGCTATCTGATCCACTTGTGTTTCGAGATGCTTTATTGAAGCGTCTTGATTTTGAAAAGAGATATCCGTCTTGTTCACGTATTGATTATTAGATCCTAGGCACCGGTCAGCTGTCTCTATGAATTTATTAAATACGTCTTCTAGTAAATTTCTCTTTTCTGGCTGCTGAAATTGTGGTATGATTTTATTTTGATTATCATTCCAAGAGAAATTTGGATGATCTTGCCAACATGGATTATATGTATTAGAGAAAGCATAATTTTGCTGATAATGGCCACCTTGAACATATTCGGTTTGCACGGGTTGCTGTAATAGAATAGGGCATTCTGATGTGCTGTGATTTGTCCCACACTCTTCACAAGTTGATTTCTTCATTTGTATCACATGGACTGAATGTAACATGTTCTCCACTTTGTGTGCCAAAGAATTTATTTTTGCAGATAGCACCGTGATAATGTCTACTTCCTCATTAATCTCTTTAGCCTGCTGCATTGCGATAAAATCTCCAACGAGCATGTTGTCTTCATCAATCTCAGAAATTGCGTCATATCTCATGACATTAGCCTTGTGCATTGCGAAGAAATTTCCAACAAGCATGTTGTCCTCATCAATGCTAGATTGTCTTTAGAAAATCTGTGGAGTCAAAAAGTCTCCAACTAGCATGTTGTCTTCATCAATCTCCTGGTCTTCCATCTTATGTTGTGGTCTGAAACGAGACAAGTTGAATACTAAAATAAACTAGAAAAATATAATAATAAATAAATTAATTAAATAAAGTTCGAATTAGTGCTAATATAATTGAAAAGAACTAAAACTAAATCCCCGGCAACGGCGCAAAAAACTTGTCAGCGATTTTATATCTTTAATAATTTCGCAAGTGCACGGATCGCTCAAATAGTAAAATAGATTTTGAGTCCAAGTATCGATCCCACGAAGATTTAAATAATTCAGTTCAATTACAATAACCTTAACCGAATCTAATGAACTTTTGATAATTTTGTTGTTTAAGAACTAATAAGAATTTGAACTAAAAACAATAAACTAATTATAAATCAAATAATTAAAAATTAGATCAATAAAGATTACTTTAAAATTGAGAAAGAAGTGTACTAGGATCCCGAATCCGTTTATAATCGTTAATTCCTCTATCTTGATTATTGGTCTTGACAAATTACATCAGTTATGAAGATTAATATCCCTAAATTGTTCAACAGTTTCTCTCGAATAAAGTTAAACCTATTCATATGCATGACTCGACTATATTTCTATGATGAATGCGAATACAAATGAAAGCATTAAATTTATGTGGATAATTAAAGATCACCTAAAGCATAGCGGTATATTTCTATCCCCTATCGAACTTTAAGATAATTAAAATATTGTCTAGCCTGTTTCGATCTTTCGATAGTAAAACAAACCACAATACTCATACAATTATTGCGCATATAATTGTAGATTCATATAATTCAAAATTAATTATTCAAAACTATAATGAAATAAATTGTCAAAAACCAAGTCTTTGGATAGAAGAATTTAGATTACAACTTCATCGTAATCATAGCACAAAATAAACTAGCCTAACATACTAATAATAAGAGAAGAAAAAGAAGAAGAAACTATGGAATTCATAACCAGGAAAAAAAGAAAACTTGAGCGAGAAGAATCTTGGTCTTCGTTCTTGGAGAGATGAATCTTGGTCTTCTGTTTTATGTTTCTTGTAATGTTCTCTTCCCCCAAAACTCAACTAAAAAAACCCCCTTTGATATGAGTTAATAACTCATATTTATATTACTCTATTGGTGCCCCAAAAGATGCCAAAAAATCATTAAAATCACGTCTCAAAAGGTTCCCTAATTGAAGTTGAATTGAACAAGGAAACAAAATTCACGTCTGTCAAAATTACACTGGGCGATCTCCTAGTGCAAACCCGGGCGATCGCCCAGACCAGTTGAAATGCTCTCTGCTGATGAAATTACGTGTCGGGCGATCGCCCAGCTTACGCTGTTTCATCTGCAGCGGCTGTTTTTCAAATAGTCATAACTTTTTGTAGAAAACTCTAAATTGAGATCCGTAAAAAGTGTTGAACTCACAATTCAATTATCTTTCCAATGGTATATCATTTTCCTTTTAGAGATTTCTATATCAAAAGTTGTGTTTGAATTTCTCCACATGCTGCTGTAGGTAGTTTCTCAATTCGGTTCTTTAGCTTTCTGGTGTTTGATCTATTGATTCAACTCTTCATTGTCACTCTAAAATACCTTAAACTTATTGATTTTATCTTTTTCTTTATGCTCCAATATTTGGCTCTTGATATTCACTTCAAAAACTCCATTTACTTGTCGATTTCACCAAGTTGTTGATCTTTCCGTCCATTCTTCTCCAATTGCTATTAAACAGGTCCAAAACTGAAATATGAAGATTAAAACACAAAATTAAGTAATAATTCAATAAAATGACGGAATAAAAACTTAGTTAAATATCCTAATAAATGCACAAAATGCACTTATCACCTAGTAATTTCATAGAAATGATTGACTGACCTAACCTAATGGTGAAGATTGGTCCTGCTTTTGCACATGTTTACATTGGGTTAGCTTACCAAATTAACAGAGTCCAGTTCACAGACCATCCGTCACCAACTACCGTCCCCAGCTCCACCAGGGTCCAGTCGGTCGACGACCAACATCTTGAGTCTGCAGCAACAAAATGGTCAGAAAATGGCCCTCGAAAGATTATTGAACCCAAATGATTTTTCTACACAAACCTCACAATCTCTTCATTAAAAAAAATAAAAAAGAGAGAGAGAGAGAGAGAAACTTCTTAAATTCAATTCATCCGAAAAAAAAAAAATCAAACGCAACTGGTCTCTCCACCATCCACTTACAAAGGCACACTAAATCCTGGCCCCACTTCTCGAGTCCCTTAATTTCGTTATACTGGCTGTAGGGGTGGTGTTGAGGCTGCGGGGACAGACATGGAGTAAATTTGTTTCTTTCCCTCAGAGGAGGTGTGACATTCTGCTCATCTACATGGAGTAAATTGACTGGATAGTTTCCACTGAGCACATGAGAACTAGTTATCCTGCTGCTCCAATGCAAACTCAAGTTGTATCACAGCTTGAGACATTGCCGGTTGTTTCTTTGGTTCCTCATGCAAGCATCTTGTAGCAACTTCGAAGAATGTCATCAGGCTCTCTTGTGAAATTTGTCTCCTCAGACTTGAAGCAACAAGCTGATCAACTTCTCCCTTACTGATGCTTCTTGAGCTCACATGGTGAGAGTCGTGAGACTCTTATCCTCTGCGACTCTTCAAACCAGTGCTGGTCTTTTGCATAATACCTCCAACAATACGACACCAGAGGCATACGTGTCAGTACTCTTCCTTGTCAAAATACCCAAATGTGCCTTCAACGTTTGTACTAACGTAGCATTGAACCTGACTTTTCTTTTGAGGTTTGGCCAACCCAAAATCTGAAATTTTTAAGTGCATGTTTGACCATTAAAATTATTTCTTAAGTTCTTATAAGTTAGTGATTTTATGAAATATGTGGCTGGTAAATGGGTAGTAAATTATAGAATTGACGAAATATATAGTATAGATAAAAAATATATTTAATTATTTTGATTATTTTAAATTATAATTTAATTCAATAGCATGTCCGTGGCCTTTTATGTCACTGTGTATGAATTCATAATCATTGTAAAGGTTGTCTAGTTTCCTGATGTGGCCAAATGACACGATGGAAAAGACCACACAAATTTATTTCATCGTTGAAGGACAACATAAACTGTTGAATGGTGCCTTTGGATTGAAATTTCAGATCGAATGTAAAATTTTGTTGGTCATTAATAGATATCATCATCGATATATATAGTAGTAGACCATTATTGTCCAATAAAATTGTAATTAATTTAATACATTGAACAATGATTAAAAAACTCACTTCCACTTAAAAAGGTGATTATCTCTAAAAAATAATAATTAGAAATTAGCATTATTCAAAATGAAAAGCAATCTTGTGTGCCTTTTTTATTTTGCTAAAAATTAGATTATTATCAGATTTTGATAAAAATTGATTAGATATATGATTAAAAAAGTCGATAAAAATTATAAATTGTATTATATATATGGTTAAAATTAATTATTGATTTTGATTCAATTTTTTATCATTAAGCAAAATCAAACAAAGGCATGTATAGTGTTAGAGTATCTCTAATGTACTCTGTCTATTGTAATTTATATGGCAGGTAAAATAGATAGATTTTCAGTCCATGTGGCACTACGTCTATTGAATAGATGGTCAAATTATAAATTCGTCTCAAATGAGTTCCATCTAAAATTAATATTCCGCTTATGTAGCATTAATTTTATTTTATAAATTTGACAGGTCTTCAATTTATATTTTCCTTGTCTGGGTTTTTTTTAAAAATAAAATACTGATATTGATTTAAATTTGTTGAGTCACTTCGTCTAGAAGTCCATCTAAATTTAGACGGACTTCTAGATGGAGTCTATTTTTGGTGTGTCAAATGAGCTAGACGGAATCCTCGTCAGCATGTATTGGGGAGAGTTTTTTATAACTCCATCTATATATGTTTATGTGGAACGTCTAAAAAGTAATAGACGGAGTGCATTAGAGATGCTCTTAAGAGTGGGATTGTGTAGTTTGCAATCTTTCCTTTTGTATAGGGATGGCAACTATGCGGGGCGGTCATTATCATCTCCGCTCTGTCGGAGATTTTTGGGAAGGCGGGGCGGGGCAGGGATTGCAAAATCCTATTTATCACCTGGTTTAGTTAATTAATTAATTTTTAATATTATTTTTTATTTTTTAAAATACGATTTAAATTTTAAAACATAAAAATAAAATGAAATAAAAAGATTCGGTACGGGTTCGGTGAATTTAGGGCGGGACATAATCCCCGTCTCCACTCCAATTACTAACGGAGTGGGTCGGGGGCGAATTTTTTTGTCATCCCCACTTTTGTGTGGTGAGTGTAGTGATTAACTTTGTCTGAGGCAAGTATCATACAATGGAAGTCTTTTGTGATGTTTCTCTTTTTATATGTTGCTTGTGCTTGAAGTCCAATTTTGAGACTATTGCACCAAAATTGGTAACTTAGAGCTTGTTCTTAACAAGTAGTATTGTAGCACAACATCTATTTCTTGTTTTTAATCATGAAATTACGTTTAGCATGGCTGGCGATAATGGTAGGGCAATATATCTTATTATGAGAAAAGGTTCTTTCCCTTCCAGTCGTTTCCTCAGATTTTGTATCCCTCTCTCAGGTTCGTCGATCCTCTCAAGTTTCTTCTCCTGTTGAAGGATTTTGATCTTATCTTATATACCGTTTTCCCCAAAAGATCGAACTTACCTCATGTCAGTTCAATCTTCTCATAAACCTGAATCATTTGTTGAAGCCTCCTTCTTGTTGGAGAGATGCTATACAGGAAGAAATTAATACCCTGGGAGGAGGGGGGACTCATTGCCTGCAAGGAAATTTTAGAAATGTTAGTATGTGTATTGGTAATTTAATTGATTTTGAAAATAAAAATGAATTTTTAAAGTTCATTCATATACTTTTGTGTGTATGAAGAAGGATTAGGAAGAAAGAAAAAGAAAAGAGTAGTAGGACTAATGAGAGAATAAAAAAAGAATATATTGTTTATAATTTTGTATAATCTTAAGAGTAATGTCTTTTAATATGGACAATAAATAATACAATGCAATCAAAAGTTCATAAATTTACGAAAATACAGAATAAACCTGCTGGCCTTACCGCATGTCAGTTCAATCTTCTCATAAACCTGAATCATTTGTTGAAGCCTCCTTCTTGTTGGAGAGATGCTCCCGCGGGGGTGTGGGGTCTCTCATTGCTTGCAAGGAAATTTTAGAAATGTTTGTATGTGCATTGGTAATTTAATTGATTTTGAAAATAAAAATGAATTTTTTTTAAAGTTCATTCATATACTTTTGTATGTATGAAGAAGGATTAGGAAGAAAGAAAAAGAAAAGAGTAGTAGGATTAATGAGAGAATTAAAAAAAAAAGAATATATTGTTTATAATTTTGTATAATCTTAAGAGTAATGTCTTTTAATATGGACAATAAATAATACAATGCAATCAAAAGTTCATAAATTTAAAAAAATACGGAATAAGCCTGCTTGCATATTCGCCGCGGCAATCAAATCAGATATGTAATGTTACGCCTCCAGGACATAGGCGAATTGGTAAGGCCTGAGGTGATGTAGGGAGAAATCCTCCGGCAACGCAGGTTCGATTCCTGTGTGGGGCAAATTTTCACTGAAATATTGTGGGGGTCTGTCTTGGGGGTTGGCATGTTGGCTCTCTCCTTCAGGTCCTGCCACTCGTGCACATCCCTCGATTTACAACCCGCCTGGTCAATGGGCCGCTGACACAGGTGAGGAAGTTTCGCATTCGAGACTTTCCCCTTAACAAAGATATGTATGTTACGGTATTTGGCTTATTTTGGGAGCCTAGTAGAGTTAGGTAAAAGTATATGAAGTTAAATGTTCATTTACATAAAAGTCGGGGACATAGGGATAAATTATTTATTTCCATATTCCATTTTTTTTTTTTTTTCTCTTTTCTCCTTATAGAGTAGGGGAGATTCATTTAAATGGCCTAGTTAAACTACAACTTCATTTAAATAGCCCCCATTTAAAGAAATTTGTGTGAAAGGCCCATATATAAAAAAATACAAATATAAAATATCAAATGACTAATATGTCCTTGTAGATAAAAAGACATCAATGCCCAAAATTATTTGACTATTTACACAAAAGAGTGCTGGGAATCCATTCATGTGAGAAAAGGAAGGTGGTTGAATGAAAAAATTCAATGCAATGCTTCTCTTGAATGCAATTTTTCTCTTCCATTATTAAATGTTCTAAATTAAAATCCTTACATCATATCTTTACTCATTATCATCATCTTCCTTCATATGAAAGGTAGTATTTTTTATGAAAAAACCCTAAAATATACATTGTTATTCCGTTGAGCAAAAATTTGGTTGAAGTGAGAAATCAAAGCTTACAACATTGTTGTTGGGCATTTGGAGAAGAAGACAAGGTACGGTTAAATTTCATTATATGACTATTTTATTTCTCCTTCTTGTTAATAATGTATTAATGTTGTGATTTTGTTAAAGGGTCTATTTGTCAAAAACGATTTTAAAGTCTTTTTTTTGTATTGATATCGTTAGAAAATGAAATATAAGTTGGCAAATACATGTCTGATTATTGTATTTGTTATTCCACTATAAATTTATATATAACGATATCAATATCGTTTTTTGAGTTTCATAATGACATTAATAACGTTGCCCTTATTTGTATTATAAATATATATTGTTAGCCTTATTCCACGATGATGATATTTAAAAAATTTCTGTTGAATTGCAGCTATGGACAACGTGGATATGGTATGGATATTAGTTTGTTATCCAATTGAATTTGAGTAGAATATTGAAGACACATGGACTTGGAAATATGAAGGGAAAGAGAAAGGAAAAACAACGCCTATTCATGTTTCAAGATCAATTGCTTATGCGAAGTTGTATAATAAAGTTAAAGAGGAGTTGAAGATTGATTCAAGTCTATATGAAATAGAGATGGCTTGTCTTCTCCCTCTAATGTCCAATGCTCCAGCTGCACCGACTGTAATTGATTGCGACAACAATGTGAAGTGGTTCGTTTCCGTCTGCAAAGAAGCTTATCTTTGTGTTACTCGTTCGAAGAAAGATATTGAAAACCATGGAGATGTTGAAGAGAGTGGAGATGGAGAACAGTTTGGAAATACGAACATTGAGGAAGAAATAGTTCGAACTGACGATTGTGAAAATATGCTTCTAGATTGGAATGATATTCACATAATCCGAGGTAGTTCTGAAAGACTTGATGCTCATATGGCAAACAACAACGATGGTGATTTGCACACAGATGAACCCACAAGTCAGCCACATTATAGTCCGACTATGGCCGATGACAATATTTTAATGTTCACATAGATGAACACAGTAATCAGATGGTAAGTGCTAGTTTGCTCCATTGTGGGTCATCGGTTAGAATTCCAAAAAACGAAGATATGTAAGTCAAACAGTTGTTTCCAAATAAAAAAAACCTAATATCAACATTGCAGTTGTTGGCTGTGAAATGTCATTTTGAATTCAAAGTTAAGAAGTCAAATAAGAGCCTTTATACAGTTGTTTGTATTGAAAAAAATTGCAAGTGGCGGTTGCGGGCACACAAGATCAAAGAAAGTCCTATTTTCGAAGTTCGAAAGTACAATGGTCATCATTCTTACTCCATGAGTGTTCGTCGTAGAGACCATAGGCATGCATCTTATTTGGTTATTGGAAAGCACATCACCCCTAAGTATCAAGATGCCAACTGAATTTACAGACCAAGGGACATTATTAGCGACATTCGTCGAGAGTTGACATAACCATAAGCTATACTAAGGCGTATATGGCTAAAGCTTTTGCATCTGGATTGATCCGTGGAAAACCTCATGAGAGTTATGCGAAATTGCCATCATATTGTCATGTTTTGGAGGTGCAAAATCCTGGTACACTGATATTCATTCATACTACAGATGATGATAGATTCAAATACTTTTTTATGGCCCTGGGACTAAGCATACGTGGATTCTTCACCTCAATGCGACGGGTAATTTCTGTGGACGGAACATTCTTGAAATCGAGATGCAAATGTACTCTACTAGTTGCAACCAGTCAGGATGCAAATTTTCAAATATTTTGGCTCGCATGTGGAGTTGTTGATTCGGAGAATGATGAATCTTGGACTTGGTTCTTTCAGAAGTTGCGGTTAATAACAGGTGATACAGACGAGCTTGTCATTATTTCTGACCGCGCAACATGCATAAAAAATGGAGTTAAAAATGTGTTTGAGTTTGCTCATCATGGCAATTGTATATATCACTTGCAAAAAAACTTGAAGTCTAATTTTCCACGGTGTGATCTTGCAACTTTGTTCACGGAAACGGCAGAGGCCTATACTATTACAGATTTTGAGTCCAACATGGCTGCACTGTGCAGTAAGAAGGAGTGCATTAAAGAGTACTTAGTAGAAGAAGATTTCCACTATTGGGCAAGAGCACATTTTCATGGGATACGGTACAATATAATGACCACGAACAATGCAGAGTCGCTTAATAGTTTGTTAAAGAGTGCTAGAGAATTTTCAATACTTGGTTTGATTGAGTATATCCGAGAGACACTGCAAAGGTGGTTTTATAAAAGACATGTTGAAGCAAAAAAATGTGTAACCCATCTCACCCCATCTTTAGAGAAGAAGATGTGCACTAAGTATAATGAGTCAAATGGGTTGGAGGTTAATCAAGTCTCCCCGGACACGTATCAGGTTGGTGACAACCTAGAACACTATTTTGTGAACTTGGAGGAAAGGACATGTACCTGTAGGAAATTTGACAGGTTTCCTTGCATGCATGCAATTGCTAGTGTAAGGTTTATAGGAGATGACGGTTACAAGCTATGCAGCCCCTATTATACTAGTTCTTGTTGGAAGCAAGTCTATTCTGAATTTGTATATCCTTTGCCAAATGAGATGGAATGGCAAATTCCTGAACATGTGATGTCTAGAAAAGTATTGCTACCGTTGATAAAAAGACAAGGAGGACGACCGTCCAAAAAGAGGAAACGATCTGCTGGAGAGACACGCAAATCTCCTAGATGCAGTAAGTGTAAGAGAACTCGTCATAACCGCTCCATTTGCACGTTTGAAGTAGCTCCTAGTGGTCCATAATATTATTGTGAATTTTGGTTTTATGCCTTTTGTTATTTTGGATATATCTTTCTCCCTTTTGATTGTAACTAGTCATATCTTGCTCCATTTTGGATATAAGTGGTCATATCTTGCTCCTTTTTGTAATTGGATATATGTTGCTCCAATTTGTTGTAAATTGCAGTTGTAAATTGTTGTTCTACACTAATGCTCCATTTTGCTAGAGAATTTTTGTAATCTGATGCATAACGACTGTCATATCGTTATAGTTGTAATGGAACGATATGTATATCGTTATATCAATGACATGGTTTTTTGAAATTTTTTGTATTGGAATGACTTCGATATCGTTATAACGATGTTAATATCGTTTTGTCAATTAATTAAATGCACATGTTATCTGTATATAACGATTTCAATATCGTTATGTGAACGGATAACGAGTTCAATATCGTTATAACACAGTTGAACAAATTTTGATATAATCAAATTGTGTGTATTGTAACGACTTCAATATCGTTATAACGAGGTCAATATCGTTATGTCAAATAATTATACGCACAAGATATCTGTACTGAAAAGATATTAATATCGTTATGTAACTGGATAACGACTTTAATATCGTTATAACGATATCAATATCGTTATGTCAAATAATTAAATCTACAATGTTTCTGTACTAGAACGACTTCAATATCGTTATGTGAATAGATAAAGACTTCAACATCGTTATTTTGGATAAATCATTCTTCAAGTTATATGTAATATAACGATATCAATATCGTTATATGAAAACAGAAACGACTTTGAAGTCGTTATAGTTATAATTTATATAGTAACGACTTTAATCTCGTTTTCAACAAACTATAACGACTTCAATATCGTTATTTTGGATAAATAATTGTTCAAGTTATATGTTATATAACAATATAGATATCGTTATATGACAACTGTAACGACTTTGATGTCGTTATAGTTATAATTTATATAGTAACGACTTTAATATCGTTTTTAACAAACTATAACGACTTGAACATCGTTATTGTGGATATATCACTGTTCAAGTTATATGTAATATAACGATATCGATATCGCTATACGAAAACTTAAACGACTTTGATGTCGTTATAGTTATAATTTATATAGTAACGACTTTAATCTCGTTTTCAACAAACTATAACGACTTCAATATCGTTATTTTGGATAAATAATTGTTCAAGTTATATGTAATATAACGATATAGATATCGTTATATGATCGTTATATGACAAGTGTAACGACTTTGATGTCGTTATAGTTATAATTTATATAGTAACGACTTTAATATCGTTTTTAACAAACTATAACGACTTGAACATCGTTATTGTGGATATATCACTGTTCAAGTTATATGTAATATAACGATATCGATATCTTTATACGAAAACTGAAACGACTTTGATGTCGTTATAGTTATAATTTATATAGTAACGACTTTAATATCGTTTTCAACAAACTATAACGACTATAACATCGTTATTTTGGATATATCATTATTCAAGTTATATGTAATTTAACGATATGGATATCGTTATATGAAAACCGAAACGACTTTGATTTCGTTATAGTTATAATATATATAGTAACGACTTTAATATCGTTTTCAACAAACTATAACGACTTCAACATCGTTATTTTGGATTGACATCCGTTTTGCTATTCGATGGGCTCGAATCATCATTAATTGGTAGAAACATTACTTTTAACGAAGAACCGAATAATATTGTTCAATGAAAGGCCTATATAGACTACCATAAAAGAATCTGGTGTTGTCAACAACGTTTGAAGTAATTCGGTAGGAATAAGGTAACTCTATTTGTGTTTCCTTCATTGTTCGTATCGTATTTCGTGACTAGATACCATATTTCAGACCTCCCGCATGTGTTCTAAGCATGTCCATCGTACATGGACGATCGATCCGGCAAATTAGAGCGTAACGATATCGATATCCTTATATGACAACTGTAACGATATTGATGTCGTTATAGTTATAATTTATATAGTACCGACTTTAATATCGTTTTTAACGAACTATAACGACTTC
The DNA here is from genome assembly GCA_030279155.1 of Forsythia viridissima. NCBI lineage: Eukaryota > Viridiplantae > Streptophyta > Magnoliopsida > Lamiales > Oleaceae > Forsythia > Forsythia viridissima. The sequence continues at coordinate 49,318,724 of CM059038.1, forward strand.
AACATCGTTATTTTTTATTGACATCTGTTTTGCTATCCGATGGGCTCGAATCATCATTACTTGGTAGAAACATTACTTTTAACAAATAACCGAATAATATTGTTCAATGAAATGCCTATATAGACTACCATAAAAGAATCTGGTGTTATCAACAACGTTTGAAGTAATTCGGTTGGAATAAGTTAACTCTATTTGTGTTTCCTTCATTGTTCGTATCGTATTTCGTGACTAGATACCATATTTCAGACCTCCCGCATGTGTTCTAAGCATGTCCATCTTACATGGACGATCGATCCGGCAAATTAGAGCGTAACGATATCGATATCGTTATATGACAACTGTAACGATATTGATGTCGTTATAGTTATAATTTATATAGTAACGACTTTAATATCGTTTTACACAAACTATAACGACTTCAACATCGTTATTTTGGATTGACATCCGTTTTGCTATCCGATGGGCTCGAATCATCATTAATTGGTAGAAACATTACTTTTAACGAAGAACCAAATAATATTGTTCAATGAAATGCCTATATAGACTACCATAAAAGAATCTGGTGTTGTCAACAACGTTTGAAGTAATTCGGTAGGAATAAGGTAACTCTATTTGTGTTTCCTTCATTGTTCGTATCGTATTTCGTGACTAGATACCATATTTCAGACCTCCCACATGTGTTCTAAGCATGTCCATCGTACATGGACGATCGATCCGGCAAATTAGAGCGTAACGATATCGATATCGTTATATGACAACTGTAACCATATTGATGTCGTTATAGTTATAATTTATATAGTAACGACTTTAATATCGTTTTACACAAACTATAACGACTTCAATATCGTTATTTTGGATAAATAATTGTTCATTATATGTAATATAACGATATAGATATCGTTATATGACAACTGTAACGATATTGATGTCGTTATAGTTATAATTTATATAGTAACGACTTTAATATCGTTTTCCACAAACTATAACGACTTCAATATCGTTATTTTGGATAAATAATTGTTCAAGTTATATGTAATATAACGATATCGATATCGTTATATGACAACTGTAACGATATTGATGTCGTTATAGTTATAATTTATATAGTAATGACTTTAATATCGTTTTCCACAAACTATAACGGCTTCAATATCGTTATTTTGGATAAATAATTGTTCAAGTTATATGTAATATAACGATATCGATATCGTTATATGACAACTGTAACGATATTGATGTCGTTATAGTTATAATTTATATAGTAACGACTTTAATATCGTTTTTCACAAACTATAACGACTTGAACATCGTTGTTTTGGATAAATAATTGTTGAAGTTATATGTAATATAACGATATCGATATTGTTATATGAAAACGGAAACGACTGTGATGTCGTTATAATTATAATTTATATAGTAACGACTTTAATATCGTTATTTTGGATCTATCATTGTTCATGTTATATGTAACGATATTAATATCGTTATACTTACAATTTGTATGGTCACGCCTTTCACATCGTTTCCTATCAACTAAAATAAAAATAATGTCATTATCTTATCAGCAAACCGATATTTTTGTCGTTATAGCTAAATAATGTATGATACATATATCAATATCGTTTACATTGAACTCGAACAAATTATCTTTAGGATCCCTAAATGAGTAAGTTATGTAGAGGAATGATATTAATATCGTTACCTTCCAATGGAAACGATATTGTAGTCGTTATAGTCAATGAAAGTTTACTATTCGCAATTTGTAAATTATAATTTACCAATTTTTTCCCACTTTTCAACCATACATTTTATATAATCCATCAATTTTACAAATTTTGAAGAAATTCTATTTTTCTTTGAAATCCCACAAGCATATGGGTTCGTTAAAAAGTAAGTAATATATTTTGAAATACTAGCTTTTTCACGAGTCCTATGATTTGTAATAATTATGTGAAATAGAAATAAATGCTTTTTAATTTTATTAAATACAATGGACTAACTTAGCTAACTAGAATAAATTTGCTTCATGATTTCGAGAAAAAACAGATTTATACAAAATATGGTAGGAATTCGACTCTAACTTTTATATTAGACAAAGGATGATTTGAAAGTTTCTGTACTGATTTTTAAAAACTTAAAGCATTGAAGAAGAAAGAGTTCGAGCATTACTACCCAAATTACATGTAATTAAGTGGTACCGAAGATCCACCGACCAAAAAAAAAAAAACAACACAAACGTCCCAATCATTGGGGAGGCGGCGGTGGGTAGAGACTGAAATAGCCAAGCAGCTGCGTCAGCTGTGTTGATAACGCTTCGTGCTCCAGTCGGCGGGATTCTGCCTCTTGGACTTGGGCATCCTGAATCTCTCGAATCTGTGCTTCGAGATGCGCCTGCGAGTTACGCCATTGAAGAAGCTCATGAGAAATAGATGTCAATGTTGGTTCAGTGACTATTTCATAGAGGTCCTCGGCCATTGGATCATCCTGAGCAGGCTCGGTTTCACCACCTAAATTACCCTGGCCGCCAATGGGCTCTTGTGTGCTTCGCACCAAGTTGCGAGTCATGTGTACTTCAGAACTACGTATTCCCATTCTGTCTATCTGCATTGTACGCTTCACTCGGGTGATTTCATGGGAGAGGTCAATACCATACATTTCACAAAGTCCTGTAATTAGCGATAAGAATGCCAAACATCTCCGGTTGCTTTGAATATGCAAGACATTGCTGAATATATAGGTACCGATATTGAGGGTCTTAGTCTGGAGCCAGTAAAGTAGGCGTGCTCGCTCCATAGTTACCGTAGAAGTATGTGTCGTAGGGAGAAGATTGGTGCTCACCATTTTGTCTAATCTGCGTACTTGAGGTATAAGACATTTATAGTTTACGGTGCTGCTTCCAATTGGCCAATGATCATTTCTCTCACAAATGGAGACGACCACTTCATCAAGATTACAATTAGCGGCTTCAAAATTGTCGGTCTCCATGTTGTCAAGTTCGTAGTAGCGGAGAATGGTTAAAGGCGAAAATGGAATATATTGCCCTCGCATGTATACTTGACAATACTTAGGATGTTCGGGATTGTCGATGTTATCATGGATATTGGCGTAGAATTCTTTGACGATTTCTACATAGGCAACCCGCGGAGTGGATACAAATGTTTCCCAATGATTTCTCGCAATAACTTGACCAAGCAATGCATTTACAAAATCCGATGTTAACACCCTTCGCTCCGGTATAATATTTCGTTGGCTTGTGTCGTTCTTGTAGATTTTCGAAGCCGCCTCCGTCTCAAATTTATTGTCATCATAAGTGACCGGTTGTTTTGAAGTATTCTTTGATGAAACCTTTCTCTTTCCCGAGCTCGGTCCCGCATCGTGCGTTGGTTTCTTTGATCTAGGCATTGTACCTATCCATTTTAGAGAAATAAATTTATGGTTACAATCAACTCGAATTCACTAATCAAATTAGGCGTGCAAAGTGGACTGGGGTGGATGTGGTGTGTATAGCATGCTGTGCTCTGTTAAGAATGGCATTGCCGTGAAAAATCATGTTGACCAATTAAGCATTTGAGTTATTGTGTTAAGGACACAACAAAATGTTAATCATTTGGTTGAATCAATTTATCAAACACTTGGTGGGCATATGCTATTACAAGTTCAAGCAAATAACTTGGACAATGCATTAAACCCAAAATTGTTTTCAATTAATCATCAAACCACCAACACAGCATCCACTAAAACCAAAAACAAATAATTTCCCAACCTCCTCAATCAAATAAAACACCAATAGCATATCACATATTTTGGAAGCAAGGATAAAGAAAAGTAAGCCATGTTACCTTGATTTGTAATGAGGGAGGAGGAAAGTCATGTAGAACTTAGGATGAGAATGAAAGTAATCCTTCAATTGATTATGAAAGTAATTTCTTGTTGATGTGGGAGGAGAAGTGAAGAATGTGAAAAATGAGAAGGGGCAAATGAAATGAGGGAAATGGGTGTAATATACAAAGAACCGTGGGGTTTTAAACCCCACGGTTCGGTCCGCTCGAGCGGACAGAAGCCCCTTTTGGGGTTATTGCTGTCCGCTCGAGCGGACAGAAGCAGTCCCAGTTGGGACGGCTGCTGTCCGCTCGAGCGGACAGCAGCCCCATTTGGGGCTGTTTCTGTCCATCCATCCATTTTTTTTTCATTTTTGAACTAAGCCACCAAGGATAAAATTTCAACAATTTATTCTGTCTCAAGGTGTTTTCAAATGCACAACATGGTTTTGAGCTAAAGTAAGTGTATTTCCATGAATATGCCTTAATTTGAAGGTCGTGTGACTTCTCTTCACAGTTAGTTTCAGCATATGGTCTCGTAATGTATTTTACGTGATTTTACGTTTTGACTTTGCCTTTATCTTCCAAATTTACACATAAAAATTGAAAATTAGTGACTGCAAATTTCCTGCTTCGGTACCGTCATTGAGATACCGTTTCATATGAGATAGTTGCATGTTTTTAACAAAAAGGAAAGTTGTACAACATAATTAAAGCCGCGTTTCTTTTAATCATTTCAGGCCTTCAGTGAATCAAGAATTGTGGAGTACAGTATCAAAGAAAATGCAATTTCACCTGGAAAGGAGGAGGACGAAAATGTACTTATCGTTTAACATTCATGGACACAATTACTACTGTTGTAAATAATAACGGAAGAACAATGAAAATTAACAAAAAATAAAGATTAAAGAGGAGCATGTCATTACAAAATTTGAACAAAAAACAAACCACAGTTCGAACCAAGACTTCCAAAAAAAAAAAAGAGTTGGAAGTTCAGCTTCATCTAACTACAACCAATATACACATTTTCGAAGTGCTATGCTAACATCTAGGGTTCGAAGTGCTAGGCTAACAGTTCTGCAGCCAACTTCTTTCTCCACATCGGTATAAAATCTGGACGAATTGCACGTACATCCATGTTTGCTTGTAGAAATTCGATGTACTTAACGGTGAATATCCCACAATCAGATCTACAATGAAGTTGTGTAGATATATTAAATCCACTAAAAATAATGCAATATCAAACATGTGCAAAATAAACCATACCCATTATGTTGTTGAGGAACCTCTTTCATCTTGATAAATCTGAACTGCTCTATGCTGTAACTGTCATCACATTTGACATGCAATTTCATCAGCAAAGGAATTACCACCTGGAAAGGCTTCATAAACGTGTCCAACTCTGCTTTGCGGACATGACTCTTTAAGCTGTCAAAGATAAATATAGTTCGATCCTCTAAATCAATCTTCACTGCGAACCAATGAGAGCCAATTGCACAACAAGGAGCATACAAATATCTACATTCCTTCCAAGATTTATCAAGCTCTGGTGTAGACCCGACCACATACTTCAGCAAGGACTTACTAAACTTGAACTCTTCCTTTCTAGGCAATTGTGCATGTGTTTGCCACTCTCAATGTGCTGACTGGACAAATTGGCAGAAATAGCAATCCAAGATGCTACAATATTGCTGAAACAGATTTGGAAACTTTAGAGCCCTATCTTGAATGTGGTACAAGGCCTCGTTCACAATCTATGCAATAAATCGTAATTAACACAAATACTAATTGTGCATGAAAATTATTATAACCGTATTGAAGTTTGAGTATTTACCTCTCCAGTAAGCCAACCATCCTTATTCAAAAGGTCAAGCAAACATTTTGCTTCAACATCACAGCGATGCAAAGGTACCAAGTCACTGTGTACACAACATATGCAATACACAGTCAGGTGTATTTGAAACTATATTTATTATCATCACGTACGCGCAACTATATGTATTCAGTTACCTCGTCGATGCTACTTCCATCCATTTATTAAGATCATCAACCTTCGAAGGATCCACTTCTCGATATGGATCGTATACATCAATGTCTGACAACTTTCTCCTCTTTGTCGGGTCTGTGAAGGGGGAACACAAAAGACGTGCTTTTCTCTTTGTACGATGCCCCCGTCCTTTTGGTAGTTCAGACCCCATGTCCTCGATTTGTACAATGTCACCTACAGCTTTTATTTTAAAAATCTAACTTAGTAATCTACATTTAGTAGAATTTGGAGTTAAGTTTATGGCTTCAATATATTTGGAGTTAAGTTATGTACATACCTTTAGTAGATGTGTTCGCATCCTCCTCAAGTTTCTCCGGTGTCAAAAAATCAGCAGACATTCCTTTATCCACAATGTCAGTTTCATCGCTAACATTTTCATCATCTCCAACTTTTTCCCCTTCCACGAACTCTTCTCCAGTCTCATCTTCTATTATTCTTTCTTTTTCAAGCTCGTCCATTACATCATCAGGCCCAACCTCTTCCTTTCTCTCCACTTCCGGTTGAGCTACATGTACATTGGTTGTATTAAAATTGGGACTATCACATGCACTTGTAGTGGAATTAAACCTACCCACTGCAGCCAATTCAACCAAACTATCAATCTTATACTCCATTTGATCAAGTCGTTTTGATATGACACCTAGCAACCTTCTCTCAAGTTTTTCCATTTCCATCCTCACTACATCTGCAATGTTATGGTCATAATAGACCGGTGGAGGTTGAGATACCCGAGGAGAATGTTGGGGAAAGGAATGAGATGGCTCACCATCATGCTCAGTCTCATTTTCTTTTGAATCCTGGGAATCCGTGTCTTCTTCTTCCACATACGGGGTCAACTCTTTCCAATAATCCTCCTCAAGTTCAACTTCTGTAGGAATCAATGTAGAGTTCACTTCTAGCTGCAAATTACAAATATAAAAAAATTATCATTTTGCTAAGCAAAGTTCACAATTTGGCCATACATATGTTTATAAAAATAAGGGAAGTCACTTCTTTCGCTTCCAAAACAGTAACAAGATCAGACGACATCAACCTCTTAGACAGTTCCCAAGCCAGCATTCTTGGAATTCCATCAACATATTTCTTAGCAAACTTCTTTCCCAGATTTGGAATCGCTTCGAATACCCAAATCTGTAGTCAAAGAAATATTATTATTTCCAAAAAATTTACACAATAAATAATATAAAATAAAATATGTTGTTTCTTCATACCATTATAGCAAGGGGAAAGCCGTGTAACGAATACCTACAACGTGATTCTTCTTCTTTCAATGAATTTCTCAATTTGTCTTCCATGTCACGTTTGAGTATCCTAATTGTGTAGTCATATGACATTTTCCCCCATGGATACTTGTCAAATTTGTCTAGATCATCAACCAATTCAAAACACCACAAATCAATCAAAGTTTTCTCTTCCGTGGCCAATAAAACATACGCCAAGATAATTATAAGACCCAACTTATACTTGTCGGTCTTATTTCTTTTGCATCTTTTAAAGGCTTCGAAAACATCTCTCTTCATAATCTTTCCCCCACTTTTCCTAAAATGTTCTTTCACTATTCGACAATCTGCTCCTCCACTTTTATCTACATTTTCACAACCACCTGCATTTAAGCCGGTCACAAGTACAAACTCCTGCAACCCAAACCTTGCACGTTTATTTCTAATTTTAAACCACGCTTCTTCTTTTTTTGTCTTCACCCACCTCAAGAGTAATTGATGCACAAGTTGAGACACCAACTTTATTTTTCTTAATTTCAGAAGTGGTCCAAAACAACTTGTCTCAAACATATTTTTGTGGGTTGCATCTAACTTGTCAAATACTTCATCAACCATTCCAATTTTACATCTATTCGTTATTGTTGCTTCTAGTCTTTCTTCATTTTCAATAACATCCATATTTTCCATTGAACTGCAAAATACAACTAGGTCAAGTTCATTTCAATTTTCACAATATCAACAAATCTGCTACACAACACCAATGCTTACCTCTCCTCAACGCAAAAAACAAAGCAAACATAAGAAGAAATACGAGCTTCAAAGTTAAAACCCGCCAGAATCAAATTTTCAATTAAATTAAGCCCCAATATAAAGCCCACCCGGATAGTAAAAATGCACTAGATAAACTGAAAGTACAACCAAAATGAGAAGCTTAGCAATTTCCAATTGTTGACACAAATCTTAAAAAGACACTCACTATCAAAACGCATAGCTTCTTAATGTATGAAGTATCCGTCCCAGGAATCTTTGGTATTACCTACTTTTGATTAACTCAAGAAAATCGTTTCGACTCTCTCTAATTAAATGTTCTTTTGGCTCCGTGCAGGTGGACTTTTACTTTGGTCACCATCTATTTTGGGGTATGGTTCATATATTACATTGTTCCTAGCATATATATGGAATGCGTCCATGATGTTACTGTCTTGAACCTTATGATGTTGTTGAAGTCTCTCTTGAAGGCACAATACTATCCAATTCTATAAATTTGTCTTTTCCTATCTTATGTTTTGTAGTTTCTTGTGTAGTTTGGATCGTTGCTTTCTATCAATGGATGTTTTCGGCATCAAAAAGCAAATAACTGCAGTGACTACCATGTATCAGAGGTTGTGGAGCAAGGGTTACATGTGCCTCTTTTCGGTGGAGTAAATGAAAATGGAGTCAATTTACCAAAAAGATTGGATTGTCCAGGAGAACACCACCGTTTGCAAATTGCTGGCTTTTGCGGATACCTATTTCAAATTTTATTCTAGGTATTATTTTTAGTACTAATACATCTATTAGGTGGTGGACTTCTCGATTATACAGCATTTGTTAGTGATATGCCTTTTCTATTTCTGCAGGTTATCAGGGCATTATAAGCCATTGTGACCTTTCATTATATTACTGAAACCCAAAGTTTTTTTTCCTGATCTTCCTGTATCCAATTATACTTTAGAAGTCCAACTTTATGATGTATTCTCATATTTATCAATTTTCATTTTAATCTAGTTTAAATCTTCCAAACTACTGTTTGTATAAGAATTTCCTTGCATTCATATTTCCTCAGGATGATAATGTGAAGAATGATGACATAACAGTTTTAACAAGAATGAACAAAACCCATAACATTTTCAGCAAGAATGAACAAAACCCAAAACATTACAATCTGGAACCCATAACATTTTCAGCAAGAGTGAACAAAACCCATAACATTTTCAGCAATAATGAACAATCAGGATACAAAATAATTGAATAATCGATTGGATAAATAATTGAATAATCGATTGGATAAATAATTGGAAAAAAATTAAGAAAAATTATGTACCTGATTGAATTTCAGACTCAACGACCAATAAATTCATAGATTTGTGAGATAAAGAGAGAGAACCCGCAGAAATAATACAAATAAATTTTCGTAGATGGCTGATTACAAGAAGAGAGAATGGAGAAATGATGGATTTTGCTTCGGTCTTCAGTTTTGCCCTAAGAATTTCTTAAATTGAGAAGTGATGAGAAGTTGAGAAGTGAGAAAATTGGGAATGATACATATACATACATATCGTGGTTTTGTATCATTTGTTGGATTTAGTAGTAAGGGTATAAGTGTCTTTTTAATATTTTTACAATTTTATTTTTTTGTTTTTCTTTTTTTCCCGGACAAGGGCCTTTTACACAAAATGGCGATTCAAGGGGTTATTTGAACTCATTTCCCATATAGAGGGTAAATTTAATTAATGGCCACCGAACTTTGTTTTGGTTACTACTTACTCACCCAACTAAAAATGGTTACCAAATGCTCACCCAACTTAAAAAACGGTTAACCATCCATCCCTCGTTTGCAAAACCTATTCTAAAATAAACGGAAATTGCCACATGTCCGACGGAATGTCCACATGGCACTTTGACGGTGTTAAAAATATCCACGTAAGACGGATAAATTTAATTAATGGCTACCGAACTTTGTTTTGGTTACTACTTACTCACCCAACTAAAAAATAGTTACCAGACGCTCACCCAACTTTACAAACGGTTAACCATCCATCACCCATTTGCAAAACCTATTCTAAAATAATTAAAAGATAATATTTGAATTTATTTAACCATGTATGTTGACAAGATACATGTTAAAAATATAATGGACAATTAAATAAGAGTATCTCCAATGCATTTCGTCTATTAATATGTGGTAGGTAAAATAGACAGATTTTTAGTATATGTGGCACTATGATGACTGAATAGATGGTCAAATTATAAATTTGTTTCCAATAGATTTTATCTAAAATTAATATTACTGCTTATGTGGCATTAAATTTTTTTAAAATTGGCATATTTTCAATTTATATTTTCCTTGATTGGCTTTTTTTTTTTTTTTTTTTAATAAAATGCTGAAATTGATTTAAATTTGCTGAGTCACTTCGTTTAAATTTAGACAGACTTTTAGACTGAGTCTATTTTTTGTGTGCTAAATCAACTAGACGAAGTTTTCGTCAACATGCATTAGAGAGATATTTTTATAGTTCCGTCTATATATGCTTATGTGGCACGTCTATAATGTAATAGATGTAGTGCATTCGAGTTGCTCTAAACAACATAGAATTTTCTTATAATTTTCTACTTGATCAGTCAAATATTAAATCTATTTATAATATGTATAAATGTAGAAAAAAGTTTTTTTTTTTTTTTTTTTTTTTTTAGATAAAGGAAATAGTGGTAATTAATTAATAAAATAAATATTAGATATATATTTGGATTGAATCGTATGAATGAAAAGCAACGTGGCACATAATTTTCATTCTCACGTGGAAGGTTTGATTTTTCCGTAAACGCACATGATATATTTTTAAGAGAAAAATACTGCCATTGTAATTTTTATTTATTTATTTAATATTAATTAGTTTTTTACTTGAAAATTAATATTAATAGAAACGAGTTTATAATTTGACCGTCTATTCAATAGACATAATGCTACATGGACTAGAAGTCTGTCTATTGTACCTACCACATAGTCTATAATAGGCGAAATGCATTGAAGATACTCTTATTTAATTGTCCATAAATATTTTTAACATGTATCTTGTCAACGTACATGGTTAAATAAATTCAAATATTATCTTTTAATTATTTTAGAATAGATTTTACAAATGGGTGATGGATGGTTAACCGTTTGTAAAGTTGGGTGAGCGTTTGGTAACTATTTTTCAGTTGAGTGAGTAAGTAGTAACCAAAAAAAAGTTCGGTAGCCATTAATTAAATTTACCCGTCCTACGTGGATATTTTTAACACCGTCAAAGTGCCATGTAGACATTCCGTCGGACATGTGGCAATTTCCGTTTATTTTAGATTAGGTTTTGCAAATGGGTGATGGATGGTTAATCGTTTGTAAAGTTGGGTGAGCGTTTAGTAACCATTTTCAGTTGGGTGAGTAAGTAGTAATCCAAACAAAGTTCGGTGGCCATTAATTAAATTTACCCCCATATGGACGATCAATTTAGAGCACTATATATTTGGGCGATTAGGGGTTGCGATTAGGGTTTGTACTTCCGCCGCTCTGCTTCCACAGCACTTCCGCTCAAGGCCGTCAACGGAGGAAAGCTTCATCCACCAGAACTCAAGATGGTACGCTCTCTCTCTCTCTCTCTCTCTCACATTCTCTCTCCATATCTCTATGTGTATATTTTTCCATGAAGTTTTAGAGACTGTTATCTGATTTAGGGCTTTTTTTGTAATATTGTACATGTAGCCGTCACACAAAACGTTCATGATCAAGAAGAAGCTTGCGAAGAAGCAGAGGCAGAATAGGCCCATCCCATACTGGATCCGCCTCCGCACGGACAACACCATCCGCTACAACGCGAAGCGCCGCCACTGGCGCCGTACCAAGCTCGGCTTCTAAGCATGCCTTCTTTTATAGACTCTACTTTATATTCTGCTTTTGCTTTTCATTAGGATTGAATGTTTTCTGGTGAACGAATTTGATACATGTTACAATTTAAGACCTTCATTGGGTTTTGTTATTGACATTTTGTCTTGAATTGAAATTTGAAGTTAGTTTATTGACACAGATAATTTGTTCAATTTTCATTTTTCTGCCTTCGTTTCTGGATTTTTAACGTGATGTTTGTCATCTGTCTCCAAATGGTTGGTTAATTATATGATTATCCCTTGTGATTTCAACCTTAAATTGCTTGGATTTTCAGGTATTCTCCTTTTACCTTGTTCGTGATTCAACAGTGTTTGCCTTTTAATTCATTAATTCATCTTATTATTCTACCTAACCTATTAAATTTGTGTTTGCCCACGTTGTTTTCTCCATCAATTGAGCTCTGAATGTTCTGCTGGTTGGACTAGATTTATTTTCTTCATGAACAGCATTGATATGAGGGTATCCTACACTCTTAGTTACCAGTTGACAAGTTATGCATTCAATTTTCATGCTTATTAATTTTCAGCTTACTGATAATAAACATTCTGGATGCGATCTAGGTTCTGCTGCATTTGAATATGTTAATGATCTTGTTAATGATATGGATCATAAATTAACTAAGGTTGTGCACTTGGAAAGTAAAGTAAATTTTGGATCTTGTTTTACTGTCTATTTCTAACACAAATTGTTGAGCCAGAATAGCTCTTCTCACGGCGTGGTGGGGTCATTATGTAAGCTCATATTTAAAAGATCATGAGCTTTCATAAAACTTTATTTAATGTGCTCAAGACCCTATCAAATCCCATTGGGAAGGTGGTAGGCTTCTGTTCGTGTGATAATATGCAAGCATCTTGCCACCCCCCAAACTCTCCCATCCATCATGAAAGTTTAGTTTTTGGTTTTTTTCTTGTGAAGGTGGGCTTGTTTTTAACAATTTATATTTTTTACAATGGAGTTAATCATCTGGGCTAATAATTGTTGGAGACAGATTTTTTATCAATGAGATTTGAAAATGGTTGTCTTCCAATGCTGCAGTTGGGTATTTTGCAGTATTTCGTATCCCTCTGAGGTGGACGATAGATTGGAATATGGTTGTGCTTCTAATTGTGTGTATAATGAATCGTTCACTAGTGTTGGCACTGTTTTTGCAATTTGGTGATCAGGGCTATTGTTCTGCTTTGCTTTGCTCTGCAGTTAGATAGCTTGTCACGGCTAGAAAAGATTAGATCAGTCCCAGCATAACATAGAACAGAGAGTTCGTACGCTTTCAATAGCATCCCAGCTCTTTTGCTAATGTCATCCGTCAATTAATCTTGTCCTTTGAACTCCACCAATCCTTCTACCTGTGATCTCCCTCATCTTCTCATCGGGTTACTGGTGATCCTAAAGGCACATAACGCTGGAATACTAGTGTTAAAATCAACTAGGTTAAATAAACTATTCGAATTAGATAACACCATTTTTTAAATTTGGAGCGTACAAATGCAGGTTATTAAAAAACATTAGACTGATGTTTCAAAATGAAAGAGTAAAAAAGTAGAGCAAAGATGAGACCACAAAACAAGATTCAAAGACGAATGTTTATCATCTTGAGAATTTTTTAACAGATCAATCTAACAAAGAAAACTAGAGAAATTGAAAATTCCAAAATTGTAAAATATCAAGCATCAAAATAAATAAGAAATAAAGAACATATAAAAGAATACAGACAATTAACTGCTGTAAAATGTTAAATAAAGATAAATTAACCATTGCAATACTCGTATAGGCGCTTGCAATGGCTATAAAAGATCGTCTCAACATCACATAGCGCACAGTTTGTAGGCTTCCTTTGGCATCCCATTTATTTTTCTTGCAAATGTCACTCGTTCTCTGTATGGCATGGCATGTTTCTATTGGTCAAGTGTAACTCATTTAATATTAGCAAATTTCTTTTTTTTTTTTTTGGCCAATGGAAACATGTTATGTAAGAAGTGGAAAAGATAAATTTTCCTCACATTACAGATGTTAGTTGAATTTGAGAATTTTGTTTCTTAAAAATAACAAGTCATTGTGCTCGAGATTATAGTTTCTAACCTTAACCTCTAATGTAATGACTACGACTAGCTTGTCAAAACCCAAGTCCACTTTGGATTCAATTGGAACTAGACATGTACCACGAATATTTTGTAAGATGGATATGCCATAACAACATATGCACGCATACATAGCTATTGAAAAATTACAGGTATTGTAGTATAAATTTCAGTTTTAGCTAGGAATCACAATGCATACAATGCTAGTCATAAGATTTCTTGATTTTGTATATTCACTATATTTATGTATTATGAAATTATGAAATTTCTAACGCATATGCACATCTCTCGACCCGGTTACTGTAACACAATACATATTTTCCATGATTCAGATAATCAGATTTAACAAAAAAAAATGTCATCAATAATCTCGATAACTTGGTGAATTACTATAAACTAACAAGGAACGAAGAAATGGCATTTATTCCATGGGTTATTAAAAAGAATGTTGTTTCCAAGGCTTTATAGAATAATTTCACATTCTACCGTTTCATAGAACCAAAATAGTATCTTAAACGTCAATCAGCTATACATCACTCATATGTCAGCCAAAATCTATGCAAGCTACGAGCAACATCTCTGATTAGGGATAGCCTCATCAGGAAGTTTAGTAGCATATGAGGTGCTTGAAACACGAAGCATGTCAGTAGTCACGGAAAGACGGACTTACCGAAAATTATTCGCCCAATAAATAAATGAAATCTCACGGGATCTTCGAGATTTCCACAAACAGTTTATGTAGCGCTTGAGGCTTTGAGAAAAAAGGCGAGTGATCAGCACCTTTGAGACAGAACACTCTCTCTGGGGGACTTTTGTTTATCATGCTTTCCTGTAAAGCAATGGGTATGGCATTATCTTCTAGAGTTTCAATATAAAACCGTCTCACAGAGCCGTACTTCGTGTCAGAAAGAGAGAGCTTCTCCAGAACCGGTGAAAAAGGGATCGACCTCATGGAGACTGATGCCAATGCAACGTCCTGGAAAGGAAAATGAACAAACAATTAGCAAGAGTAAAAATGATGCACGAAAATTAGAGAGAACCACAGACAAAGTAAAACAGAGTAAGACAGAAGCAGGTAAACAACTAAGCCACAATAATAGTAGTAAAAAGCACCAAATTTGCGAAACTCTGACACTCTTTGATGTTGGCTACGTAAATCTTTTTCTGCTAGTAGGCCATTATGTTACATCTAAATAGATCCAATGCTACCACGTTCTTTTAGCACCCCCTTTCGTTCTACAAATGTTATATCACGCATATCAACCGGAGCCACAAAAACTTTTCCACATCAGCAATTTCAGAATCATAGTTTCAGCTTTATCATATATTGCAATTATGCAGAGAAGAAATAGACAGTTCTTGGTAGCTGCTTATATCCATAAGAACTATTGACATTTGGCAGCAGGGGGCATGTATAAGTACACCGTACCTTGGCAGGACTCTGGTTGAATAGTAACTCCCTTAAGAGATCTCTGTCGAAATCAATAGCAGTTGGAAGCTGATTGTTCCCATTAGCATAAATGAATACCTGAGCCTGTCGCATCAGATCATTTGAATCCACCTGCATGATTATCATATTTCACTTGCAAAATCATACATAGAAAGTACTTGTCCACTGCACCAAAATATTTCATAAACTCAAATTCCCGCAAAATGAGTAGACCTGTATGTCTATAATGTTAAATTTTAGGTGGAAGCATCAGGGCCTTAGTCTCAAGATCTGAAGTGAATCTCACTGCTCAGATTCATTATAGCCCACCAAGAAAAATCAGGAAAAAAATCAAATCATGCCACTGAGATATGGTAATTCCTCTTACATTTCTCAAGGTAAGATATTTAATCACCTACACACCATATCTAGATAAGTTTTACAGAACTACCAATATGATCCAGTGTTGCCTGGACTATTCCTGTTAGCACAGACTCATGACATGTACAGTATATCATGCACCATCAATAAGGCCAGACTCTTTTTTGAGGTTCAAGTTAATTTTCTTACTTTTTGCCCCATAAAGCTTAATAAGATCGTGTTAATCCATACTACTATAGAACTCAGCATCACATATGCAGACAGGGCTAATCATTCTTGAAAAATAAAATTGCATGTTTAAAATCTTCTGGTAGGCCACTTGCTGCATAATGATTCCTTCTCTTTGCAAGCCAAGAATCCATTAAATACAGGGAACTCCTGGATAAAAAACAAACCTTTTCGGAGAACATATCAAGGGTATTTTGCCCACTAATCAACATTGCTGCAGCAGTAAAAACAGCTTTTGAAACTTTGGATGGAAACAACTCCATTGCATATGATATGCAAGCCCCACCAAAATCATGTCCTACTAAAATTACCTGCATGTGCCAAGGAGATATTTACGAAGAAATATTACATTATGAATGATGTAATATGCATTTAGCTGCAAATGTTTATACTTTATACGCCAAAGGCAACTATTGAAGAGTTCCAGAGTTTATAGTATACCATATAAACCATTCATGATAACAATTTAACAAAATGCTTTAAAGCAAATGTGTAGCATCCCTTGGCACAAAGAGATGTAAAACAACAGCCAGGAACCTTTTTTCTATGCACTAGGTTACCAATTTTACTTACACGCTCAATTTATGATTACTGTGAAAAAGAAAAGAGAACAAAAGGAGCAATGCATGAAAAGAAGTAAAGAAATGGCATGAAGATTTAACCTTCTCCCCATCAGCAAGCTTTTCAAAAAATTCAATAAGCGGCTTCACATATTGGTGAAGATTTGTGATGCTATTTGTGTCGAATGAATGAATCCCAGAACCAGTCAAATCTATTGCAGTTACTTTATATCCACCTTCTTCCAGTAATGCAATACTTTTATACCAGCACCAGGCACCAAAACCACCACCATGAACGAGGACAAAATGGTTGGTCTCTAGACTTTCGAGCTTGATATCCTACCAAAGAGAACAAATGAATAGATACTAAAGTCAAAGGCAAAATAAGAGGAACTACATCTTTGAATCAATTCATAACACTGGTCAAAACGAAACTACATTTAGCTCCACATATGCAGTTGAAGATAATACCCCTTTGAGGGAGAAATAGGGACAAACTCAACATTGCGATTATTTCGGGTTAAGCATTGGAGCAGTTTAACAATACGTGATAACTGATAAGTGATGACTGCTTTCATCAATAATGGAAAAACTATGAAAAATAGAATCATGCTTAACTTGGACACTTGTATTATAACCGTTAAGCTCTGGTATGAAGAAGGTAAAAGAAAACCTCACTTTCCATGGCAGGAAAAAGAAAACCGAACAGAACTCACTTAACAAAGAATAAAGCATATAATAGAAGACTATCCAAGAGCCAGTATCACACCCGCGTCATCTATGATTAAATGCTCCCTTCGTTTTCTAGCAGTTTGACTGATTCTTCTTCCAAACTATAAATTTCTAATTTTCTATACATGTTGTTTTACCATTTATAGAATATTTAAAGAAGATCTAAATAGTAGTTTTCAGGAAAGTTTCTCACAGTATAATCTCTTTCCCTCAAAATTAAATACATAAATAGAAATTACACGGTGACAAGAAATTACACATTGACAAATATTTACAGCAAAAAGTTAAAATGAGCATTCAACTATGAATACAAAGAATAGAAATCATTATAATATAAATCAAGAAAAGGAAATTACAACAATATGTTAAAACCAGGCTGAATAAATTGTGAATGGGAAAGATAACGAGCATCTCTTTCTCCACCAACCTATTATTTAAACATATCTGAACAACAACACAAACTTCAATGGAGTTTCTTAGGTGCTTTTTTGGAAATGCTTAAATTATAATTTCAGCTGACTCTTGATTATTTGTTAAAGGCCAATCATACCGGAATTACGAACAATAATTTCTCGAAACTATCTCAAGCTCAAATTAAAAACATAGTTCAAAATTCCGTAAATCATCCATTATTTATTTGGATAGAAACCAAAACATTACAATAAAAACCATGGAGAATCTGGATTGAACAAAAAGTCAAGTTATTTGAAATTAAAATAAAAAATGAAAAAAACTAAATATTATTTCAGAATTTACCTGCCTAATTAGCTGGTGTGGTTGAAGCAAAGGATCAGTGAGAGACCGAGCTCTGGAACTCGAGCTCCGAGGAAAAGCCTGATTCCTCTTCGAGTTTCCATTCTGATACCTCAAAGAAGTCGACCGGTCAAACGGTGCTACGCCGCCGTTCTGCATCTGCTGCTGGAAAAGAATCGCCGCAGCCAACGCTTGCTCGTGAATTCGATTCTCATCTCTCTTCGACGACCGAATCCTCGTCCACCTGTTGCTCCCAACAACTCCTACACCGCCTCCCGCCGCCGCCGCCACTCGTTTGGACGGTCTTTGCTTCGCCGTCGATTCATTATCACGAGAAAAGCATGAGCCCATTGTTTGCGACTGATTACTATTCGATCGTTACATACAAGTGCAGTATAGAGAGCTGTATGTATATATGTGTTATATTACGTATATATATTTGTATGCAGATGTTGCTATGCAGTTATTACGGGGGGAGCCAGGCTAACTCTACTTATACCGAATGAGGATGATAGGGATCGAAGCTACGTAAAGAGCGCGCGGGGTTAAGAAGGTGGACATGATTTTAGTGATTATTTCTAAAATAGCCTCGGGGCACTAGATTTATTTATTTTTTTATTTTTTGGTACTCACATATCCTAGTTTCGCCACACTAAATCTTGGATCCTCAAGATCCTTGCCCCTAGAACTTTGAAGGAGGTAAATTGAGATTTATGCCTCAACTGGCTTTCAGGTTCTCCTCATTCGATTGTACACTTATGCGCACAAAGAGCCGCCTCCAAAGTGATTGCTCCATACCGAATAAAATCCAGCTGCAGGTTCCCACCAGGATTCGAACTCTCACATTGCAACTGGAAGCAAGCCTTATATTGATTGTTCCACCAGTTGAACTATGCCCCGGGGGGCGCATTTGATTTATTTATTGTGCCCATTCTCCATATGAAAATTGCAATATCAGTCTGACTATTTGATATAACTAGTATCTCGTTTTCTTGCAGTGGAATTTGACCGTAAACTCTATTATAATAATAGATTGATGCGGTAAACAGATTTTAGAGATGATCGATTGAAAGAGATAGATTGAGGAGGTGAGCAGATTTTAGAGATAATCGGTTGAGCGAGATGATGGAACCGGAGAGATGAATTGAAGTGATCAACAAATTTTGGAAGAGACGATTTTGTGAGGGGAGAAATTGAAGACATATAACACACAGACGTTTAAGTACTATTTTCTTTTCGTAGTAGAGAAAATTTCATGCGATCGTGATTACACGGTTAATTTTTAATATTAAAAACAATCTAAAGTTTTGATAAATCGTCAGTAGGTTGATGCTTTATAAAGTTAGATTTTACATTTAAAGTTTAAAGTTGAATTAATATTAAATTTGAAGTGAGACTGTTTTTATGAAGATTATGTAACAATTTAATGAAGATTTGTTTAGTAATTGTTGTTGAGATTGATTAAGTAACTATAATACGATTTTTAGAGATTAATTTGCTTTTTAAAAAAAATTAAACATCAATTTACTATTGAAATAAATAGTTATTTTCTTATTTTTGAATGTAACGCAAGAAATGAGATAAGAGTACTAAAATTAATTACAATATAGTTGGGTACCAAATATGAAAAATTATGATGGCGAATGAATGAAACCTTAGTAAGAAAACGAATCATCTCTATGTCAATTCTAAATTCAATGAAAAAAAAAATTTATTATTTCCATTTTAATAATATGATATTTGTTATGAAAGTGCAGTAATACATCGCTTTACAGTACATCCATTTAATATTCTTCTGATAAAAAAAAAATTGTTAGTTGGCAACTCCCAAGAGAAAATTTCAACTCCAATTAAGTTGATGCTCTATTTCGTTGTCTCATTCATTATGTGACGGCACCAATTTTGGGTTGAGCCGTTGAGGTGAGGTGATTGACGACCGCACTTGATTTTAAAAATTGAAGGGGGTTCATTTTTATTTTTTTTGAAAAACATTTGTGTAGCCTGTCTGAACTCTGAAGAACCCGTATAAAGAGTATAGTTGTACATGTGAAAGTGGGAATAGTACTAAATGGCTAGGTAATCCAGCATCTTTGTCAAAATAGTTGTTGACTTGTTTTGTAAAATTAAAACTCTTAAAATAAAAAAAGAAAAAGAAGAAAAAAATTACCAATATACCCTTATTTAAATCCTCTCATATTCCATTTAACAT
Organism: Forsythia viridissima; assembly: GCA_030279155.1. Lineage (NCBI taxonomy): Eukaryota > Viridiplantae > Streptophyta > Magnoliopsida > Lamiales > Oleaceae > Forsythia > Forsythia viridissima. The sequence continues at coordinate 49,338,857 of CM059038.1, forward strand.
AAATTCAAATTCCGACTATAAATTTATTTAAAAGAATTAGAAAAAAAAAATTCACTTGTGGCAGGGAGCAGACAATTTAGGGCAGTGCATGGCTGGTTGTGGTCGAGAGTTAATAGAAAAGCTGGTAGTTTGGTTTTGGCACTTGAAGTTTGTGGTGTGTTTGTTTAATGCTCCCTTGACCTTTTTTTTCTTTCTTAAAAGAGGGTGGAAAGTAGTGGTTTCCAGTTCTACACTTAAATGCAATGCCCTTCTCATTACACTACATGTGGATATTATTCTAGAGTTTTAGCAAACAAACCTTCCACACTTCTTTTAGAAGTTATTTATAATGAATTTACGCGTTAAATTTTTAAAATCGAGTAATTAAAGTAAATAATGAGAAGAGTCATGGATCCTATTATGTATATAGAAATAGATAAATCTGTACACACGAAATCAAGAAACATGACTACCTGACTACCATAATCACTAGGAATGAAAAATATTACAACCCAGTACGAACTATTTGTTCGTAACATAAAATTGGCATATTGCAAGTCAATACCCTAACTTAGAGACCATGAATGAAATGGGCTCAAAGAACTACAATTAATTAATCCATGAAAAACAAGTGTTAGGAATATATATTGGGACCACGTAAAGATTTCGTATTTTCTAAAATGAGGTGTGATGATAGATCATATGATAAAGAAGGCATGAATTTGTGTATCACTTACTATATATATATTTAGTACAAACAACAATCATGATATGCATGATATGCACATGATCCTAGAATGCTTCTTTGTAACACATGCTATAGAATTTTGGGTGTGTTCAAACTAATTAGTAATTACCTCAAGCAATTATAGGCGTTAAGTCCCATTAAATACTTTTATTATAGTAATCTTTTATTTTAAATTATTAATATTGTAGATGCTTTGTTGTAATGTATGATTAGGTTTCTATTAATCTTAATTAAATATTTGCTTATTGTTTGGATTTACCTAAATGGCACGATTAATAACAAAACATAAATAATTAGGATGTTAATCATGGTCAAACACTAATATGTACATATTATATTGTAATTGCAATTAGTTAATTCGAAAAATATTGGACCACACCCTGTCTTTGAGATTGCTTCAAGTGTGTATCATAATTCTTTCATGTGGATCAGGGAAATGGGCAACTCGTGAGAGAAGTAGGCTTTTAGGACAACAAAATTACTATATTGTACCCTGCTAAGCTAGGGCACGTATCCCGAATCAATTAGCTAAGAACTTATCAAGTTTGGTCCAATTTTAGCTAAAATGGTACTTAATTTAGCCATTGGGAACTTTATCTTGGACAAACCTTTGCATGCAACGTAGGGTTTGGTAATTTTAGGTGATTAGGGTTGGCAATTGATTTCCGTAGAGTGTTGTATAGATGGGTCTATCGGAAGCTGTAGGCGAAAACTCAGTCGGAAACTACCGACGACTAGAGATCTATCGGAAATCTTCGACGGCAAGAGCCATTGGCCGGTATTTTCCGACGGTACTATTTTGCACCGTCAACATTTTCTCATTACAGTTTTCATAAGTAATGTCATACATTTTTTTTATTTCATTTTTTACTAATAAGATAATATGATTTTTTGTTAATGAAAATCGTAAAAATACAAATTTTGAAAGTCAACAAATACAAGAAACTAAAATTTATGTTACATATAAAGTCAATACACATGTTTATTACATTATTCTAATTTTCTAATCCTCAAGATCTTAGAGTTATCGAGAATAAATTTTCTAATCAACATACTAAATCACTTTATGTTTTCGTCCAAAATTCCGGAAGGATATTTTTTCGCTATCGAAAATTTTCGATAGAACTTTAGCTATCATCAAAAAATTCCGATGGTTTTATCATGACAGCCATTGCATTTCTCTCAAAAATTTCCAACCACATTTTTTTTTTGTGCCCGTTAGAAATTACGATGGATTTCAAGCCGGTCTAATTTCTAGTAGGGTTGGTCTAATTTTTATTACCATTAAGAAGTGGTATAAATCTCAATTTGAGTATGTATATCAAATACAATAAGCAAGTATGAGATAAGATTAACGTGTTTGATAATTTGACTGAACAATATTGAATATAATTAATGAAAAAACATATATAACAAAATTTAGCAGTGTTGGGAAAAACGTGTGCCACCAGAATTGCTTATATCTTCAGTTAAAAGTGAAACACGCTTTTCTTAGTGGAGTTAATTGATCAGATGATTACACATGGAGGCTTTACAACCCTGGGATGAAACTGGCATCTGATATACTCCCTCATTTCATCTGGATCCTTCACTTCAGTTAGACAGATTAGGGTTTCTTTGTGAAATGCTCTCTTCGTCTTCTTCATCTCTGAAATCTCTGAAATCTTCATCTCCTTCTTTTCTTTTGTTAAAGGTCATCAGTTGATGATTCTTGGTGATAGATAAAGACCATTTGGTTTTTATTCTTAGTTACCGAATCAAACACTGAAATGTGATGTTCTTGCGTGAACAGTAACTGAGGGTTGATTTCTGTAATTTCTGTGGTTTCTTGATAGTTAAACCTTGGTGGTTTAAGGGAAGTCTGTAATATTGAACTACTTTGTACTTTGGTTGCCAATTGGTTGTTATGTTGATGCTTAGAGCATATTCCACATTGTGGATGCTCAACAGAGGATGTAGGTGTTAGATTTGGTCACAGAACCTCTGGGGCTTAGGTCGAAAAATCTCTTGTGTTCTTTACAGTTTTTATTTCGTTTATGTTGCTTAGTTATGTTGAAAGTTAATCTTCTTGAAAGTTTTTAATCGTTCTTGGCCTTACAGTGGTATCAGAGCTTTGGATTCTGCTTTCGTATAAGAGGATCTCTGAAAAACTTCAACGTTCTGTACAGATTTAGATATCCTTGGGTGAGATCTAACATTTTCTTTTAACTGTTCTTGTTAAATAGATAGGTTTCTTTGTGTTTTGTTTCCCTAAAATTTACTCCGTTCACAAAGAAACCCCCTGGAGACTATTCTTTGTCCAAAGGCTCCATAAGAGGCCTTGGGAATCTGAGATAAATCCAGTACGGGTTGTGATCCTGGAGTTATTTTTTGCTGGAGACAAAACTTGTGTGATCTGTATAGAGTAGCCTTTTCATATTGTGTATATGATCTTCTAAACTTGACTATAAATCTGAAAAACTTCTCTGTGATTATATTCTCTTATAGTTTGCTAAGTAAATTTTTTCTGTAAAGTATTTTTGAAGTTTTTGAAATATGACTTCAACAAGATTTGAGTTGAATATCTTTGATGGGAAAGGGGATATTAATATGTGGGGTCAGAAATTAAAAGTTATTTTGATGCAACAAAAATGTGCAAAAGCTCTTAATGACTCTTGGCCTGATGATATGCCTGAAATTAAGAAGTCTGAAATGGAAGAAATTGCCTGGAGTACTATCTTTTTACATTTATCTGATAATGTGATAAGAACCATAGGAGAAACAAGTACTGCTGCTGAACTGTGGACCAAATTACAGACACATTATGTGTCAAAAACTATTCCAAACAAATGATATCTTTTGAAACAATTCTTTTCTTTTAAAATGGACTCTTCCCTTGATTTGGATGAAAATTTAAACAGATTTACAAAACTGTCCCAAGACATTGCCAATTGTGATGAAAAATTTTCACAAGATCAATTGGCTGTGGTTCTCCTAAATTCAATAAGTGATAGGCACAAAGATTTGCAAAATGCTCTAGAATATGGAAGGGATACCCTAACCACTGACATTATAATTAGTACTCTTAGAAACAAAGATCTAGAGCTAAAATCTGAAAATAGGGAGAACTTGAGAGGTGAGACCTTAGTGGTTAAAGGGAAAAATTCAGGAAAATCTAGTTTTCATTTTAAGAAAGATCAGTCTGAGGGAAAAAAGAAGGGTCAGGGTAAAGAAAAGAATAAGAATAATGCCAAAGGGAAGAAATGTTATTTCTGTGGAAAAACAGGGCATTTTATTAAAGATTGCTTCAAGAGACAAAATGAGCTAAAAGAAAAGGGTACAAAGGAAGGTACTGCTGTTTTAGCCTATAATAATGAAGAATCTGAAAATGGTGTTGTTCTTGTCAATTCTGAAAGACACCTAAATCAGGAATGGATCCTTGATTCAGGTTGTACTTTTCATATGTGCCCAAATAGAAACTGGTTCACCAATTTTCAGAATTCTGATGGGGGCCATGTGGTTATGGGAAATGACATGACCTGTGACACAAAAGGAATAGGCAATGTTAGTATAGTTTTAGAAAATAGAACCAATCTGATTCTCCATAATACCAGACTTGTACCTGATCTTGAAAGGAACCTTATATCCTTAGGTGTTCTTGATGATATGGAGTTTGATATTAGGACTGGAAAGGGACAAATCAATATCTTCAAAGATGGTGATTTAATCATCAAATCTGAGAAGAAACATGGTTTATATTTTCTAAAAACCAAGTCAATCCACAGTTTATCAGCAGCTACTTCAGATAAAAATTTGATTTTCTCAAAACTATGGTATGAAAGACTTGGTCATATAGGCAATAAAGAGCTTAAATTTCTTCAGAAACAAGGTGTTTTTGAGAATGTGAATCTGTGTGATATTACTTCATGTGAAACATGTATATTAGGAAAATAGGTAAAGCTTCCCTTTTCAAAGGGAACTCACAAGTCTGAAAAAATACTTGATTATATGCATGCTGATTTGTGGGGACCTGCTTCTGTGTGTACTCAATCTGGTTTTAGATATTATCTGTTAATCATTGATGATTTTTCTAGAAAATCTTGGGTTTTCTTGTTAAAAACTAAAGATGAAACTTTTTCTGTGTTTAAAACTTGGAAAACCCAAATTGAAAATCAAGTTGATCTTAAGATTAAGACCTTAAGAACAGATAATGGACTTGAATTCTACAATTATGAATTTAATGAATTCTGTCACATGCATGGTATTGTTAGACATAGAACTGTCACATACACTCCTCAGCAAAATGGTGTTGCTGAAAGGATGAATAGAACTCTCCTAAATAAGGTAAGATGCATGCTTTTAACTTCTGGTCTGTCTAAGCTATTCTGGGGTGAAACTGTTTTAACTGTTGCTTATCTGTGTAATAGAAGTCCCTCCAGTGCCTTAAACTTTAAAGTCCCAGAATCTGTTTGGACCAAAAGACCTGTAGACTACTCTCATCTAAAAATCTTTGGTTGTGCTGCTTATGCTCACCAAAATTTAGGCAAATTAGAGTCTAGGTCTCTAAGGCGTGTTTTATTGGGATATGGAGAAAACACAAAAGGTTATAGACTTTGGATAAAAGAAGAGAGAGGGTTTAAGGTAATAATTAGAAGAGATGTTGTCTTTAATGAGTCCTTAATGCCATGTTTGAAAGACACCACTACTAATCTGAAAGATAGAGATGTTAGGATTGAGGTGGAGTCTTCCAGTTTAGGGAATGGAGAGGATATGGGAGAAAAAGAAAATCTAAATCATCAAGAAATAACTTTACAAAATGATGAAGAATCTATAGAAGGTGATACTGATACAGCAACTCTGCCTATTGATGAGTATCAACTCACAAGAGATAGACAGAGAAGGCAGATCAGACCACCTGCTATATTCAATGATGATAATTTTGTCTCTTTTCTCACATATCAGGAAGTGGTTGAAAGTGAGCCTCTCTCTTATGATGAGGGTGAGCCTCTCTCTTATGATGAGGCAATGAAATGTAAAGACTCTTTAAATTGGAAAGCTGCTATGGAGGAAGAAATGTCTTCCTTAATGTAGAACAATACCTGGATTTTGGTTGAAAAACCTAAAAATCAGAAAGTAGTTGATTGTAAATGGATTTACAAGTTAAAAGAAAGTGAAGGTAGTATTAACAATGTCAGGTTTAAGGCCAGACTTGTTGCTAATGGTTTTACTCAAAGAGAGGGTGTTGATTATTCTGAAATCTTCTCACCTGTGGTAAAACATACTACTATTAGAATCATCTTGTCTCTGGTAACTCAGTTTGGGTGGGAGTTGGATCAGTTAGATGTAAAAACTGCCTTCATCTATGGTGAGTTAGATGAAACCATTTACATGAATCAACCCTTAGGTTTTAAGAAAAAGGGTAAGTCTGACATGGTCTGTCTTTTAAAGAAGTCTTTATATAGTCTGAAACAGGCTCCTAGATAGTGGTACATAAGATTTGATACTTTTGTACAAAATCTGGGATTCCAAAAGAGCAAATATGATTCATGTCTTTACTGTAAAGGTTCTGGAGGGCCAAATTCTCTTTATCTTTTGCTGTATGTTGATGATATGTTACTTGCCAGCCATGATAAAGATGAAATTAAAAGGATAAAGGATAAACTAAATTCTGAGTTTGACATGAAAGATTTAGGATCTGCTAAAAGAATTTTAGGGATGCAAATTAAAAAGGATAAGAAAAATGACATGCTTATTTTGAATCAACAATCTTATGTGATAAAAATTCTTGAGAAATTTGCTATGTCTGATGCAAAGCCTGTTAGTTTACCTCTTGCAAATCATTTTAAATTGTCCTCTGATTACTGTCCAAATTCAAAAGAAGAATATGAAAGAATGGAAAATGTTCCTTATGCTAATGTGATTGGATCTGTGATGTATCTGATGATTTGTTCAAGACTTGATCTTGCTTACAGCATTAGTGTATTGAGTAGATTTATGTCTAACCCTGGTGAATGCCATTGGGAAGCTCTTAAGTGGCTTCTCAAATACTTGAAAGGCACTTCAAATATGGGTCTGATCTTCAGAAAATGCAAAGAAGGTATAACCCTTAGAGGTTATACAGACTCTGACTTTGCAGGTGATAAAGATAATAGGAGATCCACATCTGCTTATTTCTTTACATTATGTGGAACTGTAATCAGTTGGAAATCTCAACTTCAAAAGGTAGTTGCTCTATCCTCCATTGAAGCTGAATATATTGCTGCTGCTAACGCAGTAAAGGAAGGTATCTGGCTTGAAGGTTTATTAAAAGAATTTGGTTTTGTTGATGAAAATGCTATTGTGTTCTCTGATAATCAAAGTGCCATACATTTGAGTAAAAATCCCATGTTTCATGATAGATCAAAACATATAGATGTTAAATATCATTTCATAAGAGATATTATTTCAAAAGGCATTTTGAAACTTGAGAAGATTGCTACTCAATTCAATCCTTCTGATATAGGAACAAAAGTAATTCTTTTGAATAAGTTTAAGAATTGTTTGAAGATTCTTTCAATTGATCAGGTTGAATCTGATTGATTTGTTTTCCCTCCATTTAATTTGTTTTTAAATTTCTTTACAGGTACTGAGCAATGAAACAGTAAAGGAAGTGTTCTAAGTATCAATGAAGATAATCAATTCCTGGTAGCAAGGTGGAGCTGTTGGGAAAAACGTGTGCCACCAGAATTGCTTATATCTTCAGTTAAAAGTGAAACACGCTTTTCTTAGTGGAGTCAATTGATCAGATGATTACACGTGGAGGCTTTACAACCCTGGGATGAAACTGGCATCTGATATACTCCCTCATTTCATCTGGATCCTTCACTTCAGTCAGATAGATTAGGGTTTCTTTGTGAAATGCTCTCTTCGTCTCTGAAATCTTCATCTCCTTCTTTTCTTTTGTTAAAGGTCATCAGTTGATGATTCTTGGTGATAGATAAAGACCATTTGGTTTTTATTCTTAGTTACCGAATCAAACACTGAAATGTGATGTTCTTGCATGAACAGTAACTGAGGATTGATTTCTGTAATTTCTGTGGTTTCTTGAGAGTTAAACTTTGGTGGTTTAAGGGAAGTTTGTAATATTGAACTACTCTGTACTTTGATTGCCGATTAGTTGTTATATTGATGCTTAGAGCATATTCCACATTGTGGATGCTCAACAGAGGATGTAGGTGTTAGATTTGGTCACCGAACGTCTGGGGTTTAGGTCGAAAAATCTCTTGTGTTCTTTACAGTTTTTATTTCGTTTATGTTGCTTAATTATGTTGAAAGTTAATCTTCTTGAAAGTTTCTAATTGTTCTTGGCTTTACAAGCAGTTGTATAAAATCCGTCCAAGAATGATTATCATATTAGTTTTCTGATTAAAGCAGATTTAGTATTGAATTTACATTGTGCAGTCGAGATATTAGCATATATTAATCAACGGTTGATAATTTTTTTTTCTTGTACATAAATAAATAATATATAGTCCTATGCATGAAATGCTCCATTGCCTAGCATGAAGTGGTCCTCTATAAATATTCCATTCCTTACAACTTAATTCAACGTACTAATTAATTTATTATTTTTCTCTTTTGACGGTTGAAGTTTATTTTATTAATAGATCCACGAAATTTGGCCATAAAATCTAAATGGACTCAAATTCACAACATATTAACATTTGTAAGGTTAAATTTCTTTATAAATTATTTTTTATTTTTATTTTTATTTTTATATATGATAAAGATATGTAATTTTCAGAAATGAAAATAATAAACTGAACATGGTGAATAATTTCCCCCTTTTTTTTCCTGTATTTTTCTAATTCTTGCTGTTTTTGCCAAAATGTAATTTACCGAGTCGTGGGCTAGACGGCCCAAAATAGGAACTCTAATAAACTCAGCCCATATAAGCGTGCGGAGTGCCCACGTGTAATTAAGCACAAAGCAAACTAATGCAAACTGTAATTTCAAGAGGTTAATTAAGAACTAGTTTTACTGAATATAGCCATGGCTCATTTATTGCAAACTAAATTAATTTGGGAACTAAAAGTAGGGGAGTTTAAATATTAGTCAAAGCAAAAGGGTGATTTTGGAGAACATCAAATTTTAAAAATATTTATAAAAATGATAACTTTTAAATATAAAAAATCAGATATCATTTTCCAAAAATGACAATTTTTTTTCCTGACTTCCAATAGAAAATAGTTACAGTTATAGCAATTAACCAGTGGACAATCTCAATTATTTATAAACACAGGTGTAAACATATTTTCATTTTTGTAATACGATATCAACAATATTTCTACACTTGAAATCTTGATAATCGAAATTATTAATTGAAGGTAAAGAAATGTTAATATTTTATGGGTAATTTGTACTTGTTGTCCCCAACTTTTACAGTTTGTTACTAATCTATTTTTAACCAATTTTTATAGCACTAGACATCTCTAATCTTTCATTTAATTGTAAATTACGTCTCCGTTTACAGATTTTAACGGATTTGCACTCCTTTTTAAATAAACAAAAATAAAAGAAAATTATAAATGAAATTCTATACTTTTTAAAAAGTACAAAATAACTTTTTTATTCCACCCACCCCAACTTATCTCACCATAGCCATAACATATACACCATCACCTCCAAAGATCCCACCTTCACCGAAGATCATCGTCATCGCCAAAGATCACACAATCTGACCGTCACAGATTATAAAATAGACAGTGATAATAATAATATTATATTATATTATTATCATCATGAATAGTATTATAAAATTCATTTATACTTTTATAACAATACGTAATATTAGCACATATTTTTTCAAAACAATCCAATCACCACAATTATTTGAAGAAAAAAAAATCATCTATCAAATCTGAAAATTTATAAAAATTATAAAATCAAAGTATAACTGTACAAAAAACAATTAAATATTTAATTTATTGGTGGAGATGCATTATAATTAGAATACTAATAAATATAGGACATAAAAAGAATTACTTTAATTAATTATAGTTAAAATTGAAATTTTAATAATAAATAAGTGAAAAAACTAAAAGCTTCGAGATGCTTTGATTTTATGGATGTTGTCTTGCGTTCTCTTCGATCGCATATTAAAATTATATTAGCTTAACATTAACATTACAATTCATTAACTCTCTTCAAGTACATAACTAAAGCTAAAGATTGAGGATCTGTCTGTCCGTGAATGTACACCGGAGTTCACCTGTGATTTCCTTGAACATTTTGCTTTATCTTAATTAATAAAAGATGCAACAAATATCTGAAATATAAACTTTAATGTGAACAATTGTGGTACATCCAAGACCTTAATGTGAACAATTGTGGTACATTGCCCTGAAGAAGAAGCAAAATGCAGTCATTACATGTTCACATTTTTCAAATGAAGCAAATCAAATGGTAACAGAATTAAATACATTGTGTTTGGTTAAAAAATATTGTTAGTCATTGGATTTCTTTTTCTTTTTCTTTTTCATACCAAATAATCACTAAACTTTAATTTTATAGCAATTTAGACACTTTGTCTAACTCCGTCAAATATACTAATAAATAATAGGATGCTGACTATTTTACTATTTTATATGGTTGCTTGTACAAATGATTTTTACACATTGAAGCTCAATTACCAAATTAAAATATTGTTTAAAAGTGAGTAAAGTGAAAATTCGATTAAAAAATAAAATTAATTATTCTCAACTCACTTACAATTTACCATATGTGCATAGGAGAGTAATAAGTGAGCATATTACCACGTGGTCAATTATTTTACCAATATCTCGTGGTGGTTTGTCGTCCTCAAAAATTAGAGGTTAATTTAAAATCAAATTAGAGATCAATTTTGACTCAACTAGATAAAATTTGTCACTTTGATTAGGTTAAGGTTATTTTTCACTTGTCTGGTTTAAAAAATAACTACTTTAAAATAAATATTTAAAATATTTTGTGGTATTCTTTCAATTTTGAGATTTTTGCTCATTATATACTGTTATTGATATACATTTTATAGACGCACCTCTGACTATTTTCATATGTGAAAAAAAAAAATTTGAGATAAAATTTTAATGCGTTTGAAGAACAAATTTACACGCAATGATGTCGAGCAAGATTTTCTTGAGTTGTAAACATTTTAAATAAAGAGGTGAATAAAATGAGAGAAATTATGTAAGAATATAATACTGAAATTTTTTACAATAAATTCTAGAAATTGAAATTATTAATTGTGAGAAAACACTTGGCCTATGAACGATTGAAAAAAGATTTGCTCATTAAAAATTGATTGAACAATTATCACAATAGGATACGTTATTACTTATAAAATTCGCTTCATACTCAGCACGACTTCATACGACTTTATTACTAAAAACCTAGTTCGATTTTGTTTAGAGATCCCAACGTCCTAGTGTATTGCAGCAAACAACGGTTATGCTCTGCGACGCCTAGTAAGCGCCTCCTCCCTCTTCCGCCTCCACCGGCCATGAGAATGTTCTACTTATATCACTATATGTTTGTGTGTCTATTTTACCATATCTTGAAATAGTTGAAGGGATTAATTAATCAACTTATGCGAAGTTCAAGTATTCGCCTGCTCGTTTGGAGATTTTTGGAAAGAAAACTAATCGGTCTTTTTAGGTAAGGAGAACACTTTACTTTCTCTGCTCAACTTTCTTTTAATTGCAATTTTGTATATTTAGTTATGTACACACAGTCATTAGGGTTAGTCGATGGGTGTTTAATTATGTATAATTGCTTTGATTTCTTATCCATTATTTATCTTACGCTAATTGTAGGTTTTTTGGATACGTTGTTTTGCCTATAAATTTGGTATCTTAATGCCTGCATACTGTATTTATGTGCTTTGGATTGATTTTAGTTGGTGAGATAATTGATTGATTTTAGTTGGATATGAAGAAAATAAATGTGATAATTGAAAACAACTTATGCTGTGAACATGAGCGAAGCTAAAAATTTAGTTTAATGGGGCATAATATCTTTAAATATAAAGTCTCAAATAATATTACAATATCTCTCAAAATTATTACTCTCATTATTTAGCTTTTAACTTACTTCTAATTTAGTTTGTTACAAATAAGGTTTCTTTGACGTTTTATAATTTTACTTTTTTTAAGTGGACGGTAATTCTATTTTATGGTTGATATTTTTTTTTTCTCTAGATTACTCTTTATAGATATTTACATAGATTTTTCTAGTAATATTGTTTCTACAACATTCTAGACATTTATTACAAGTTTCATACAAATTCTTAATGGGACATATAGTTACAAAATCCTCTTACATATCTCTTTATTCTAAAATGCTCCAACAAATTCATCATATAGAATTCCTTAGAATTGACTTTCTTCCACAAGGTTCTTCATGTTTCTAAAGTCTTTCGCAAACATCTTCAAAGTTTTGTCAAATATGTATGTCGGTTGCCAACATCACTAGCTAGTTTTAGTTTCTGATTGTGTTTATCGTGTTTAGCCTCTGGTCTCCTTTGTGTCTCAAACACCCAGACATCTCCTCTCACACTCCTAGTACAACCTTGAGTGCAAGTGTTAACTGCATATGTAAGTTTTCGATTATGTCACAAGCAAAGTGTAACATACCACTATCATATTTACAAATGTAAATATTCATAAACATGTCTAAATTTTATATTAAAATGTAAAATTGTCATGAGACAAAATTAAAAATATACAATGCTACAACGTCAATTGTATTTGGGGGTGCAATTGTCAAAAATAAAATTACATACATGAGATATCAATTTAGATAAGTTTTGGTTTTGAAAATAGTTTTGTTCAATTTAAATAGTGACCAAAAAATTATTACATTAAACAAATACACTCAATCATAAATTATCAAATTAAATTGATTCATTTTAAAATTCGTATTAATCGCGTAACAAAAAAGAATTAGTATATCTTAGAAAATATTTACTTAAATTCTTAATTTACATTGTAGATATAGTTAATTTGATGTTAATTAATTAATTACATCTTGTTTATTTAAATTTTCATACCTAATAAAATTTATAGTAGTCTATTTTTATAAATTTTAACTATTACATATTAAATTTAAATAACTACATATTAAATTTATGAAATTAATGTATAAATTGGAATGTGAAATCATGGATGAAATTGAATACTTATTTTGAAATTATGGATGAAATTGAATATATGCGCATAGTTGGTGAGAATAACTAGAGAATCACTTTAACTTCTATCTTTTTATGCATTTTCCCTCTTTAGTACTTACCACAAAAGAATTCTCTCTTATACCATAGTGTGTTAGAATAACTAGAGAATCACTTTAACTTCTATCTTTTTATGCATTTTCCCTCTTTAGTACTTACCACAAAAGAATTCTCTCTTATACCATAGTGTGTTATGTTATTACCCTTATTCTATATTATTTTATTAGGGTAAATAGCACAAAACGTCCCTACCTATTGAGGGTATTGTGGAAAACGTCCATATCTTCAAAATTTTGGCATTTTCACCCTTACCTACTGGATTTCCAAAACAAAACGTCATTCAGTCCAAAAATATAGGGGTAAATTAGTCCAACCACTTTTTTCACATATATATTATTTCTTTTAAAATTGGGGGGCTTTCTATGCAATTTCTAAAATTGCATGACAGGTCCACGTCCCCAAATCTGAAGGATGGCCAGAATAGAAATGGGATCACCCACCACCACCTCCGGCAACGGAAGCCGGTGGAGCAGCGTTTTTACGCCTACATGGGCTACGACCCTTCTCAGCGCATCACACACAGAACGGATTGTGAAAAATGGATGCTTTTGATGAGGGCTACGCAGGAACAAATGATGGCGTGGAGATCCGACCAAATGCACGTCCCTTCGATGATGATGCCTACATGGGCTACGACCCTTCTCAGCGCTATGATTTCGACGTCCTTAAAGCTGAGGAAGACGCCGGCCATGACAGAGCTCCACCACCTCCACCTTCGCCGCAACCAGCCCCTATGGCTATGGATGAGTTTTCTGGGGATCCCATGATGAACAATAACAATAAAAATAACATGCAGTCGTCGGAGGGATAGGGATTCGGTGGTTCCCCGAATCCCGACTACTCTCCCTCACCTTTCAATGCTTCTAATGGCAATGGTGGGAATGAGAATGGGAATGGGAAGCCGTATGATACTACAGCTGACACTGAAGGGATTTTTACGAATCCCTCTCCTGATGGGCCGTTGCTTCCTGACCCAGTGAGATGCGCGAGGAAGGAGCTGCTCCACCGGCTTCCGTTGCCGGAGGTGGTGGTGGGTGGTCCCATTTCTATTCTGGCCATCCTTCAGATTTGGGGACGGGGGCCTATCATGCAATTTTAGAAATTGCATGGAAAGCCCCCCAATTTTAAAAGAAGTAATATATATGTGAAAAAAGTGGTTTGACTAATTTACCCCTATATTTTTGGACTGAATGACGTTTTGTTTTGGAAATCCAGTAGGTAAGGGTGAAAATGCTAAAATTTTGAAGGTAGGGACGTTTTCCACAATACTCTCAATAGGTAGGGACGTTTTGTGCTATTTACCCTATTTTATTGTACAAATCTCATATTTTCAAAACTCTCTCATCTAATCTCTGCTTCTATTCTATTATCATCTAATCTTTGCTTCTATTTTATTACTAATTACCTTTGTCAGCCAAATTTTTAACAAATGAACATGTTAGAACATTTTGTGTGAACTAGTATAATTATAGTCGATTTACTCATAAAGTTTATCTTAAAACATATTTTGGATAATTATATTATTATAACATTATACATGTTTTGTATTAGACATCGAATTATTACTTACTTACTTTGATGTCTATAGTCGTACTCTATTGTAGTATTTTAATGAGAAATTTACATCATTAAACCACTAATTGATAATAATATTAAAAAAACTATTACATATCAAAAAATTTTAAAATACTAGTTTTTTTTTTAATTATTAATATTATTTTGTAGCTACCAAAATCCATGCAAATTAAAATACCTAAAAAAACGCTAGTGATTGTAATCTAATATTGAAGAGATCGATCACTTAAGATTTTTTTCTCTCCTCCAACAACAACATCTATAATTGTAATTCTATAATTAGGGTAATTATCTTTTTGAGAAAATTTCTTATTCTCTCTCTTCCAAACACTAATGTCAATGGATGAATATCGAATTTTTAATACCAACGAATCTAATTTTTTGTCGCAATCGAAATAGAGTGATAAAAAAATTTAAAATTCCAAAGTTTTGAATTTTTAATTCGTTAATTAAGTTATGATATGCTATGCTTCTTATCATTAAAATTTAATTATGTTTCATTGATTTTCATAGTGTTAAATGATTTTTTTTACAAAGTTTGCAATATTTAATTATATGTATATTTGTAGTTGAAGTTTATAAAAACTTTTATAATATAATATGAACTCGACATGATGTTATCAATTCTTGTGATACAGATTATATCTTGTTGCATTTGGTGTTATTCTGTTAAATTTTATGTCGTAATTATGTTAAATCCACACTTGTTATTGGGTTAAGTGTTCTGGTATCTTTATGTTGCATTCGTTTTTATAGATTATGCTAATCTTTACTTTAGACTTATGTTACATTTGATGTTACATATTCACTTAAGCACATCCGTTGTGTTAAATTTTATGCCAGTAATTATGTTAAATCCATGTTATTGTGTTAAATTTTATACCAATAATTATGCGTTAGCTTTCTTGTTACATTTGATGTTACACATTTGACTAAATTTATGTTCACTATATATTGCATTTGATGTTACAAATTCTATCAACTATTATCATACATTCCAACATAGTTCGTTACATTTGCTAATCGCTTCACTCGTAATATCTGTTCAAAGTATTTTATGTTGCAATGGATAAGCATTATACGTTCGAAATGAAGAAATTACATAATATTGAAGAAGAAGAAGAAATTGGAATTAGAATTCAGACTTTTCACGGGTATAGATTGAGAAAAAGGAAAAAAAATGAATAAAATGTAGGTCATATACAAGAAAATAGGGGGAAGAGATTGATGGTTTGGAAAAACCCTACAATTTGGGAATTCTTTTCCAAAATTAAATTAAGACTTAAACTTTCTTAGTTATTGTACGTGCAATAATTTGTGTTATTTTGATAAATTTAAATATTAAAATAAAGCTATATATTTAGAAAATTGGATATAATTTATAAATTTAAAATTATTTTCAAGTGTACAAGTAGTGGATAATTTCCACTATTTTAGTCGGGCTATTTGATCAAATAATCTCATTATAAAAAAATTAATATACCATAAAATATAAAATAATTTAAAAAATAATATCTACTTTTTTTTAAAAAAATATTATTTTTATTTCTGTAACACTTGTTACATTTATTATATTTGTTATATTTAATATAAAATGTGTCATGTGTTACATTTAGAATCTAAAAACTAAAATGTTGAAAAGTAATTATAAAATTTTAATATAAAATTAACACAAAAATTAATTAAAACTCAATTGTCTCGTGCAAGCTTATGAGACATTTAAGGTACAATTAGTCCATATTTGAAAGTGTTAAAATTATTTTTAAATACTTATATTATAAGTTATGTGTAAATGCGTAAATAAAAAAATAATTATAAATTAAAAGTTGTATAAATTATGTGAATAAAAAATATATTTGACGAATTGAAATTACAAGCTAACTGGGATAAAACCAGCCTATGTGTTGTAAAGCCCAATTAAAATTAAGTAACTATTTCGTGTAGGGGATAAGCGGTTTAGGGTTTTTTCCTTGGTTACACTAAAAATGGGGAACAATTTACTTTGAAGGAGAGGGAAAAGGGAAACACTTCCAACTGATCTTGTGTTGCAGTGAATTCTACAACGGTAAGTCAACTTTTCATCACCAAACTTGGAAGGTAGTTTGCACTCGATTTGATTGTTGTGAATGATTTAATTTCAACACACAACCTCGATCTATGATTCCGTCCAGCCTTATCGCCATTCTCATCTTCTACCTCCTTAGAATTTATTTATTTTTAACAAAATTTTCTCGACAATCTCTCTCGTGAATTTTTGTGGTTGTTTATGGTTTTCCCCTTGCCTTTAGAACCCGCCGCCCTTCTAGTATAATCGGTGAAATATCCAGGACCAAAATCCAGTGGGGGCAATTGCCCCCACTAGACCCCAGGTAGATCCGCCCCTGGCTGTGAATTACAGTCCAAGTTGTGAGTTGTTTGATTTCTGGAAGAGATTCAAGAGAATCACCAAATACTTTCGTGGCCGTGCCAGATAATTTTGCAAGCCGTACAAGTGACTTAATCCCAACTGTTCATGACAATTATGTACGCGCGTGGATGAATTGGATTCATGCGGCAGCTGCACGTGCTTGCAGCATTCCTCATTCAGAAATATACAAACTTGTAGGAAGCATGCAACAAAGATGAAAGGAGAATTTTAGTTCTGAACTCTGTATGTCAGGTCATAGTCCTCCTCTGGTTTAGGCTGTTTGAATATGTGATTTTATGGAGGAAAGTGAAGCAAAAGCAAAATTGGTAAAAATGGATTTTCACCACCTTTCTTAACACAATATCAAATTAAAACTTCTTAATCTTAATGTAGTTGAACATTGTGAAAAATGAAAAAAAGAATAAAATGTTCCAAGTTTGAAATGATTTTCGTAAGTATGCTTGTGAGTGCATTTACTTGTCATTTTCCTTTAGAATTGAACACAGGAAAAGGTTTTTCTTAGCATTTTCCTCACTAGAGTCCTACATCTGAGCAAAGCTTAATAGTTTCCAGAGAAACTGATTAGGATGTTTTATGAATAAATTGCACGAAACTGATGTTTATGATATTTCTCTTTGTATTTCCTTTGGAACCGTTTTCTTGCGTGAAGAGGGACATCATCACATGGCATTTAAGAAGACTAACTTGTTTATATTGTTCTTAACTTCTTATTCTATATCCTGATCTACCTAAAATATATGGGCGCCGTTCTCAGTAATGTGTTATGTGTAAGACAATGAACTGTGGTCCTTTACCATCGCTTAGTTCTCACGAGTTGATCATTCATAATAAATAAAATGGAAGATGGATCAACATGTATGTTGCTGAGTTCCGTGCTTTCTCAAACCTCTTCAAAAATTATGCTTATTTTTAGGTTCTTTAATGGCAATTTTTTGATACCCGTTTTTCCAAATTCATTATTTCGTTTGTGTAATTTCACGAGATAATATAAATGTTCACCGTCTATTTTAAACCTCTTTATTCTTTTTCATATTATAGAATTTTTTACTTTTTTTGTTTTTGTTGCTTATTATTCTGGTTTGACACAGAAAAGCAGGTTGAGGAACACGAATGCTCCAGAAAAGGCAGAGTTGGGGACCATTTTGATGTTAAATTCAGAATAATGAATATCTAGAATAATTGAGAACAATTTTCGGAACATCTCGTTAAAGTAGTGCCACTGTGCCATCAGATACTAGTTATCACCTACCATGGATACAAACTCAATCCAAAATCCTACTGGAGATGGGCGCCGTTCTCAGTAATGTGTAAGACAATGAAATGTGGACCTTTACCATTGCTTAGTTCTCACGAGTTGATCATTCTTAATAATTAAATTAGAAGATGGATCAACATATGTTTCCGTGCTTTCTCAAACTTTTTTCAAAATTGTACTTATTTTTTGGTTCTTCAATGACATTTTTTGATACCCGTTTTTCCAAATTAATTATTTCGTTTGTGTAATTTCACTAGATAATATAGAAGTTCATTGTGTTTTAAATCTCTTTATTCTTTCCCATAGTATCGAAATTTTTATTTTTATTGTTTTTGTTGCTTGTTATTCTGGTTTGACACAGAAAAGGAGGTCGAGGAATGTGAATACTCCAGAAAGGCAAAGTTGGAGACCATTTTGATGTTAAATTCAGAGGAATGAATATCTAGAATAATTGAGAACAATTTTTGGAACATCTCGTTAAAGTAGTGCCACTGTGCCATCAGATACTGATTATCATCTACCATGGATACTAACTCAATCCAAAATCCTGCTGGAGATGGTTCAAAGAAGAATAAGAGAAGGACAAGAAAAGAAAGACTGAAGAAAGCTAACAAAAAAGATGAACTGCCGAACATGAATCAGATGGATGATAATCTGGAAGTTCCCGAAATTGGCAAAATTTGTATTGCAGCCAATAATGATTTGCAAAGTAATCTTATTGTGTTAGATACAGCTGCACAATCGCAGGCTGAACAATCTAAAATGGATACAAGGTCAACTGAAAATCTTGCAGAATGGACAGTGCTGAGAAAAAAGAAAAAGAGAGAACGGAACAAAAAGAAGGCTAACAATGAAGGTGAACTTCAAATTGTGGATCAGATGGATGATAATTTGGAAGTTCCCAACAATGGCAAAATTTGTTCTGCAGCCAATAATGATTTGCATAGTAATCTTATTGAGCTAGATTCAACTGCACAATCACAGGCTGAACAATCTAAAATGGATACAATGTCAACTGAAAATCTTGCAGAAGGGACAGTGCAGCGAAAAAAGAAAAAGAAGAAACAGAACAAAAAGAAGGCTAAAAATGAAGGTGAACCTCAAATTGTGGATCAGATGGATGATAATTTGGAAGATCCCGACAATGGCAAAATTTGTGCTGTAGCCAATAATGATGTGCAAAATAATCTTATTGAGTTAGATTCAACTGCACAATCGCATGCGGAGCCATCTAAAATGGATACAAGGTCAACTGAAAATCTTACAGAAGGTACAGTGAAGAGGAAAAGGAGGAGAAAACAGAACAAAAAGAAGGCTAAAAATAAAGAAGAACTTCGAAGCGTGGATCAGATGGATGATAATTTGGAAGTTCCCAACAATGGCACAAGTTGTACTGTAGCCAATAATGATTTGCAAAATAAGCTTATTGAGTTAGATTCAACTGCACAATCGCACTTGGAACAATTTGCACTGGATACAAGGTCAATTGAAAATCTTAAAGAAGGGACAGTGCAGAGGAAAAAGAGGAGAAAACGGAAAAAAAAGAAGGCTAAAAGTAAATATGAAATTCAAAGCGCGGATCAGATGGATGATAATTTGGAAGTTCCCAAAATTGGCATGAGCTGTACCATAGCCAATAGTGATTTGCAAAACAATCTTATTGAGTTAGACTCAACTGCACAACCTGAACAGTCTAAAATGGATACCGTGTCAACTGAAAATCTTGCAGAAGGGACGGTGCGGAGGAAAAAAAGAAAGAGAAAACAGAATAAAAAGGGGGCTAAAAATAAATATGAACTTCAGAGCGCGGATATTATGTCAAGTTTGAACTTGCCGGATGTAAATGGAATAGGGAATGGTGGTAAGCTAATTAAAAATGAAAGCACTACCTCTTTATTGCATTTGGTGCATGATACAATGAGCCCTGTTGGCTTGGCCAAACACAACGAGACTGCCTTGGCACCAGTTGAAGTTGAGATTTCAAGTTACAAATCTTATTCTGAATTCCTTGAGCAGGGATCTGGACATCTGGAGGGACCAAGGGATATGAAAGTTGAAATATTTTCTTGTGAAAGCCAATATGTACCTCTTCCTAATGAGATGTCTGGTAAAAATGTGAAAATAGAGAATGACTTCAATGAAGAAGAAATCATCGTTTACCTGGGTAAAGATTCAGCTGCATGCTCTTCCTGTGATGTGGAGGTGACCAAGCATCTCTCCTCTTCTATTTTGAAGGAAGTAGATCACTTGTCAAAGGATTCATGTCTATATCTAGAAAAAGCACCATTTACTTTTGTTAGGAGAAAACTTCTCGTCCTTGATGTAAATGGTCTACTTGCAGACATCGTAATGCCAGCACCTAAAGACTGTATTGCGGATACACGTATCTTGGGACGGGCAAGTGAGAATAAAATATTGCTCAATATTGTGAAGCAATTAATGATTTAACCTTATGCAAATATTAGGATGACAAATTAGTGATTATAATCTAATCAACCATCACTTTCCTCTTGTAGTTTTCAGGAGACCTTTCTGCGATGAATTTTTGAAGTTTTGCTTTGAGAAGTTTGATGTCGCCATATGGTCATCAAGATCCAAGTATTCATCGAAATATACGCTTTTTTATTTTTTATATTACATTTCTTATGGATGAATTTTGTCTTCTATTTGCCAGAGGCTGAAAGAAATATTTGCATTGTCTTCTTTGCCATTTCTACTAGCTGTTTATTTCTCCTCCATAAATTTTGTAGCACTAACCTTGGCATACCTGATGTGCAGGAGAATTATTGAGAAAGTCGTCAATTATTTATTGGGAGATCTACAACACAAGTTGCTATTTTGTTGGGTAATCTTCTTCACAATCATCAAAATAACAAAATGTACATCCAAAATTATATAATTTTCATACCTGTATTGTGTTGTCTTTAATAATCTTTTTAACTACTTCTTGTTTAAAGACTATTAATACCACAATTCATTCCTTGCTAGCATTTTTATCACGAGCCTTATCGTACATGTCATTATGCGAAGTGATGCAGGAATTTAAGTCATATTGGTAGATCAAAATTCCAAACTTATATTGTTGTGACATCAACCCTTTAGTTCGTAGCTTATTCACGTAATTACGGGTACTAAAATGACTGGCAGTAAAAGTACAACAAAGTACATATCATCACTAATTTAGTTTAGCGTTCTGAAGCAAGTATAGTGGCACTGTTATCATTTTATTTACAGCATTTAGGCTACACTATAGAGTGTGCAAATCATTGGGATGCTCATGTTTATTGAACCATCTGACTGTTTTGGTGAGAGGCTATTCAACTCATATAGGTGTTGGAGGTATTAACTCAAGCAGTAGAACGTATCCAACATTTCTCAACTCATATGTGTTTAATTTACCCGTTGGATTTAGAATTAAACAATTTCTGAATTGTGCATGTACCTTGTTATGCAGGATATGTCACAGAGCACTCAAACAAGTTTCAAAACTCTTGAAAACGTGCATAAACCCTTGGTCATGAAGGAGCTAAAGAAAATTTGGGAAAAATATGATCCTAATCTTCCTTGGGAGAAGGGATATTATAACGAATCGAACACATTGTTGTTGGACGATTCTCCTTACAAGGCACTTCTCAATCCTGTAAGCTTTTTCACCACTTGTTTTCTATCAGTTCTTTCTAGTTTGTCTGTTGCTATTAGTCAAAGTATACGTACTAATTCTTAGTTTATGTTTTATGCTTGTTTTAGCTGCACACTGCAATTTTTCCATATTCATACCATTACAAGGATAAAAGTGACAATTCTCTAGGTGAGATTCTTTTCCTTATTGTTCTCTCATGTATGTGTTGGTTTTTAATTATTATATTCTTTTTGGAGTCTGTCATTGACAAGGGAGGCCAGTTTAATTTCCAGTACCTCTAGATTCTGGTCAAACCTAAAGAGTAGAATGTAGTAGGTGCACTTAAATGAAGTTCAATTTAGTATAAAGAGTTCATCTATGGTTAATTCATTTATATGTGCAAGATCAAAGTGGCCATTTCTAGTGAAAAATAAATCAAGGATTAGCTCATTGTTTGGAACTTCTGGAAAAGCTTTTTGAGAATTTAATTTTAGATATTCATACACAACTCTGCCTATGTTGTTCAAAGCCAGTTCCAAACCCTAGTAAAGGAGGAGGGATTTAAGTTAAACACACTGTAAGTGGTAAAAGAAAGTTTAGACAAGCGTAATACTGCAACAAATATTTCTAGTTCTCTCTTTTTTTGCTAAATCCCAAATTCATTAGTTAAAGAGTGTTATGCAAGAGTATTCTAAAAATGACTGACTACTTGTATAAAAAATATTTTCCCCTTAGTCTATACAAGTTGAAATTGTTTGAGGGCTCCAAATAAACAGAAAGAAAAACTGGATGCTTTTGATTCACGAAAAATGCTTTTTGACACCACAAAATCTCTTCTGTTGCTCTCTCCATGTCACCCCAAAAATTGCGCTGAGGTACTATCCAACAGTATGCTAGCAAAATGATTGCATATTTATCACAAGTATTGAGATCTTATGCATTTCCTTTATTTGTTATGCTGAGCAGTCCCTGTTAATGACATGGCTCCACTCTTTAGTTTTAAGAGCTCGTGAAATATTTATATTACATTTGCGGTTGATAAAGTAAAATTACACTTATGGAATTAAAACTTGTTTTACTCAACTCTCTCGCTAGGTTTCTTGTTTTTTTGTGAGGCGTGAGGCGAACTGCATGGCTCACACCCTTGCCCTTGCCTTGAGCACTCTTTTGACTTTTCAGGATAGGTCATGGGTTGGGGATTACCCACCTTTTTTTGATGTATTTGTTCTGGCTGATTTAGTTGAATGAAATGGTTTGTTGATATTAAAAAAATATAAATTAGATGAGCTTAAATGGATGGCAACATACAACTCAAAATTACTGTATTAACTCTTGCTGAATATTTTGATCTATTCCTTTGCTCTATCTTTTTATTATAGATGCATTTTTGCACAATGTGTATTGCCCCATATTTTGAGTCTGTGACAAAGAAGATTGCCTGTATAATAAACTTGTATTCCTTACAGGTCTTGGAGGTGATCTTCGAGTGTATTTAGAAGATGTGTTAAAGTGTGACAATGTAAAGAAATATGTTGAGCAACATCCGTTCGGTCAAGGTGCTATAGATGAGACGAACGCATTTTGGAGCTTCTACTCCAGGGTTCTTGAGAGTGTTTCAGCTATGTCTGTCTAGAGACTGCTTCCCGTTGCCGGCTTGCTCGTGGGATCCATGACCCTGAGGAGCATTATTGTTTTTCTTTGGTCTGTCTTTAACATTGGGGAATGTGGAAACAACACAAGCATGTATGTAGATGAGGCGGTGACAACTATAGCGGTGACAACTATAAAAAGAATGACATAGTTACACAAAGTTACTTCATTCACAATCAAATTTAATAATGGACCTTCATAGGTGCCCTTAAACTGACGCGGAGTAGAAACTTTGCTGAGTGAATAGAGTACCTTTCTCATTCTTTTTGTTGTTATCATTATTTATAAATATCTTGATCTATATTTGTAGTTTTGGGCCAGGTGACGAATTAAAAAATCTTCTGGCCATTTATGACGTGAATTTGCGATTGTTGAAAGTTATAGATGGTATTTTTGGAAAGAAATGAAATGGTTGTGTTGTTTAAATATGCTTCTGGTTTATTTTGTCAAGTCACTATGGCAAACTGATTCAGCCAGTGGATGACAATGTTTTGATATGTATAAATTTTCATTCAGGTTATTTTCTTTTTAATTAACTGATTGGCCTTCAGAGTATGTTCTGATGTTTCATGTTGATGGGGTTTTGTTTTTGTATATATTCAAATTCCATGGAGATGACTACATTTTTCCCTTTTGGTTTTGAACAGAATGGAATACTATGTTACAGTCTTACAGAGGATAAAGGGTGGAAAAAGGATGACTGCAAGTTTCCCTTCGGCCTATTTCTACTTTTTTTTGTCTATTTCCTGTAGGTCATGTTCGGCAGAAAAAAATTAGCTTCTTTTTATGGTTAAATTATATTCAGTGTCCCATCTTTTTCAGTTTGTTGCAATTTTGTTTGCATTTCAATTTTAATTGCATTTATCATCTCCAACTTTGAAATAATATGCTTAGATGGTTTTGTTTTTTTGACAATTTTGCTCTCCAACTTAAATAAACTAAAATGAGAAAATTGTAGTTGGATTTTTTAACATTTTCAAAAGCGGAAATGAATACTTAAGTAACTGTAATTTATCTTTTTCTACTATACACTTCCGTGCCTTTTAATCTAGCTTGATTGAACATAATGGAATACTATGTTCCATTTTTCCGATTCCAGCTACTGTAATTCAATGTATTATTGCTCTTGGTCGAAATTTCCTTTGGGGATCAAAAAAACCTCAGGTTGCTTGGATTGATGTTTGTCTTCCCAAAGCTGAGGGTGGACTGGGATTCTGAGATATTAGATGCTGAAATACGATTTTGATGGCAAAATCCTTATGGAATTTTCACATAAAAAAAGATACGTTATGGGTTAGATGGGTGAATCATGTGTATTTGAGGGGTAACTCGATTTGGGATCACAATCCGAGGAAATTTGATTCGCCGCTGCTGAAACGAATGTTTGCCATTCGCGACTAAGTCTGCCACGCTGAAAGAAGTGTTCGTGCTGCTGTTACTAGGGCTACTTCTTGGAGTACAGAGGCTATTTCTTGTATCTCAAAAGCTTGTGATTACTTCCAAGGCAAAGGAACAAAGGAACATTGGGCTGGAGATGTCTGGAAACCGTGTATCACCAAAACATTCATTCGTCCTTTGGCTCACAGTAAAAACAAAGCTGCTGACCAAGGATAAATTATTGTTTCTGGCAGTTGATAATAGTTGCTCTTTGTGTAATGTTTGTAATGAATCTACAGGTCACCTATTCTTCTCTTGCTGGTTCAATTTTGTTGTTTGGGCTCGGATTAGACAGTGGCTGGGAATTACGAGATCTATGTCTTCGGTAGCAAGTACTCTTAAATTGATTAAAAAGGAAGCTACAGGAACTGGATGGCAAAGTAAGGCTAAGAGAATAGCGCTGGCAACTACAGTTTACCACATATGGAATGCAAGAAATAGGAAGATTTTTGAGAACCTCAAACCGACTACGAATAGTGTAATCAAAATGATCAAAACACACGTATACAAAGTATTGTTTTCTTTGTATCCTGATGTTTTGATCCCTTACATTTTTTAGTCCTTTTGATGTAATTGATTTTGTTTAAGTTTTTCTATGTTCATTGTTTGCCTGAGGATGTCCAGTGTATTTGTATTAAGGTTCTTTTTTTATCTACTAGTTAAGAATACGTGCTTTGCACGTGATTTTGCAATAATATTATAAATTATTTTGTAATTATTGATTAATATAATACTTATAAGAAACTCTTTTTCAATCATATGTCTATCTATAAATATGACCAACTAAGGAATAACAGTAAAGTTTTTTGGTAAAACATGTGGTTTATTAAAAAGTACATGGCCTACGTAAATGTGAAGTTTGAGAGATTGCTGATGTAACATGTTAATATATTGCTGATACTCTTTTAATTATATTTTGAAGCATATATCTAATGGCATATCAAGAAAATACAAATTTCATTTATGAAAATTAATATCAAATTCTAAAATACATGAAAAATAGTATGTGGAACACAATTTTCATTGATTTTATTCATATCATTATAAAAATCACGCAGATACAAAAAATTTAGCATTTTTAGGCAATTATTTCTCCTAAAAAAAAAATCTCAAAATTCTTTGATATAGAATAAAAATGAATTTTCTCCTGCAATATCCTCACTAAAACACTTATCAAGGCTTATCACGCATTCTTTCTCGCAATTCATTCTTAATAAAATTCATGATTTTAATTCTATCATGTAAAATCAACTTATTATGATAGATTTACCTTCACCTCATGCATGACACGGCTCCGTTTATTCAAGTTATGAAGAACAATCTACCTCAATTGTGGACTTAAGAGAGCTAAAGCAACACCAATCTTCTTTTATTCTAACTTGTTTTCTTCAATAAGTAT
Organism: Forsythia viridissima; assembly: GCA_030279155.1. Classification (NCBI taxonomy): domain Eukaryota; kingdom Viridiplantae; phylum Streptophyta; class Magnoliopsida; order Lamiales; family Oleaceae; genus Forsythia; species Forsythia viridissima. The sequence continues at coordinate 49,365,230 of CM059038.1, forward strand.
ATATTTAATTGCTTATAAAATGACATAAAATATCATTCGAGCTTAAATTTATTTGCTATCAAGACTACCACGATAATTAATATTTTTACCTCAAACAAACAAATCAAGAAAAAAGATATAGAAATCAAAATTTAAATGCATATTACCATCATATTCTCAAAAAATAGTGAACACTTCATGAAAAATTAACACATCCACTATTATCACATTACTATCAAACTAATCAAAGATTAAAAACTGTCAATGCAAGAGAGAAAAAAAACAAGAAACAATTCCCGACATAATTGAAAACAAAGGAAAACAACATATGAAGAAATCATGAATCAATAATAAGAAAGCCAAAATCCTCTTTTTTTTGGTTATGTTGATCGATGAGTTTGATTAAATTTTCATGCATAATAAGATTGACTTTTGGAGTATTTACTATTAAAAACAATAATTTTAATATATTAAAAACATTATTAGCATTACATTTTTATTTATTTTTATTAATTACAATAAATAATGGAATTTAAAGGGGCAATCCACCATCAATTATTAAAAATGCAATATTTATTTGGTATTAAATAATTTAATAAATTGAAGCCTAAATAAATAATACTAATTGAAAGAAGAATTTAGAAATTATAAGTTATTTGTAAGGGTAATATCGTCCATAAATATTTCTCCCACATTGGGACTTTTATATGTAGTATAGATAAAATATTAAAAAATAATTATACATTAATGACTAAAGGTGAATATGGAATTTAAAAAATTTATAAGGGTAAAATGCTCTAAAAATGTTTCTCCATTTAAGCCCCTTTTAGAAGTAGTATAGATAAATATTTATATTTCGATAAAAAAAGAAAAAGAAAAGAGAGAGTGAAACTGTAGTGTTCTCTTTGCAAAATCAGCCGATGTATGTAAAGTTGCAGATTATATAATTGGGTAGAAATGGGGCCTATCTACAGATCTTATTCAGACAGAGTGGTTTTTAGTGTCTCAACCATAGAGTAGGGTTTGGGTTCCAAAAGGTCTGTGTTTGGTGTGACATTAAGGAGTTGCTAACCAGCCCCTAAGATAACAAGATGCAAACTTTAGTTTTGAAAATCGATTTGTTATTAATGATTCTAAGCTCGAATTGTCCATATGTATGGGTCGTTCGTATTCGAGGCAAAACCCTTCTCTGCTATAGAATTCTTCTGTTCTAATCTCCAAAATTGAAGATGGTGCCATACACTCATACTTAGTATAACTTTGTCCACTAAAACACAGCGTGCACAGTGATCCAAGATGTGTTTTAGTGAATGCAATGCAAGGACAAGCACGGTGCCAAAATTCCATAAATGTACAATCCAACTATCCAAGGCCAGTTGGCTTAAAGTATTCGATTATTAGTACATTTTGCTGGAAATGTAGCACCAAAATCAGTCGAATAATGCAAAACAAAATGTAGCGATAAGAAATGCAATATAAAAAATATAGCAAAAGTTCAATGAATTCATGGATCATGATGACCATATGACCACATCAAACTTGTCAAAGATAAACTTCATAAAATCATCACATAGAAAGGTCTCCTCAAAACTTCGATAGGAAAGTGATGGTTGATTAATTTTTTTTTTCTTTCTATTTTTAATGCAATAAACTAAAATTTATGTGTCACGCAAGGTCAATGACCAAACTAAATTACTTAATAAGTTTTGGAAATTAATTAGTCTGATAAAGCATTTATAAGGACAACCTAATATTGAAGAATATAAACTTTGAAAAACGAGTTAAATCTATATTGTATACTAAATAAGCCTTAAATCCACGTGTTGTCGATGATGTTAATGCAATCTCTAGTAATCTTGAGTGATTAATGTGACGTTGCTCGTTTCACGGTATTTGTTAGGACTTAGGACAAATGCAAAATTTAATTGGAGTTATGAAATATACTAAATTATTTAACTCTCAATTAATAAAGTTTGGAATAAATAAACCATATTTATATTCAGTAAAATTAGTCTTGATTCTGAAATTACAGTTCACATTTTGCTCTTAATTTCTTTGTGTGTATATACAACCAAACAAAGGGTCAGGAAATAGGAAATGATAACCAAGTCTATTTGTGCATGCAAAATAGTAACAACTATATATGTCTGCAAGCAAGAGAAGTTTAATTAACATTAATTGTTAATCATGTAATAAAGAATAAGTAGCACTTATGTATATCATCAATCTATGTGGCAATCGTGTTAACATTAAATGATAGGCAGGGCAGAGGTAGAGGTGGGACCGAATTACAGTCCAGTCTCGCCATGAAAAAAATTAATTTTTGAAGTGTAAATTTTTTTTCCCCAATAGTAGTCCGATCTTGAGGTACATTTTTTTAAGTAGTAGTCCACATCCAAAAAATTCCAACTCCGCCCCTGATGATAAGTATGAAGCTCATTTTATTGGACATATCCAATAATATCACATAAATTAGTGATTATTACCAGTTGTGATAAATAACATTGTTATGTAATAAAATTTTCAATGTTGCATTAATGGGCAGAATAACTACTAGAATAAATTATACTAAACGATTTTCCAAGTAGAAATAATAGACTATTAGATATAAATTTGGGTACCTTCGACTTCATTTCACTGCAATAATATAAGAGGCTTAAAAATTATACTGATCATTTTTTTGACCAGTACGACGCCGTTTTGCTGATGTCATGGTGAGTTCATTTTTTTTTTATTTATCCTTTTGATGTTAAAACGACTTCGTTCTGAATTTCTCTATAAAGTTCAAAATGAGCCAAGCGACTTAGGCCCTGGACAATTCCATATATTAAAAATGGCCGTTTGTCACTTGCCCAGCTTGGACTAGCCCGCAATGTTGATAGTTCCACAGACTAGTCCGATTCAAAAATTTGAACGATAAAACGAGCTCTGCATACACCGTATTTGTAGACCCGCTAGGGGCATAGATGTAGGCACTAGGTCAGCCCCGTCCAAATGCTGACCGATTTTGACACCCATGCAATGGGAATATGTGAGAGAATTCAAAAAAGTCTTCGTCATAAGATTTATCTAACCTGTCACACTTTAAAATAAATTTAGTCTTCAATATTTTATTTGCTTAATTTATATATTTTATGGTACCCACAAAAATAATATCAGTGGGAACATCTTTAATTGTGCAATAAAGTTGTGATATATCTTGATGAATACACAATTAAAGGAACCTTCCTTTACCATCTAGATGGGTATTGGGTAGCATTACTCGGTTGGAACAGATGACGAATAGGTAAAATTCTCATAATTAGGCAACGCAAATACTTAAAATAAATTTGCGGGCAATAATCTGAAATCGTGGTTACTCTCGCTCCAAGCTATGATTTTGATTGTGAATTATAGTAAAAAGTATGAAGAAGGCAAAGCAGAATTGTGATGGCAGATCTACATCGTGGCATAAATAGTAGCCATAAATCAGTGATAAATGATATTACAAAGCAAATTATAGCTTAACACTCATGCTCCTCCTCTTCTGAAAAATTCGAGTACAACACAAGGTGATTCTTATTCAGATATATATATGTATATGTATAATTTTACCACATTTTTTAAGAACTGAGGTTGCTTTCTATTAATATTTTGCAGTTCTGTTACCAAAATTTTCAGGATTTGCAGAGAAAAAAGAAACCAAGTTGTGCCGTTTGCAGGAGTTGAATCTCTTCATTTACTTTGCCGTGGGTTTGAAAAATGCGCTTGCTTTAGAGTTGTATTAGTAAGTGTCGCGACTTATAGATTGGTTTACTATGTATGTATTGATTGGTCATATATTTCTATATTCATGGTATTTTGTCTTCTTCAACGGCTAAGTTTTTGCATTGGCATCCTCTAAACTTTAGGGCTTGTTAATGTTCATGAAATGTGCATGTTACTTTAAAATTAGTTGAAATAACTTATTATTTGATTTTTTTACTTTTATTTCTTTATATGAAAAACGAAGAGTAATTATGTTTCCACGAAGTTCAAAAATAATGTGTACCTCCAGGTTCATTTATTTCTCCATGAAGTTATTTAAATTACGTGTACCTTCAGTTTCATTTATTTCTCCATGAAGTTCAAAAATCAGAACAACATTTTAAATTCGATAGACAGAAAAATTGTTTCTTCTCATAATTATAAAATATTGAGACACTAAAAGAAAAACACAGGTTTGTCACGAAAGTTATAGACGGATGATATTCGACGCTGAATTTCTGACGGAATATCGAACAAAAATGAGCCCATTGATTTCGCGACGCAATGCTGACGACTTACTGACGGAAAAATTACTAACGACTAATATTGGCGCCAACTTTTTTGTGGCAATTTTCGAAAAATTGGTAATGAATTAGCGACGAACACCACCGATGGAAAAACGAATCTGCTGCTGAATTTTGGCGCCAAAAATTTCCATGACGTTGCCAACTGATTAGCGACGGTATATCCACAACATTTATCAATAGTTTTTCCCGACACTATTTGTTGTATGTAAATTATGGTCTATCGGTAACTCTATGCAGTTGTACGATGCTGACTCAACTTTTTTTTGGTAATCCATTGACAAATTGAATCTGTTGCACCAGGTTGACTCAATCAATCTGTCAATTTTACGATTTATTCTCTCAAATCTATCTTATTTCTCCCACAACTTTCATCCAAAACTTCTTATCTTCATCCTCTTTGTCGGGTGTAAATCATGAACTAGAGAATGATGGTATGCTAAATAAAAATGAGAGCACTGCTCAAGAATCTGGTATCGAGGTGACCACGCATCTATTGTCATCTGTTGTGAAGAAAGATTACTTCAAAGGATTCATGTCTGTGTCAAAAAATAGCACCAGTTGTATGTGTTAGGAAAAAACTTCTCGTCCTCGATGTCAATGGTATACTTGTAGAAATTGTAATGCCAGCACCAAAAGACTGTATTGCGGATGCACATATTTGGGGACAGGCAGGTGAGAATAAAATATTGCTCGCTGTTGTGAAATTATTAATTGAACTTTGTGCTATTTTCTGATGTCATATTTCTTGTGCTACATTTTGTCTTCCATTTCCATGATTAATCAAATTCTGCATTATTTTCTTTGCCAGCTATTTTGCTGGCTGCACTCTAAATGTTTATTTACAGCATGTAGGTGTAAAGTGCAAATCATTGGAATGCTTATGTTCATTGAACCATCTAAATGTTTGGTGAGAGGTTATTCAATACATATAGGTGTTGGAGGTGTGTTACCTGAAGCAGTAGAAAGTATCCAACATTGCTCAACTCATATGTGTTTAATTTACCCTTGGATTTTTGAATTAAGCAGTTTCTGAATTGTGCTGTTTACCTTGTTATGCAGGATATGAAACAGAGCACTCAAAACTCTTGAAAAAATGCATAAACCCTTAGTCATGAAGGAGCTAAAGAAAATTTGGGAAAAAGATGATCCTAATCTTCCTTGAGAGAATCGATATTATAACGAATCGAACACATTGTTGTTGGACGATTCTCCTTACAAGGCCCTTCTCAATCCCGCAAGCTTTTTCACCACTTGTTTTCTGTCAAGTCTTTCTAGTTTCTCTGTTTCTATTAGTCAAAGTATATGTCCTAATTCTTAGTTTATGTTTTATGCTTGTTTTCCATATTCATACCATTACAAGGATAAATTGACAATTCTCTAGGTGAGATTCTTTTCCTTATTGTTCTCTCACGTATGTGTTGGTTTTTGATTATTGTATTCTGTTTGGAGTTTGTGATTACAATTAATTTCCAGTATCTCTAGAATCTGGTCAAACCTAAAGAGTAGAATGTAGTAGATGCACATAAATTTCAATTAGTATAAAGAGTTCATCTATAGTAAGTTCATTTATATGTGCAAGATCACATATATCCAATTTTACATAACTCTCTGGCTAGGTTTCATGTTGTTTTGTGAGGTGCGAAGCGAACGACGTGGCTCACACCCTTGCTTCGAGCACTCTTTTGACTTTTAAGGATAGGACATGGGTTGGGGATTACCCACCTTTTCTATATGTATTTGTTTTGGCTGATTTAGTGGAATGAAATAGCTTGTCGGTATTAAAAAAATATAAATTGGATAGCTTAAATGGATGGCAACATACAGCTCAAAATTACCGTATCAACTCTTTCTAAATTTTTTGATCTATTCATTTGCTTTATCTTTTTATTGTAGATGCATTTTTGTACAAGGTGTATTGCCCCATTTTTTGAGTTTGTGACAAGGAAGATTGCCTGTAAAATAAACTTGTATTCGTTACAGGTCTGGATGTGATCTTCGAGTTTATTTGGAAGATGTGTTAAAGCGTGACAATGTACAGAAATATGTCGAGCAACATCCGTTCGGTCAAGGTGCTATAGATGAGACAAACGTGTTTTGGAGCTTCTACTCCAAGGTTCTTGACAGTGTTTCAACTAAATCTGTCTAAAGACTGCTTCCCGTTGTCAGCTTGATCGTGGGATCCATGAACCTGAGGAGCATTAGTGTGTTTCCTTTGGTATTTGTCTTTAACGTTGGGAAATGTGGAAACAACAGAAGCATGTAAATGAGGCGGTGACAACTATAAAGAATGACATAGTTACATCATTCACAATAAAATTTAATAATGGACTTTCATAGATAGATGTTTCAAGAAGGGCGGGCCGGCCAAACCCGCATCGGCCCACCCACCTCGACCCGTAACTACGGGTTGGCCGATCACAGGCCAAGGACGCTGAATGGCCAACCCTGGCAGGCCAGTCACGGGCCAAGGATGTTGAACCGCCGACCCAGGCGGTTCATCCGCTGGCCCGTTTGATAATTAAAAAACAATGTAAACGTTGTTATTTATTTTTAATTTAGTAATTTAACACAATAAATCAGTAAATTTTTGTAGTAATTTTAAAAAAAATTAATTTTTAATTCATACGAGTCGAACTGGGTCGAACCACGGTCCACATGGGCTCGACCCGGACGAGCCAATGGGTGAGTCGGGCTCGTATTCAATTTTTGTGGGCTGAGTTGACCCGTTCCGCAATTCGTCATGGCGTGGGTATTTTCTAACGCAAGCCGTCACCGGGTTTCATTGGATGCGGGCCGACCCAGATTGACACCTCTATTCACAAGTGTCCTTAAATTGACGAGGAGTAGAAACTTTGCTGAGAGTGACATGTTAAAATTATAAGTACATAGAAAGTTACTTTAAAATTAGCTGAAATTACTCATTATTTGATTTTTTACTTTTATTTCTTTATTTGGACAACGAACAATAATTGTTTTTTCATAAAGTTCAAAAATCATGTGTACCTTGAGCTTCATTTATTTCTCAATGAAGTTCAAAAATCAGAACAACAATTTAAATTCGATAGGTGAAAAAATTGTTTCTTCTCATAATTATTCTATTGAGACACTTTTAAGAAAAACTCAATTTTTTGACAGATAATATTCGATGTTGAATTGCCGACGTCGTACGGAAGGAAAAATTATTGACGACTATCATCTGTCAGTGAATATTGGCGCCAACTTTCACGCGACAATTTTCGACGAATTGGTAACGAATTAGCTACAGACACTACAGACAAAAAATGAATATGTCGCTGAAAATTGGTGCCAAAAATTCCCACAACGTTGCCAACTAATTAACAATGATATATCCACAACATTTACCGACAGCTTTTCCCGATGTTGTTGGCATGTCGGTAGTCCATCGATAATTGTATGCAGTTGCACGATGCTGACTTAGCTTTTCGTCAGTAATCCATCTACAAGTAGAATCTATCACACTAGGTTGTCTCAACCAATATGTTGGTAATATGTCGGTATTTTACAATTTATTCCCCCAAATTAGTCTTATTTCTCATACAAGTCTAATAAAAAACTCCTCATCTTCCTCATCCTTCACCACAACCTTTGCCAACCTTCGACCTCTCTGCTTTGCTGACCGCCTCTAAAGGTTAGAGATCCTAACAAGTAGCCCAGTCTACTAAAGAGGATATGAGTAAGAAACAATGCACATGCTCCTATTTTGCAAAATTCCAGTAGAGGGCAAGGTGATTCTTATTCAGATATGTATGATTCTACCACAATTTTAAATAATCAAGGTTTCAAAATTCTACAACAAAGGTTGCTTTCTATTAATATTTTACTTTTCTATTATAATTTTTTTTCACGATTTGTGAAGAATAAGGGAACCAATTTGTGCCATTTGCAGGAGTTGAATATCTTAATTTACTTTGTCGCGGGTTGAAGAAACGTGCTTGCACTAGACTTGTGTTAGTAAGTGTTGCGACTTGTAGAAACCGGTGATTTGATTGGATAGTACTACGTTGACCTAACACTTTAGATGTCTCGTATTTCTTGAAACGGTGATTTCATTGTTTCAAAGCATGTTTAAAATGGAACAAAGAGAAACACGAAGAAATTAAAGCTTCATTGATCAGAGCTCTTTTTAAGTTCTGAAGAATTTGATATCGATTTTTACGAACTATATGAAATCACGATAAACCAATATGGGTATATTTAATATGTAAGCTTCAACAAAACAATATAACAGACATTCGATAATACTATTCACTATTGTCCATTTTATATATAATGCGATAAAATTGTTTATGTCGTATTAAATCTCCCGTACCATATGTGTACCAAAGATAGATGGGCACACAATGAACCAAGCATGGTGCCAAAATACCATAATGTACAATTCAAGGCCAGTTGGCCTAAAGCATTCAATTATTATTACTTTGCTGGTAATATAACACCAAAATCAGTGGGATAATGCAGGGTGAGTGGTGAGTAGATTATTGTGAGATATTAAGAAATTATCATTTGGGAGTTGGAATGAAATGGCAAATGTCTCATAAAGTAGCAAAATTGGGATAAGATCGCCCTGGTTTGGGCAAAATCAAAATAAAATAATTAAGTGGTAGGCACATGCACATGATAATAATGCTAACTTTTGAGAAGTAAATACTTTTGGAAAATGCTTTTATTATCAACTGTCTATGTATCTGTAGAGTCTATCATAATTAATTGATACTACATAAATATGTTGTCTTGATCTTAAACTAATCAATTGCAATGGACCTCACTAATACATAGATCGATAATCATCACCAGTAATCAGTGGCGGATTTGGCTTGGGGTCCATGGCCCCCACGCCCATTTGACAAATTTTTTTTTTTTTACTTTTTTTTTTTTTATTTTATTAAATGGTCCACAACTTTTACATTTTCTTTCTTATTTTCTCAACTCCATTTCCTTTAGCCCTTTGCGTCTCTCATGTCGAAAAATGGAAGATTAAAAATGGTGGGAGAAATCACAAAATCATCAAATTGAAGTCTCACAAAAATCATCTTAGCAAGTGTGAAAGACTACTTTTTTTTTAATGAAATAGATATTTCTAATTTATTAGTAACTTTGCAATGTTTTTTAATATAATATATTAATGTTACGCCGTAACTTTGCTATATATTTTTGTTTTTGAAATGGAGATGGGTGGTCAATAGATAAATGATTGTTTAGTTGCTTTGTATATTGATATTTGTGATGTGAATTTGTAAATTAAATTTGGTTATTATATTTTACTTGTAGATTGATTAGATTGTCCAAAAAAAAAAAAATTCGGGGGCACTGCCCCCGAACCCCCATCAAAGACCCCTCCAAATTTTTTTTTTAGCCCCCATGACTTATGAATCTTAGATCCGCCACTGTCAGTAATGATAAATAACATTACTCACACATTCTGTGTTGCCTTTTGTCTAAGGATGGGAGAAGATTAAAATTAATAATCCCAAAAACATGTATCTCATTTAGATGTGCCAAAAACAAGTTACTTCTACATACTTGGATAATTCAGCCTACGTTACACTTCTAATACCAAACAATTTGTAAATTTAGACGGACAAGTCTAACGCATTGCCTTTCAGAGATACTTTTCCATTCGCGTGACAAGGCAACTAAATGCACCGTCAACAAAAGTGGTAACAAATAAGTTCTTATATCAAATATGTGTACAGATGGTTGCATTTTTGCTACATGTGTAATAGTTTCGTATAAACACTTTGTGTATGATATAACTTTTCGAGTCTATGTTGTGACCACCCAACTATATTACTCATTCCTAATTTCCTACCCAAAGACTTTTTGGCTTGCCATCATTTTTCTTTGTACGTACAAGAGTAGGTGTTGACACAAAATATTGGTGACTAGTGACCACATTAATTTCGTGTGCAATTCCACAATATTCATGGCACGTGTGAGACAGCTGAGCACAAGCCGTTCTAAGTAATGAAACTTTTCATCGTTTCAGACTTTATTAAGCACGTTAAAAATCTGAATTGTACAGCACACGAGATGCCAAAACATAGGCCTTCTCGGTTCTCTACCCCTGCTTAAAGTCTTAAACGGGACCATTGGGAGTTAAAACAAGGTTACAATAGTCTTTGGAGTTTTGGAGTACCGATTATAAAGATTTATTTAAAGTATTAATTTTGAACGTTTATGAGTGGGGCTGCTTTTGGTGGTTTTTAGTAGCGGCTTTTGAAACGGTCTAACTTATGCTTGAGAATTTATTATCAAACAGTTCTAAAAATTTTTTAAAATAATCAAATTACATATATGTCCATATATTAAAAAAAAAAATTAATTTTAAAAATGTTATATATCGACCTATTATTGAAAATATAAAATTAAATTTATGTTCTTACATTTTTTTTGGGTATATATGTTCTTTTATTTTTACAAATAGTAAGTTTAGAGAACTTTGAAAATAATTGTTTGAAAGTGGATAATATTGGAAGAAATTTTGAAAAACGACAAAAAATCACTGATTTTGGGGGTTGGGAGATACACTCTAAATTACACTACACTATAAAAATTGCCAAAAATAGTGCTCCAAAAAACTAATAAGCACCGATTTTTTCAACCCTTCATAAACAGTACCATCCAAAACCAGTGGAAAAAAAAAAAAAAAAAACTCCCAAATAGGCCCTAAATGTTATTCCATTTGAATGCAATCATGTAGAAGAAAGTACTAAAATAAATTAGACGAAGATAAGGATAATATCAAGTTATACGACCCTTATGTCTTGAACGACATATGCGTTACAATAATTATAAAACAACATCACAATCTGTTGAGAGCGAGCTAATAGATGAACTCCAAAAGCTTGGAAAACTCGTAAAATTTCACATATTTAAATTTTTCTACCAAGATTAGTACTATTAAAATTTAAATATTATCCCTGTTAAACAAATTAAATGAAAAAAGGGAAACTCGGATTAAAATTATTTTTTCCTTCAAAATTGTTGGAAAAAAATTACTATATCATCGCTTATATATATTGAACTGTTCATGATAGAATTTTTTTTTTTTTTATTCACATTATTTTGCTTCATTTATGAGACTAATTTGAACATTAATTACTAAAGAATGTTTCTTAATTCTCAAGCTTAATTGGATCTATGAACTTTGGAAAACCCAAGCCACTAACAAAAGTATCATTCCTTAATGCTCACTTGATCTTGGACTCTTTACTGCTCATTACTTAAGGAATTTGAAACATTTTTAAGTACTTATCAGGCATATTTGATATGTTGAATTGTACAGAATTAGACTGAACAACGTACAAGAAACTCACGTGCTTCTCTTTCATATCATGAAAAGGAGGTTAGAAGAGTGCCAAACCATTCATTTCTCATTTGTTCATTGATTCCAATTATAGGCTAATCAATTTACTTCATATTTTTTCATCTGTCTCGGACTATTTCATGAAAACCTAGACAACTTGACCAATAGAAGCCTCTTGACCAACACCCAGTCTAATAGAAGCAACTCCTCATTCATAATAAACTCCTTGTACCCGACAAAAAAAAGAAAAAAAGAAAAGATTGATGATACAATCTGCCAATAAATTATAAGCTAGTATTGTATCAATAGAATTCATCTTAGTCGAAATAACTAAGAACTAATAATTTAGTCTAATCAAGCACATCAACTATGCATAGAGAATTTTCTTTATCTCACTATTTAAATGCATAATTGTTCAACAAATCTTCATGATTTGATAAAGAAGTGGGATATCCCTTCTAAGTGCCTAATGAAGCAAATAATTTATGATCAATGCACATGGTGATTTAATTTGGTGGGGAGACATGAGGGGTGGGGTGGGGGTCATATCACAAATGCCAATCATGTTGGACAAATGGGGTAGGGTTTCTTGGAACATGGTATAGCTATTAATGATTAAGATTAGATTAGTTGGTTCTTGTCTTGTGAAATTCAGGCAGCCCTCATGGGATCTCTTCACTTTATCCATCAACCTTTTATCTAACAACCATTTCAAGCCTCACATTGTCAAAATCATCATAAATTTTCAATTATTGTATTATTGAAGTCAAATAATTTTGAAAATTCACCTACACAACATTGTATAGAATTAAACCAACTCTATAGTAGATCATACTAAACAACCTAATATAACACATGAAAGGTTAGTCTTGTACTACACAGACAAATCACATGTTTTTGTTTTACTTTTCATTCTAGCGAGTGTATAATTGAGAGTCCTGAAATTATTTTTTTAAATGTTTATAAGTTGTGAATGTGTAGATAATAAGTAGATACTAAGTTGTGAGTCTTACGAAATATATAGATAAAAAATATGTTTGACTAATTTGATCAATTTAAATTATAATTAAAGTTTACCCAAACAAGATACAGTAAATTTTATATTTAGGCACACGAAATCATTAATCTCAAGTCTCGAAAGAGAAGAATTTGCCCAAATATCATATAATTAATATTACTATTATACTAATTTGGGATAGTTTTACAGTACACTATAAAATATCAAATAATTTAAAAAATATTATCTATTTTTTTTATTCTAAAAATACTGTTTTTTATTTTTGTAACACTTGTTGTTACATTTGTTACATTTCTTATAAAAAATGTGTGTTACATTTGTTATATTTGAAATTTAAACTGTTAAAAATTAATTGTAGAATTCTTATATAAAATCAAATATGTGACAAAATTATCACTATTAATTTAGCTAAAGTTTTAATTATGAATTATCCATATTTTGTCTTAATTGGCAACATTTATAAAAGCACACATTTGATGTGTTTGACAGCCTAACTAAAAATTGCACATGGGCCGCCTTAGTCTTAGTGTGCGTAATTGATATCCAATTTTATTGGAACACCATTTTAAAAATCAAGGGAAGAGTGAGAGAAAGTTGAAGAAAAAATATTTCACAAATAGTATTATGTAGTACAATTGTTGTTAAACACCAACCTTAAATTTCATTAATTAATAAAACATTTTAAATATAAAAATATGAGTCGTATTTAAATTGTATTATCAGTTAGTGATACTTATTTATTATTTAAACGAGTGTTTAAGACTAATTGTACTATATAGCATTATTCTTATTTCATCGAAAGAGCCGACTCGATCTTTAAGCAAATGAAGATGAGCAGGCAGCCTAAAGTGTCACATTTACACTAGTTCTTTTTCCTTTCTTTGCCTATTTAGTAATTAACAAATTTAATTCACCGAGGGAATTTGTGTCAATGAATAAAGAAATTTAAAAAAAAAATGTTAAATATTAATTGTAAAAATCTGCAGTAATAAAATATCTTATCTTATAGTAATATAAAAAGTAAAAAAATAGTAACTTGCCTACAAAATAATCCCTGGTAACTTAGAAAAAAAAAATTCCTTAGTAATAACTATATATAATCATCAATGGCTTCTCTACTAGAGACCGGCGATTTAAGTATCCAGTGATTGTCGACAACATCACATAATAACATATTACATAAGTGCTGTCACTAATCACCAAAATTAATTAATTCATCAACGATCCCAACAAAAATCAAATATGCAAGTGATTTTAGCTATTTAGTTTCTTTCGAAAGATATAGCCAGTGTTTAGTTTGAGAGGATATGTATCAAGTGCCTAACAAGTAGATTTTCATAATTTGGTGACGCTTAATATTTAGAACTCGAGACAGTTTAATTAGTCCACTTGAATACATACATGATACATGCAATAATATCAAATCTTGGTAAGTTCTGCATCAGGCTTGAATTTTGATTGTAATTAGATGAGAAGAAAAATGAAGATAAACAAAGCATTAATTAGTGAAGGGTAAGAAGCAGGCAATTGTTGACCAGTGGGGAATTTCATGCCCCAAAAACAACAGAGAATCGCCAAAAACAGCTATGTTCTTATCATCTAAAGTTGAATGCTGATTGCAGGTCAATATCTAAGGGCATCCTAAGAAATTTTTTTTTTTTTTTGGGTCTAAAATAGCAGCCATAAATTACTCATGATACAAAACAAGTTTTACATTCTAATCTGTCAAAATGAATCGATGATTCTTTAACAAAGAAAAAGTTAAAATCACGTAATACTGGCAATGGAAGCAATGCATCTAATTCACATAATACAAGCTAAAATTAACATATCCAATGCGGATGTCCTTAGCAACGTCTTTGGAACTTTTGCAGAAGAATTGATTACTGCTAGCGGATGTCCTTAGCAACGTCTTTGGAACTTTTGCAGAAGAATTGATTACTACCAACTGATGACGTGAACTCTACTCATTTTATGAAATTTCTAAAAGATCAACAGGTGTACAAATGCTTTATTTTTCACCAGATAGAGATGAATACTAAATGGTAGCAGCAGGAAATTCTTTGGCGTTGAACCATGAATTTTCCTTCCTTTTCTTTTGCCGCATTTCGCTCAAAGGGTTGAACTACCCTCCCAACAATCCAAGTGCCTGTTTCCTTTAAGCATAACAAAGAGTTACGCACTCGATAGAAAGTTAAAATCTTGTTGACCATACTGTAAAGTAGTGTCCAATACCGACTACCAAACATGCCTTCAACCATTTGTCCATAATCTAGTTGATCAATAAGTTGGCTAGTTGGTGAAGAAAGTGATTGGAGAAGGGTTTTTGCCAGTACACTAATAATAAACATGCATTATCAAAAGACTCGACATGCCCATATACAAGTCCAGGATCCGGACCCATGCACAGTGTATAGTCCACATGAAATGGAAGAAAATGATCAGTAAAACTATGCCCCACCCATTCACGCCAGATCTGACCCACATTTTCTCAGCAGATAAATTAGATACAGCCTTTATATATAGTTGCATACCTATAACCTCTCTAAAAACTCTAGCCTTTACTCAGCAGCCTTGTCTTGAGAGAGCCAAAGGACAAGAATAAACTTGTTTCCATTTGTTCTTGGAGAAATCTCACAGAAACATCTCTTCTTGGGTCTCTAGATTTTTCCTACCGTTTGCACTCAGTTCTTTTTTTTGTTGAGACCTCCTTGACTGCAATCGTGTTGTCGACCCCAAATTTATTGAGAACAACAAAGTGTTGGGTTCTGGGTCCATCAATTGTTTCCTTTTTATTCCTTGTGGCACTAAACAGCAAACATTGTCCGCCATGATCACTCGAACCCAATAAAGCCATTATTTAATACCAGTGCCCATTAGTCATCACGCAAATGATTTGCACTGCTGTGACTGTCTTTCGGGTTCTCCTGTTGCATAGATTCTTCCACTCCCCACTAAACCTAAATAAGGGAAAAGGAACCATATCTTTCTGCTGACAAAACGAAAATTCCTTGACCTAAACGTGTTGGATTTTTGAGTCAGGTAACTTTGTTCATGTAAATGGAACTCCAGTAGAGATTTAGAGGCAGGATTTGAGAAATTCACGGAAGAGGCAAGATAGAAAGGGCAAAATTTCAACTTTCTCGAAATTTGGCATCAGAAAAAGAAATAGAAATGTGTGCAAAAGTATCACCTTCTTTCACAGACGAGAACCGGGATCTGCGGAAACAGATGGGGTGTATGAATGGGATATTTCAGCTCTTTGATCGCCACCATCTTCCAACACGCCGGCGCATCAGCAGCCAACATCACAAAAGACCACTCCCAGGTGATTATTTTTACAACCAGGAAGTTAGATTCAAATATGTTAGATTCAAATATGCATTTATTTAAAATTTTAGTTCATCTTTTTGACACATTTAGGTATAGTTTTGTGCGTTCGTCCATTTTCACACTTTTTAATGAAATATAATTGCATCTGTCACTCTGCAATAAACTGATAAATGCATAGAGCTATCCGCATTTGTTATAAGATGGTGAAAACTGAGTTCAACAACACCTTCAAACCCTTTTTCCCCACAAAAATCTCACAATGCAATCATAGCTTATTAATTACCAACTTTCTACAGCACACTATGAATTTTATATATGATTATTAATACTTCCTCCTCCATCTTATGTTTACAAAATTAATCATGTAGTTAAACCCAGTATACGACTATACCTGTATCATTTCGTATCACAATCAAGAAACAAGTTTAATTTTTATCCTCGTTGCCACCACTATCTAACATTATAATAATTCTGTGCTTGTTAAGGTGCTCACCACAATATTGACCCTGGACATGCAACAAAAATAGCAATGGTAAGATTCTGAACAAGTTCCTTTTGTGGAATTTCTTTTGAGGAATCGAACAAGATCCGTGTTATAGTTTGGGATAATCAATCGTTTATTTGACAAGAGGTAATTACATGACTTACATTTGCAGGAAAAAGAACTGGAGGACGCGCGCAAAGAGTCGCCAGTCTCCTTCGAATCATCTCGAACCTCCTGTTCATCCATGCTTTCGTCATTTGATTCCAATAAAACGGCTCAACCAGAAGCTATTTCATTCATTCAAATCAAGATTCCTGTAACCCCACTTCAAACCACAACCATGAAAGAACAAAAAACTTCACTGGCCAGTGGCCAGAAGTCCCTTGATCTCCGAGATGTAGTGAAGGATTCAATGTACAGAGAAACCCGTGGCTTGTTCATCAAATCTAAGGCTAAAGATGAAAGAAGATGCTCTGTGTTGAAGCACATCGACTCTCCCAGGCCTTCTCAGCAATTCAAAAGTGGACAGTCACGGGTTGTTGTTTCTGATGCATCATCAATTCAGGATATTTGTAAGCTCCAAGAAGCAACAAAGAAATACAAGGATGAGCGGCTGGCACTTCCTCGTTTCTCTTACGATGAAAGAGAATCACGAGATACTTTGAAGTCTACCATTCAGCGCAAAGAACTTCCCAGGTTATCGTTGGACAGTAGAGCCAGTACCATGAAGAGTTCAGACCTTCAATCCAGATCAAACTTTCTTTTACAGGATCTGCATATGGGAAATGAGAACTCCAGCCAAGTTCTACCCTCTAACCAAGATCCAGGAAGTAACAAAAGATCATCCACTGTCGTGGCAAAGTTAATGGGCTTGGAAGCCTTCTCAGATGTTACTCCCACTGGTGAGAGCAGAATTATAAAGATCAAGTCATGTGCTAACATAGACTCTGTTTCAAGATCACCAAAACCAGCTGGCATGGGCAAGCACACTCAAGATCCTTGTTCCCCACGTGTTTCGCAAAAGGATCCTGCCTCGCCACACTTGAGTAATGCCAATTCAGTCAAGAAACCAACTTCACACTCAAGGTTTCCACCGGAACCAGCTCCATGGAGGCAGCCAGATACTAGTCAAGGCTCTCGAAAGCAAGCTTTACAAAGTAGGAAATCAACTGCAATTACCCCAAATATGTCCTCTGTTTATGGTGAGATTGAGAAAAGGATAACAGAACTTGAATTCAAGAAATCTGGGAAGGATCTCACGGCCCTAAAACATATGCTTGAAGCAATGGAGAAAACAAGACAGAGGTTGGAGAACAGAAAAGGGGACCTCACTGAATCTGCATCTCAAACAAGCAGATACAGTGTGGAAAACAGCATCTCTGATCCGGATTTTAGATTGTCCACATGGCAGGATCGACGGAGTAACCATCGACTTCCCACCATGAAGGGGACCGTTCCTCCAAAGAGATTAGAGCCTTCTATTATGATCATGAAACCAGCCAGAGTGATTGACAAAATCAAAATTTCAAGTTCTACTCCGGTCCCAGCTCCAGATAAATCGCATTTGCGAAAACTCAGAACTCTGGATTATACATCTAACCAGGAGAATTCAGTTCACAAGCACCCAGGAAAAGATTTAACACCAAGGAATAATCTGAAAGATCCTGCTTGGCATATTCGTTCCACTGATAAGAAGACCAATTGGAGAACTTCAGAAGTACAGCAAACCTCAAAAGCACCTCAATGCATTAAGGTAGAAAGTCGTGCTACCTGTGGAAGGAGTTCTGGAATGGTGAGTCCAAGATTAAAGCAGAAGCAGCAACAGATAGTTAGGGAATCTCATCCCACCACCCCATCATCTGACTCGGGCATGATTAAAAAGAAATGTAGTAAGCAAGTCGTAGCATCAGGTTACCCAAATAGAAAACTCCACCTGAAATCAACCAATCTGCAGCATGGTGATGACCAATTGAGTGAGCACAGTGGTGACACCAGTCACCATGGTGATACAGCTTCTATGATGTCAGAAAGCAACATTAGTCTCATCTCACATATTGAAACAGAGGTCGAAAGCTTGGCTCATTCCATAGAGATGAATGCCAAACAGCACCATGAACCTATACATAGGGTAAGTGATTTATCTTAGTGCCCGTCTTGTTGTTCTAGCTCACTAGTTGACAAGTTTCATTTTTTGCCTTTCAGAATTCTGCAGCAAGATTGAGAGAACACGCAATAACAGTTGAACTTCCAACAACTATGCTGGAACAACCAAGTCCTGTCTCAGTTCTTGATGCGGCATTTTGCAGAGACGACTCACCATCTCCTGTCAAGAAGATATCAACTGCTTTTAGAGGTATTGCGTTTTCTCTGAGTAACATCCATCTTGTATGTCACTACTCAGATAAATTACATTGAAACGTGTAAAACGGGCTAACTGTACTAACAGGAGAATAAGTGATAATAAATATTACAGACAATAAACCAATACGAGAGAGTGACACATCATCAAATGTAGATTCTCCCCGTATTTATGTACCATTTCAACAGAAGTGAATAACATGTAAAGGCATTTATATTATTCTTAAGATAGTTGACAGTCCACCACAGAATTTGCAGGTCATCTGCCATCAATGAGTCAGTTTCACAATCAAACACAGAATACGATGATATTTGTTGTTAATTAGAAATGAACCACATAGAAAATGCTATACTTTGAAATCATTGTGATTTTGAAATCTCATACGAAAAAGTTCGGCATGTGATAAAGTGAAACAGAGGCATTATTTATCCAAATGAAAGAAAATTTTGGTACACAATGAATCTAAAAGGTGCTTTTATGCAAAAAGAAATCAGAGAACCAATGACTACACATGCAAAAGGAGAATACTCACCTATGCACAATACAAACACAATTTCTTTCACGTGCAATTACATTGCAAATGCATTCTTTGACTCATAGATATTGTTGTTTCTTGTCTATACCTGAACAGATGATGAAAGTCCAAATTCCGACGATGCAGAATGGCATGTCGAGAATCTAAATGGTATACCAGATTGCAAAAGATTTCATCACAGGAAATTTGATATGATTGAGGACTTGGTTCATAAGCTTAGATTATTGAACCCCACTCCTTATGAAGATACTCTGGACCACACTGCATTCATGTACGAGAGCCCCAATCCGAATCTGCGATACATTACTAAGATATTACTAGCATCAGGACTCCTCAGAGATGTAATATCAGTCCCAACAGTCAATCAGCACCATTCCTCATACCATCTGATCAACCCCGACTTGTTTGATGTCCTTGAACAAACTGAGCAAAATATGAAGCTGGAAGATGAAGAACTTCATGAAGAGAATGCTAATCAGAAAATTCACAGAAAAATTGTTTTTGATACAGTCAATGAAATTCTTATTCGCAAATTTTCTCCACAGGGATTATTCACCCTGGGACGAAAAAGGTTGAGCCTAGAAGAGCTTCCAAAAGAAGTGCATTTAGAGCTGAATCGTCTTCAGAGGAAGAAAGATTGCAGCCAAGATGACGAGGATGATGGATTTGTGAGAATCTTAACAGAAGATATGAAGCATCAATCGGCAGATTGGGCAGAGTACACTTGTGAGATCCCAGCCTTGGTGTTAGACATTGAGCGCCTAATCTTTAAAGACCTGATTAATGAGGTAGTCACGGGAGAAGTTATGGGCCTGCATAATTGACCAAGGAGGCATTGCAGAGTTGCAGACAACTGTTTACCTAGTATTTTTGCCAAGCTCTACATTTCCTTGTTATGAATGTTTTTCCTATTGGTGCCTAAAACACAATATTTCACGAATGTCATGATACAGGTTTATCTCTGTAGTTGGCAGCACAAAACTTCATGTAAACAAGTAATAGCTTGTTGTGGTCATACCCTATGTACAGAATCTTAAAGCATTACCGCGTACTATAACTAAACTACAGTTAGATGGTAGAAAATACATTGAAGAATATTTTATAACATACAGTAATATTTTTCTCTGTTGTTCTCATCCTGTTAATTAAGAAGGGCAAATCGCAAGCCGTAATTCAAGTGGAATCTTAAAAACAGGTTCATAGAAGATCACACACACACACACAAACTCTCTCTCTCCCCCCACCTCCGAATAAGAAAAACAATATTTTTCATTGATAAAAAGTCAGAAGCAAAACGAATGATCTCACCTAGCAAACCAGCGTAACCTAGAGATAGATTCAACAAACAAGCTAAAAAAACAGAAAAAATAAAGCACAAACCATTCATGGTAAAATCAAGTGATTGTCATTTATCCACAAGTCAACACAAATTTTTTTTTCATAAAATTAATCCTAATTTAAACAATGCCTTTTGGTAAGTTCAGAACTCAGAATGATAGACCAACAAAATAAATCCAAAACTGGTACAACATCATAAAATCGTGTTTAAAGAAACAATTCTATGGAGATTTAACCACATTTGTTTTGTTTCCAAATAGAGTATCTCCTAAATTTTGCTTCCCAAATACCTCTCATCAAGCTTGCATCACTGATATCCAGAAAATCTAGAACTCTGGAATTGTTGAAATGTGAAGTCAATTCTGAAATGGGCAAGGAAGAAATGTAGACCGAAAACACATTTTAGGAAGAAATGTCCTCTAGGATTTGAACAAATGTAGTCTCGCCTCTAATCTTGGCCAGAAATTATATTACCTTGTGCCTTTAACCTAACCAAGTAAGGCACCCATAAACAAAGTCAACACAAAGGACATCTTAAAACAACACATGACTAAAATACCAAAGACAAACCAAATGTCCTTCCCTTGAAGCGGTTCATTTGAAAAACAACAAAAATAGTTAATGTCACATTGCCACTACAACTTTGAGACCTTCAAAAATACAGCTTCCGTGCAACCATTAGTAATTATTGAGCATTATAACAATAAAAGAAATGCAATTGCCAACCTTGTCTGTCCAAGGACACCCTCCCTCGAGCTCTGTGACTGTGTTTTTGTACATATGTGTTCTCCATGTGTGTGAGTAGACATTACTTTCCTGCAAGCATATACCAAAGAGTGGAAAAATACGAAAGGGATTCTTTTCTGGATTCATCATCTGCAGCAGAGTACCTCAATGCAACCATAAGTTTATCTTCTGAAAGGAATGCCACATATTTATGGTTTTTAGTGAATTCCGTAACTTTGAAAATGATATTTGGCAAAATAAGTTTTGAAAAAATTAATTCATCAACAATAAACATAAATTGAAAGCAAACTCAATTTTCCCATTTATTTTCTGACGCTTCCAGATTCGAGTTTGGTCACAGATCAACATAAGAAACCCAATATATTTAAAACATGTTTTTATACATAAGTCTTAACCAAGCCCGCTAGATTTGTATATGAAGAAGATGTTCGCCATTGCCTTTAATTCACTGCAAAAGAGAGACAAAATTGGTGCAAAGAGGGTAATAGTGTTATGGTTAATTATATATGTAAAATATTTATTTAGTTAATTGATATTTATTTTCTTATTCTGAATTTTAGTTATGTTTTGAATGGGTCAAATAGTGTTAGACATATTTTCTCCCTAAGTGAGTTCTCCAATTGTATCATCCTATTTCTTGGGAGAGATAGTGGAAGTCATGGAACAACCTAGTGGTGGGTCTAATTTTTATTTGTATTTAAGCACAATGATCAATGAAAATGGCATCAGATTATTTTGTTGCAAACATATTGTTTGTTTTGGAGGTTTAGATTCCTCGAAAACCTATCTATGAGATCGATTCTCCCTCCAACTGGCCTATAGCTGATTTAATATTCTTAATGAAAACACGAATACAACAAATAGACATATCTCTCTCCCTTCCATTCACCATGAGTTTTCCCAAATTTAGTCCAACGCCAAAAAATGCCTCAACCCCTGTCACCTTTGCACAATTCTGCTGCATCCTTTGTTTCAAGTGAAGAGCCCTCTATCTACCAATAAACCCGTTCTTTTTTGCATAGTTAAAAGAGTGCAAGGGGTATGGGTTACAATTGGAGAACAAGTTTGACTTACTTTTAAGCACAATTAGCTATGCTCTAATGCCACATATCTGAATAAGTAACTTCACGCAAAACTAAATTATAGATGTAATATAAGATATATTTCATGAACTTATATGCCCAAAGTATATGGATAGTGTGTGACTGAGAATCGAACATAAGAAAAAGACTTAGGCCATGTTTGATTTTGCTTAAAAATCTGCTAAAAACCTATGGTTAGTCAAGAATTAATTTTAACCACACATTTAATAGGACTTACAATTTTTATCAACTTTTCAAACACACATTTCATCAACTTTTATCAAAATATACTAAAAAGTTGATTTTTTAACAAAATCAAACAGGCGCGTATTCAATAGGACACACTCATTATCATTGCAATCATCCTCTTTTAAAAAAACCCAACACTGTAGAATCTCGTGCAAGAGTTTATATCATACTAATATAATAATGCCATTATTTAGGCATTTCTATTGTTATTAGGATAAACGAATCTTTTTACACACGATGTGTGTGGAAAGATAGAGTGAATGGTGTACGATATGAGCATAGGGACCAAATATTTTGGACATGAGAAAGGCTGGTGTATAATACATCACTTTCTGTTTTTCTATAGAAAGATATCCATGAAAGAGTCTTCGTTACTTTCAGTTTTCTTGAGGTCATTTGTGTGTTAATTTCTATTGGCTTTGTTCATTAAGTTCTTAGGAAGTTGTTGAATTGATCTCTTATTTGCATTCAATAGAAGCTGCATCACACACGACATGCGTGTAGATGTTAAGGTATTGCTGTGCCAGTGGATTGATTCCTTGGTGATCTGCGTCTTTTTTATATTTAAAGCACTGTTCATGGTTACTGAAGATTGCTAGAACTTGTATGAACACGATGAAACACTTTTTCCATTCTCATTTTGTCAGTCTAGATCTGTAGGGCTGTTTGTTTCTTTGACTTGATCCATCTGTTCTTCTTGAAAATTCTGTTCCGATATTTTTGAAACAGGCAATTCTTGACTTGTTTTTGTTAAAGTGATTTTTTTGAAGGCCGTGTTTCATTTGGAGGATATGTTGTTCTTGAGAATCCACCTTAAATGTATTTCTGTGCACGGAATTGCAACCCAAGAAGGTTAAGAAAAATGTATTTCTGTGCACTGAATTGCAACCCAAGAAGGTTAAGAAAAATTTACCACAGTCCTGAACATGAACATTATAACTCCTGACTTAAGCTTTGCTAAAACCTTGTATGAACACAAAGCAACATCTTTCCTTACTCAATTTTCCTTTCTAGCATGCATATTTTGCAGCATCAGTCCTTGTGCATGGGTCTATTTGGATATGACTTTACAACGCAAAATTTAAATCTGGTGCTCTTTATCATGTGCAGACGGGGATATTAACACAAGCCGGTATCTCTTATAAAACTGTCATGGGGGGTGTACAATTCCTATTTCTATATATCTAATTATTTTTTTGCATTATTTTATTGGTTCAGTAGAGGACAATTGGACAAACGCTCAGAAAGACATTTTCTTTACCTAATCTAAAGAGATAGACTGAATATCTTTTTCTGGAAACTTAATAGAAGGGATATACAATTACATTTTAAACTCGTGTGGCTGTAATGTACATGTAGACAAAATTAAGTCAGCTCAAAGTAAAACAGGATAAATTCTGACATCGCCATTCAAACTTCAAGCAAAGAAGCTATAAATCAGAAGAAACCTTACAATAAATCTTCTCTATACTATCAAGTCGTAACCTACTTTTCTTCCAAATAGTGAATTGTGGACAGATTAACTAAAGAAGAACATAACCATAATTGTCTTTCAGCTGCTAAAAGATCATTTTCATTGGAATCCACCAATTACCAACATCTATTTACTCAAATAAACAACACTCTTTTCATCATCTACTTGAGCAGTAAGCCAGAAACTAATCAAAAGGATATTAAAGAGGGACAAGATATTTGGAAACCAAATTTTCAATTTCAATTACGAAATTATCAATAACAAATGTTCACGGAACAACTACATACCTCAAGAACTCAATAAAAGTGGGGATAATTGCGCCTCTAGACTCTAGCAGTCTGTTAAGCTCATGCAGAGAGAACACTCTAGCTCACTTGATATGACTACCCTGGAACTGGTGTTCGCTGCCAGTTCCCTAAACAAGTATACAGAGTCCATGCCTAATCTACAAATGAGCTACTTCCTGCATATTTTCCCCATTTTCATAGAGAATTTGCTTGGACGTCCTTTTCGTCTCATCTTTTTCATCATGATCGTCACCAAACCAAAGAGCGATTTTCTCGGTATCTGCAGTTTGGTGGCCAATTGGCATACCTAAGGACTTCCTGCTACTTTCGAACTTAAATTGTACATTGTGCCTCCCATTCAAGAGAATATTTCTCCTGACCCCTTTCAATTCAGATGGACTGCTCCAAGCAGCTTCAGTGATGTGTACAGATTGCTCTATAGCTGAAACATGGTTATCCATAACTATGTGGTTCTGATGGCTCCCTGTTGCCTCATCATAAAGTTTAGTGGGAAGAACGGGCAAAGACACCTCCTTTTCCCCAAATTGAAGAGGATGGGCAAGAAATGGATTACTTTCTGCTGCTTTTTGTGCCTTTGCAGCGTCCCCTGGTTCAACAGCCACCCCTTTTTCAAACTGATTAAAAATCAATTTCTGCTGCATATTTAACAGAGGCATCTCAAACTTTTTATTCTGCTCTTCAACCTGCTGTATTATATTATTGATTCCAGTTCCCAATTCTTTCTCATTCCCCATTATTAAATCCTTACAAGTCTCAGGATCTGGGAACTTGGGCAACCAATCAGGTATATGCTCCTCGGGAGGGCTTTCGCCTGTTTGCTTGAAAATGGGGTTCAGTTTCCTTTCTTTTACAACAGGAAAACGAGGAATTGAATACACAAAAGGGATTTCCTCCACTTCTCCAATGAACCTAATAATATCCCTAACAACTGCCGAACCAGAAAGACAATGACTAGAGTCAGAGAACCCCGAAAACCCTTGAATGGAGTCCAAATCCTCCAATCCTTGAATCACATCAAACACATTACCCTCATTCCTATTGGCTAAATTGGCATAAAAATTTGCAGTTCTTCCAACCTCTCTAATGTACCTGACCCCTACATCTGATAAAGTATTCAATGCGCACTGCTGGAAGCTCTGGAACCCTAAGCTCTCGCATACCTGAGCCACAGCAATTCTAGCAATGGCCTCGGAAAAATCATCAATTCCCAACTTCTTGTTCTTCTTTTTCGTCTGGACACTTTCCTTCTCGTTTAAGAATCCGACACTAGCCTTCCCACCTTCATCGCTCATATTCAACAACGCTTCATATCATATCCTTTTCCTATCAAATAACTTCACTCGAAGTGAATTTCCCGCAAATGCAATTCGGCCCAATTATGGCATTTTCACAGGAAATTCATCGAGCCAAGAGAAAAGAATCAAAACCTAGGCTCAAGCATTTTTAGAATGAGGAACGAATTCAACTCAATTCAGTTAAAGAAATTGAAAAGCAGAGAGCACTGAAGGGCTTACCCAAGATTCTAGGGTTTAAAATGGGGCTCGGGTTGAGACGAAGAGAATCTAATCAATTAAGCTGGAGTGATTTAATCAGAGATTAATGAATGATTAGTGGAGAGGTTTGCTTTGGATAAAGACAAATTAAAATCTCTATAAACCCCTCGATCGGGAGAGAAGAAAAGACGAATTGAAATGGGGAGGAGAACTACTGTCGCCACTGTTTACATATTTGAGAAGCATTGGCGAGTTGTACTCTCCAAGTCTGGGGTCCGTTATGTGATAAACTGCGATTTATGATTAAAATAAAATAAACGAATATGAAATTGATGGCACAAAATCCCTAAATGCCGAAAATAAGTTGGAAAGTTACACAAAACATGAGCTATGACAAATTAGATCAATAGAAGAGGAGCGTCAAGACAATAGTGTAAACTGGAATACTTGAATATATAACAAAAAAAAAAAAATAGAAGAGGAGCGTCAAGACGATAGTGGAGTAATAACTTACTAATGCAATAATTAGTAGTTAGTCTAAGAATGATCACTAGTTTCGATTAAGTTGTAGCAGAAATATTTTGTAATAGATTAGTGTATTCACGAGTTTTGTTTGAAAACACACCACGATGAATTGTAAGAGTTGGAGTTGGCATGTATAGATTAGTAATTAGTCTAAAGGATGATCACTCATTTCGACTCTTAAAACAAGTTGTAGCAGATATTTTTCGTAATAGATCAGTGTATTCACGAGTTTTGTTTGAAAACATATCACGATGAATTGTAAGAACTGGAGTTGGCATGTATAGATTAGCTTACAATTTTAGCTATAATTATCTTGTTTGAGGTGATAGTCCAAAAATAACTAACCAAGAGGGGGCTGAATTGGTTTTCTCAAACTTTTTCGAAAAATATTCTCAAAGATGATATTTAAGAAATGAAAATTAATTCACAAAAAATATAAGCAGAATATAAGTAAATAAAAGGGAAGCGAGAGTACAAACGATATTTTTATGAAGGTTCGATCCAACCAATGATCTACGTCCCCCGTTACCAAGCTCTCCAACACGAGCACAGCATTTCGACTATTTTGATTGACTTCTGGTGCAATTCAAACCCTTACAATGTATTCGGTGACTTACAAATAAGGAGCACCGATTCTTATACAATATTGAGCTTTCAAGAGACCTCAATATGGCCCCAAGAATGTAAAGAGATTGATTTGAGTATTTCTCTTTAGATGAATGATAAATCAAGTTTAGTTCTACGAGAGACTAACACTTTAATGAATAGCAATAGATGAGGAAAGCTCAAGTGTTAGAAGAAAACTTTGTTGAGAATGATGAATCAAAAGTTTGATTTAATCAACCAAAGTTTTTCAATAAAAGATATTGAAGATATAAATGCAATGAAGTTTTGAATGAAGTTTTTCAATATGATTCTCTCTATAAATGCTCTTGTAAGTGTTATTAAATGATAATAAATGAAGTGGTATTTATAGAGTTGAATTTTCGTCACTTTCTGTTGAAACGGATGACCAAACAGTCGACCGGTCAGATGGTCAGAACTAGCCGTTAAAAATGCAAAAAAAATCAGAACAGACACTTTTTGGAAAGTGACAGTCAGACGGTCGATCGGTTCACTCAAACGGTCGACCGATTCAACCGGTTTATCAAATAGATTGACCGTTTCCACAGTTTTGAAAAATTGATTTTTGGCTTTGATAAGAATATTTTTATGCAAGTGATAAAAAAAAAATTGAGCTTTCATTCATTGAATTGCTAGAAATAAAAGAGATAATACGTTTACAATTTTATCTAGAATTTTATTCTTCGATCTTGATCTTCGAATCTTGAGATACTTGAACTCTTGTATTAATTTTGACTTGATCTTGACACTGCATGAGAGTCCGATTTGTAGTGCTTTGAATATTACTTGAAAATAGATTGTTAGTAAAACACAACTAATTTGTTTGTTATAATCAAAACATTAAAGTTTAAAGTTAACCCTAGGTCAACAATTTCCCCTTTTTTTATTATGACAAACAATGTGAGAATAGAGATCATAAGATAAAT
The DNA here is from genome assembly GCA_030279155.1 of Forsythia viridissima. NCBI lineage: Eukaryota > Viridiplantae > Streptophyta > Magnoliopsida > Lamiales > Oleaceae > Forsythia > Forsythia viridissima. Next base: position 49,393,344 of record CM059038.1, read on the forward strand.
TAGGGCAAATATATTCCTCCTTTCTTTTTCAAGTGAACATGGTTTTATGAATTTGTATTACATGATACCATTTTGTATTATATTGTATGACAAATTTCCAGATTCATCACATACCAAATGTCCAAGTTATTTTGTCAAAAAAAAAATTCATGTCCAAGTTATTTGGTCAAAAATTTTCTTCATGTCCAAGTAATTTTGTCAAAAAATTTCATCACTTATTCATATGTATCATCACATTCATCAAATTCATCACATCACATATATTTCAAATTCATCTCACATCACATATTTTCCCACTTTTGACATAAACAAAAATGCATAATCGAAACATTAAGGTTAAAACATATTCCCCCTAAATGAAACAAAATGTGCCATTCATTGATAAGATTGAAATCTAAAAACAATCATAGTTCAAAGATACATAAAGGAAAGCTAGAACATATGATTGTTTTAAAAAACATAGAAACAACAAAAGAAATAAATTAGTTCTCCGGTAGAGGAGGCGGAGGAAATTCAGTGCCAAAATAAGCATGAAGTGCTTGTTGGGAGGCAAGCACTTGGTGGAACAATGATTGCACGCTCTCAACCGTCGAGGTGCGGGAGTCGATCCGTCCATTTACTAAATTGAAATGGTCCTCGTTGAAGCCGGAGGTGGAGGATGACAGTCGATGTGATCGTGGTCTTGGCGGAGACGGAGGAGTAGCATGTTCGTCATTACCACCTTCGTCCATTTCTTCGCCACCCTCAAACGGTAATGTAGAAGGACCGGACTCATCGTCAAACTCTTTTGACTTTGCCATCCATTGTCCGTTTTCTTTGACAATTTTCATTCGTTTGAGAGTAAGGATATTGATGGTATCGGTGGCTTTGGGAAGAAGGGCAACCGAGTCACGGAATGAGATTTCGAAGTGTTGAAAATTATTAGTGAGAATCATTCCTTATGGAAGTGCCTTAGGCCTAGTCCCGCCAAGGACGGAGGTCATGTGTTGGATCATTATGTATGAAAAATTGAGTTTACGCCCACGGATGATAGAGTCGAGAAGAAATACATCATAGTGATTAACCTCATCTATATGGCCTTTACGTGGAACAATAATATGGACGATGATGTTATGAAGGACACAACATAGAAGAGTAAGTTGATTCGTGCTAAGACGTATGGCAGCCTCAAAGTGCTTGCCGGTGACGTGACAACAAGCCAAGACCAGGTTGTATTCTTCAGTGTGAGGAATTGTTTTTGTGGTATAAAGGCGAATACCACCTTCCTCAAGATGAAGAAGTGATCAAATAAGTTCTTGAGTGATTCTTATTCGTTTATTTCGAACTAGACATGAGATGCTCGACCTCGGAGAAGAAGTCATGTTTTTATAGAGTTCTTTGACAATAGAAGGGTAAACTTTATCATTTAGCATGAGAATGCTAACTCAGTCCATACCTACGAAAAGATCATCTATGTAAAAGTAGGGGACATCAAAAGTAAACGAGACAAGGTCTACGTTCTTACCAATGAGGACAAGACATTTGGCAATCCAAATTTCTGAGGGAAAATCCTCGTCTTCAGATGATGGAGAAGGTTGTCTTTCATTCCTAGAGCGTTTGACAGCCATTTTAATTCAAGGCATTGAGGTGGAAATGGATTTAGAGACTAGGGTTTAAGTTCGTCCGTTTGGGGTGGATTTTGATGATTCCATGGATAGAAATTGGGGTTTTGCCGGATTTGCGTGTGGAATTGATATGGGTTTTTGATTATGAGTAGAAATTTTGAAGATTGGAAGGAGATTTGATGAATGGGGAGAGATTGGAAGAGAAAAACTGTATGTTCACGCAAAGAAGGAATGAAGAATTTTGAAAAATTCTGAGGTTAAAACTCTGATTTCTGCTTATACGAATGACTGGAAACCTCAGACGATCGACCGTTTAAACTGAATTTTTGAAAACGAACTCTCTGTTCAAACAGATGATTAGACGGACGTCCGGTTTAGTTTAGGCGGACGACCGTTTAAATGAAACGGTCCACCGTTTGGATTTTTCAATTTTTACATAACTCTCTGCATAGACGGATGATGAACCAGATGATCAATTGTTCACGGCCATGATCTGCTGCCCAGATCAGTTCTCCAATTGTTCATCCGTTTAACATCAAACGGACGTCCAATTGGTATAACGGTCGTCCGGTTGGACAATTTTGTAAAATTTTTACCAAAATCATTGATTTAGTCTTTCGTCAAATAACTTTAAAACATATTTGTCATATAAAATGCAATCAATTATAGGAAACATAAAGAGTTAGCCACATATTTCACATTCATCAATTATACCTAAATTTCATCGAATGTATGAAAATCTTTCGAGTGCTAATGGTTTTGTGAGAATATCGGTCAATTGTTTTTCGGTGTTTACAAGCTCCAAAGTTATATCTCCCTTTTGTGCATGGTCTCGTAGAAAGTGATGTCTAATCTCGATGTGTTTGGTACGAGAATGCAAAACATGATTTTTAGATAAATTGATGGCACTAGTGTTATCACACGTAATATGAACTTTTTCAAAGGAAATGTGATAATCATTTAGAGTTTGTTTTATCCATAGGATTTGAGCACAACAACTAGCGGCGGAGATATACTCGGCTTCGGCGGTTGACAAGGCAACGAAATTTTGTTTCTTAGTAAACCAAGAAACTAAAGCAAAGCCTAGAAAATGGCAAGTTCTGCTAGTACTTTTACGGTCAATTGTGCAACCGGCCCAATCGGCATCTGAATAACTAAGTAAATCAAATTGAGTTTCTTCATGATACCAAAGACCTAAAGATCTAGTTCCACTAAGATAACGGAAAATGCGTTTTACGGCACTAAGATGAGAATTCTTAGGATTAGATTGATATTTAGCACATAAGCACACTAAACATAATATCGGGTCTACTAGCGGTTAAATAAAGAAGGGATCCGATCATACTTCAATATTTTGTTTTATCAACGGAAGTACATTGCTCATCTTTATCTAGTTTGATTGATGAGCTCATTGGAATGTTCATTGACTTCAATTCTTCCATTTCAAACTTTTTGAGCATATTCGAGATATACTTGGTTTGACTAATGAATATTCCATCATTAGTTTGTTTGATTTGAAGTCCAAGAAAGAACTTGAGTTCACCCATCATGCTCATCTCAAATTCCCTACTCGTGCACTTAGAAAATTCTTTACATAGGGAAATGTTAGTAGTACCAAAAATGATATCGTCAACATAAATTTGGACAACTATCATATCATTCTTTTTTGTTTTTATAAATAATGTTGTATCTGCCTTACCCATTAAAAAGCCATTTGATAAGAGAAATTTACTTAATCTCTCATACCATACTCTAGGAGCTTGTTTTAAACCATAAAGGACTTTTCTAAGTTTGAAAACTTTGTCCGGATACTTATAATTTTTAAAATCGAGTGGTTGCTCAACAAAAACTTATTCTTGAATGACTCCATTCAAGAATGCACTTTTGACATCCATTTGAAAGATAGTAAAATTCTTATAGTAAGCAAAAGCAAGAAGCATGCGAATTGATTCTAATTTAGCAACCGGTGCAAAGTTTCTTAGAAATCAATACCTTCTTCTTGATTGTAACATTGAGCTACTAATCTAGCTTTGTTACGCACAATTATACTATTTTTATCTCGTTTGTTTCAAAAAACTCATTTTGTGCCAATTACGGTTTGTGAATTTGGTCTAGCAACTAAATTTCAAACATAATTTCTTTCAAATTAATTTAGTTCATCTTGTATAGCTAGAATCCAAAATTCATCAAACTCGACTTCTTTAAAATTCTTTGGCTCGATTTGTGAAAGAAATGCACAATTGTTATGAAAATTTCTAGAAGCATTTCTTTTGCTTACCCCTTTTGATGGATCACCAATGATAAGATCTTTTGGGTGAGAGGGGACAAACCTCCATTCTTTTGGTAATGATGAAGTGTTGAGATCTTTATGAGGTTCTTCTTCATTTTGTTGCATAATCGTTTCCTCCTCATGTTGAATGTTATTTGGATTCCCTTTGTTTTGATTTTGAACACTTAGTTGTTCAAATGAGATTTCTAAATCTTCATCATCAATGACTTTTTATTGTTCAAAAGAGTTAGTTTCATCAAAGACTACGTGCATAGATTCTTCAACTACTAAAATTCTTTTATTAAAAACTCTAAAAGCTTTGTTAGTAGATGAATATCAAAAAAAAAATTCCAACATCGGATTTTGAATCAAATTTTTTCAAGTTTTCTTTTGTGTTTAATATAAAGCATTTACACCCAAAAACTTCAAAGTATCCGATATTGGGAATTCTATTTTTTCAAAATTCATATGGAGTTTTGGTTTTCTTTCGACTAACAAAAACTCTATTTAAAATATAACATGAAGTATTTACGGCTTCGGCCTAAAAGTATTTTGGTAAATTATTTTCATTCAACATAGTACGAGCAATTTCTTGCAATGTTCGATTCTTCCTTTCTACTACACCATTTTGTTGAAGAGTTCTAGGAGCCGAGAAATTATGTTCATATCCATTTGATTTGCAAAACTCATCAAAAGCTATATTTTCAAATTCTCCACCATAATCACTCCTAATTATGGTAATGGTATATCTTTTTTCATTTTAGACTCTTTTGTAAAAATGTTTAAATGCATTTAAAGCTTCATCTTTTAAATTCAAGAAAATGACCCAAATAAATCTTGAAAAATCATCAACAATAACAAATACATAATATTTTTCACTTAAACTAGTTGTTCTAGAGGGTCCAAATAAGTCCATGTGGAGAAGTTGTAAAGGTCTTGAAGTAGATGAATGTTGTTTAAGTTTGAAACAACTCTTTACTTGTTTTCCAAATTGACAAGCATTACAAATTTTATCTTTTTCAAACTTTATATTTGGTAAACCTTTTACAAAGCTATTTTTGGAGATTTTTGAAAGTAAGTCCATGCTAACATGACCTAATCTCCTATGCCATAACCAATAATCATCATTTATACTTGAAAGATATTTTATTTCTTTTTCAAGTTCAAATTCAATAGTTATGATATAAACATCCTTACTTCGGCTCCCTATGAACAATACCTCTTTAGATATAGCATCCTCAATGAGACATTTAGAACAATCAAATTTAATGAGATAACATTTATCACACAAAGCAAGTTATGTTTAAGGTTATCAACTAATAAAATATTTTCAATACAGAGAGAATAACGATTATCAATATTTCCAATGCCTATGATTTTTCATTTGGCATTGTCTCCAAAAGTTACATGACCTCCATCTTTTCTTTTAAGAATTGATAATAATGATCGAGTTCCCGTCATATGTTTTGAACAACCACTATCCAATAACCAATTGCTCTTGACTTTTCGTGGTACCTACAAAAATAATTTTAATTTTTTATTTTTGGTACCCACATAGGTTTGGGTAATTGGTAGTTAGTGTTTGTGAATTCTTTAATCCACTTGTTTTTCTTTTCAAAATATAGTCTTTTTTTAGTTGAACAATTATAAGCAACATGACCAATTTTCTTGCAAAAACTACATGTGATGTTTTGTTGAGAACAATTGGATGATTTCACAAATATGGTTTCAAATGATTTTTGTTTCAAGAGAAGTTTATATCCAATTCTCCCTTTGCTGAACATACATTTTTGCTCACCAAACATTAATTCAAAATTTTTCTTTCCATGGGTAAACTTGTGAATAATGCTTGTTAAATCAACCACTTTTTCTTTCAATGAAACATTTTCCTTAATTAAGGATTTATGATCATATTTTTTCTTTTCAAAGTCCTTTTGTGCAATAAAGAGTTTCTTTACTACTTTTTTCAATAATGAGTATTTATTGTTAAGAATTGATTATTTTGAAACAAGTTTGTCAAATTCTTCAAGAATTTCATCATAAGAGGTAGATAAGACAATATAAGAGTCATTGTTGTTTGTACTTACCTCATCATCAATAGCCATGAAGCATATGTTAGCGATTTCTTTTTGAACTTCATCTTCTTCAAGATCATCTTCATCACTATCGTCCCATGTAGCTTGAAGAACTTTATTTTTGGTGAACTTCTTTTTGTTCAGGTATTCGGTCCTCTTATGACCAGGTTTGTCACAATCATAGCATATGATCTTTTTATTTTTCTCTTCACCTTTATTATCATTCTTTTGAAATCGCATATTGTTTCGAAATCCTCTCAATTTCTTGACAAGAAGAACTAAGTCATCAAGTTCTTCATCACTCATGTTTGTGTTGAATGATCCTTCATCGTTTGTTGATTTCAATGCAATTTGCTTTTTGGGAGGCTCCTTTATTTCTTCTTTGCTTCTTCTTGTTTTCTCCTTTGTTTCGGCATTATTGAGCTTATACGTCATCAATGTTCCATATAGCTCCTCCAATGGATAAGTGTTGATATATTTTGTATTCTCTATCAACATCCTCAAGGAGTTCCAATCTTCTGAGAGAGACCTAAGCATTTTACTCACAAGTTTACCGTTAGTAAACTTTCGATCAAAGCCCTTAAGGCCATTAATAATATCGGTAAAGCGAGTAATCATATCAATAATAGGGTCATCTTACTTCATAAAGAAATTTTCAAAATCTTTTGTCAATAGATTTATTTTAGTTTCTTTAACATTGTTGGTATCTATGTGAGTTATCTCTAATGCATGCCAAATATCATATGCAGAATCACATGTGCTAATACGATTAAACTCATTTCTATCTAAAGCACAATAAAGTAAATTTTTAGCTCTAGCATTCAAAGACAATTTTTTTTTATCCTCTTCATCATATTCTTCTCTAGGCTTAGAAATAATTTGGTCCGATTTATCATCAACTTTAATAATTTTTATAGGCACATATAGACCAAACTTGATGACTTCCCAAATGTTATAATCAATTGATTGAATATAAATCATTATTCTAGTTTTTCAATAATTGTAATGGGTGCCATTAAAGAATGGAGGACGATTTGTAGAGTGACCCTCAAGATTTTGAATATTTTGGTTAGCCATTACTCAAGATTGTGTAATCTTCAAAGAAATGAGCACTTTGCTCTGATACCAATTGATAGCCCAAGAATAACTAACCAAGAGAGGGGTGGATTGGTTTTCTCAAACTTTTTCAAAAAATATTCTCAAAGATGATATTTAAGAAATGAAAATTAATTCACAAAAAATATAAGTAAATAAAAGGGAAGAGAAAGTACAAACGATATTTTTATGGAGGTTCGATCCAACCAATGATCTACGTCCCCCGTTACCAAACTCTCCAACATGAGCACGGCCTTTCCACTATTTTGATTGACTTATGGTGCAATTCAAACCCTTACAATGTATCTGGTGACTTACAAACAAGGAGCACCGATTCTTATACAATATTGAGATTTCAAGGGACCTCAATATGACCCAAGAATGTAAAGAGATTGATTTGAGTATTGTGTTGCACTCATTTGCCTTCAAATTCCACCACCATTACCGCTCTGCCTTCGACTACCACCATTGTCGCGCACATACATCTATTGTCACTGTCACACAACCTAAACCCAGCCCAACTTCTCCTTCCCAACCTGACACTAGTCAAACCCTAACACATCTACAAACCACCAAACTCCTCCACATTCACAATGTAATTAACACCACAACCACAGTCTGACTCTACCACAAACGATCATTTCCTTCCACCACCATTGTCGCTAGATTGTCACAGTGTCAATTTATTGCAATTGTCGCCGTTCACCACCACATTCTTCCACCATGATCTAACCGCAGTGAATCTCGATACTATTTAACTATCATAAATCATTTCATATCTGAAATGGATGATGAGAGAGGTGGTGGATGTGGTTTCAAATGTTGCTGGTGGTGGTGGTGGTGGTGAACAGTATACGAAACAATATATTTGGAATTAAAAACAATGGCCAATATTTTTGAAATTATGAAGAAAAAAAATGAAGAATTTCAAACAATGAAGGGTATTGGGCGTAATTTTTCCAAAGTGAAGTATTGCTTTTTGCCTAGTTTGGCAGATAGAGCACGTGGAATAACTTGTCCATTTACTTTGCCGTGCTTAAAAATAATACATAATGGTCTTTGATAAAAATAATTAAGAGAAATTAGCTATATTATGATTAAATAAATAATATTTACCACCAAAAGAGGAGCAAAGAGATGTGACGATGTTAATATGATCAAACAAATAAGTGTATTTTTATTATATAATATCTTGAAAATACTAACTTTTAAATTTTCAATATTGTTACTATCATTGTCACCATCAACTCTCGGCAAACTACATTTTCTATCGTGACTACACTCTCATTCTACATGTGTATGTTTATGTATGCATTTCAATATTATTAAATTTTTTATCAATTAAAATTAAGTAATAAGGTAATTAAAATCGATAAATCCGCTTAATTAAAATACATTTCCATAGACAAATATGTAAATAAACTTCATCAGACAAAATAATTCTTTTATGGAGTCATTAGATTGATTATCAATTAAGTGGCAATTTCTTAAAATATAACTGGAGAAACATTTCATAAGTGGATAATCTTAAAATATGTTTTGGTTTAGGGATGGCAATGGGGCGGGTCGGTCCCACCAATCACCTCGTGATTTTATTTTTTATTTTTTTTGTTAAACTGAAAAATAATTAAAAAAATACAAATGTTTTTAATATTTGTACCAAACAAAACAAAAAAATTATAAGATATGGGTTGTGGTGTAGTGGTTAAGATTGGTAGTTTATAAGTTTCAACCTGGTTCGATTCCTCTTTAGTCCATTTTTAGTGAAAATTATAATTTCTACTATATTTTATGATTTTTCAAAAAAAAAAAATTGAGGGGTGGAGCGTGTCCGGGGCGGCTGATTTTTTTGGCATCCCTATTTTGGTTCATATAAAAAATTCAACTAGCCTAGTGATTTCTAGCGTCAGCTCATATTTGTTTTTTGTAATAATTAATTAATTCCTAGTACCTAATAATTATTTTTATTCTTAAGAATTTGAACTAATTCTCTCCCTTCTCCATAAATTATTTAAGGTAAGAACCATTCCATTTTCTTAAGATGAACTAAAAACTTTTCCAATGTTTGAAAACCATACCAAGTGAATATGTACCAAACTTGTTTAGGGATCTTTCAAATCTTGACTTTTTACTAGTCATACGAAAGTTCTTACTTATTTGTTTAGTTCTCCGAAATGGAATTTCTTTAAAAACTACTCTATTTGTCTAGCTCTACTGGTACTGTCAAAATAAAGATACGGACAAGATTCTCACCCTCTATTTCTGATTAACTATTCGTCTAGTTTTGTCAAAAGTCAAGTTTTTTTTACAAATTTTGATAGAAGTTAATAAATGTTGTAAATCCTATAAAATGTACGATTAAAATTAATTGTTGACTCTGACTTTAACTATTTAAAAAGATTTTAAGCAAAATCAAACAAAGGTTGAGGAAATAAAGTGGGTTCGAGGAAAAATGTTAATGAATTCTTAAGCTCTTGATTTAACCAAAAAAAAAAAAATTGATCCAGTACTGTTCTTACTTAGCGCTTGATTGGTGAAGTTTTTTAACAGATTTTGATAAAAAGTTAATAAAATATGTGGTTGAGCCCATTTTTTATGTTTTTTTAGCTATAGAATAAATATTAGATATGCTCGGTACATCGTACAAGAATATGGAGGACAAGATTATGAGATTTTGTATTAAGGTGGATTATGATGCATTATTTTTGTATTACTTTGGTTGCTACACAGTATTATAAAATGCACAATATTGGGAAATAAAAAAATTATGACAATATTTTATTTATAAGCAGTTTTTTAGTCATAAGTGATTTTTGTATGTATAAAACATTTTTTACTTATACGTCATTTTTAATTTACAAGTAACATTTTTATTTACAAGTGATTTTTTTTTTTGTCAAATAAATATTTTTTTTACTCGTGAAATTTTACTTATAAGTATACTTATACGTAAATTATTCTTATAGCTGAATTTTTTATAAGCTTTTTTGTCTTATTAGTGAATTTTTACTTATATGAGAATTTTTTGAACTTATAAGTGATTTTTTAACTTATAAATGATTTTTTTTTTACTTATAAGTACTCTTATAACTCATGGGGTGAATTTTTTTTACTTAAAGGTAACTTTTTACTGAAAAGTAAATTTATTTATATTATAAACTTATTTACTTATAAGTATACCTATTTTAATTTAACTAAGTTTCTTTTTCTTATTCATGAAATGGTGATTAGTAATACAGTCTAAACTGATCTCATAGATTATTTTAATCGAATTGATTAAAGAGGGATAAGCAACTTACATCAACTGCCGCATATAATTAAATTAATCTTTATTTGATCTAATACGACGTGCCAAACGTACCAGTAGCCATTGCGTATACAAAAAATAAATAGAAACAACTTATTAAATAGGAAAATCTACAAAATACACCCTGCATTTATAGGGTGTATTACAAGTTGCATACCATATTTTGCATATTTACATTCTCCATTTTGCATTGTGATAACAAAAAGGGTAATTATACTAATATTTTTTATTATCTACACTACGCTTTAATTATAATGAAGGTCCCTCACTTTTGACATTTTGGCACTTATGTTCTTAATTTTTTTTCGTCGCATTTTTTTTCATTAGCTTTCAATTTATTTTCACTTCTTATCTCAGATAACAATTTTTATCCAAATATTCTGTTAATGTGCATTAAAATGAGGGTAAATATTTTGTCAAAATTTGATAATTGTTATTTATTTTGCTTATTTAGAAACACGAGAAGCAAAAAAATCTTTTTAATTACCACCTCTTAATTAATTTTTTAGACTGTAACTATTATTAAAGACAAAGATAAATTGTGCAAATTAATAGGTTGATGATAATAAGAGTGTAATAAAAAACAGTTACATAAATGCGAAAATGAGCAATAATTGGAAACATTCATTGCAACAGAAATGTGGTGTAATTAACAAAAAAATGTAGTTTGAATATAATTATACATTAAATAACTATGGGTAATTATATTCACACTACAAAATTTACTTGTTGCACTACATTTTAATTGCATTTAAGGTCCTCGATCTTTATTCATTGTAGCATGTATGTCATCAATTTTTTTTCGTCATTTTTTTATCCTCAATCTTTCATTAATTAGTACATCTCGTCTTTAATAAAAGTTCACTTCCAAAAGGTCCGTTTGTAAGGAGCAAAACTATTTATTTGCCCATCATATATATTTTTTTAAAAAAAATAATAAATACAAAAGTGTGACAAAATATTTTTATCTCATTTCAAAGCACGTAAAATAAAATATTTTAACAAAAATCATCATCAATGACGAGGTGTGCTAATTAATTAGAAGGTAAAAGATAAGAATTTAAAAAAAAAAGGTTAGGGACATAAGTATTATAATATGCAAAAATTGAGGACCTTAAATTTAATTAAAATGTGGTGCAACAAAGAAAAATTGTAGTGGCAATATAATCACCCAATAACTATAGATGTGAAGAAGGAAAAATATTTTGAGCTTCTCTTGAAGTTTCTTAAGAAGTAATAACTCGTTGATCTATCGGTCTCAATTGTCCGTTTTTAATTGGAAAAAGAAAAAGAAAAGGCATCCGGTGTTATTAATTATATTTTGACAATTACTTATAAGAACCAAATTTTTATCGAAATTCCTAGAAATTAAAGAAAAAATGGATGAAAGACTACTCAAACATAAAACTAAAAATAATTTGACTTATAATTAATTAGGCCAAAGGAATATGATAGATACATATATATAGATGCAACCCAATGGGGGACCCTCCTAGAAAAAATTGCAGTGGTCGGTGGTCCCTTGTTCTATACGCATACAATGATAATAAAGACCACAGCTTCCAAACCCTAATTGCTTTGTACCTCCAATCCTTTTCTTGATTTTAGGACCACACACTATGACACGACCCGTCCCGAATCATCCTAGTGGACCCAAGACGTGCCGTGCGCCGATGATGGATGCCAGCTGGATGCCGGACCCACCATTAAGGCTACTTAGACTTTCCTACGACTGATCGACTTTTCCTTTAACTAAAAAGATTTTATAAAAATTTTGACAGAGTCTCCTTTGTAAATTGAACAAACCCAAACCTGAAAAGCAACAAATTTCGCAAAACACAAAATATACAATACCAAATGGGGTCCACTTGTCCCCTAATATGAACCAATCAAAAGTAAAGTATAGCCAAATCAACCATTTCCACTATCATTTACAAAACAGCCTGAATTTATAACATTTACATCCCAAAAGGCGGCAAGCCCCCATCTAACCTCAACATGCCATAAATAATACCAAAATAAATCATCAAAGAACCTAGAACATATTTTCCCAAAAATAAATGACATGCTCGATGGGTATGAATCATACAAACTAATTCTCGTATGGCTCTGGCTCAACAATCGACAGGCTCTTCAAAAGCTGCTCAAAATTCAACTACTACCTGAGTAAGAAAGTATAGAAAATCTGTGAGCTAATAGCTCAGTGAGTGGAGAGTTCATAATAAATCAAAATTTTCAAGAAACTGATTTCTCATATTATACATACGTACTGAGTAATTGCAAACTGTAAGTCATAAAGAAACTGCATAATCTGATAATTTAGTAAATCTGAAAAGAAGTGCCATCAGATAATAACATACATAAACATGAGTTTCTGTAAACTAAATAAGCTGTCATATACTGAAAAATCACACCAGAATGTATCATGAATCACTGATAATCTGAAATCTGTAATCTGTAATCTGTACTCTGGTCATACACTGTGGAAACAGATTCACACCAGTGCAGAGCGGGTAAAATCACCATATCTGGTCATACGCGCGTAGACTAGCTGAGCACTCCCGTACACGGCCCAAGGCCCCTCTGTGTACAAAAGTGGGTCTCAAGGATCTCTGAAATAAGCACCCTTATACACGGCCCGAAGCCCCTCTGTGCATAAGAGTGGGTCATAAAGACCTCTCGTAATATACCCTAGTACACGGCTCAAAGCCCCTCTGTGCACTAGAGTAGATAACAGTATCATCAAGTACTTTCTGGTGGTTTTATAAACTGTATCTAAATAATGGCATTTCTCATGATAAAACATAACAATAACTTGCAATAATAGAACTGAATTTGTTTATAAAATCTATTATATTCTAAAAATCATGCTTGTCTTTATAATAATTTTGTAGCTAAAACACATGGTATTTAAATTCTCATATTTTGAAAAATAAGTTTTTCCACTCACAGAGCCTTGGCTAGGACTAAGTTGGTCGGTATGCTGCACCAACTTCCTCGTCACCTCCTGAAATAGAATATAATTGCTCGAATAAATAAATAATCATCCCAAGTGATACTAATTATTAGAAACAAGGCTAAGCTTAACTTACTATACTTAAGCAAAACTTATTCAAAATTACTTTACTCACTTGGATCTCATCCTTATTCTAATTCACCACTTATTCAACAACATATAATTTTCCTTAACATTCTCAACATTTTCTAATCTTCCATAAGGCCCAAAAATAATCTCCTTTATATCACATTCACTTAAAAGACCCAAATATAAATTATAGGGTTTGCTAAAACCATCATTCCAAGCTTATTACATAAATAACCCAACATAAGCCTTAATATCCTCAAAATAGCTTACATATCTAAATTAACTCACTATGTCAAGAACCCTAAAAATTCATCCATTAAATCCTTCATTTAACATGCAAATATAGCTCATAATACTAAAAATAACTTATCTCCTTACATAACATTCACATTGAAGCCCATAAGCAAAAACCCTAATTTTTAACTCATTTCTAAAATAAGAAGATTCTTGCTTACCTCTTGAAAATAGAGAAGAAATAGAGAACCCAAGCTAAAAATCGATTTGGCCGGCGGCTTCCTCTTCCTCTTCTTCTTTTCCTTTTCTTTTTTCTTTTCTTTTTCCCTTTCCTTCTCTTCTCTGGCCACGGTCTCTGCTTCTCTCTGCGTATGTCACTGTAGAGCCAAGAGAATTGATCCAAATTCATTTTACAATCAAGCCAAATTGCAACTTAAGCCCCCAACTTCCATATAGTGACATTTAAATCCTTAAATAATCAAAATTTTATAAAATAGCCCAAAACAATTTATTCATTTAATTTAAGCCCAACTTTGACTATTTGACTTAGACTTGACCCGAAATTTCATTGACTTTGACTTAAATAGAATTTGACTTTGACTAAATTAAAACGGGTCGTAACAATCTTACCTCCTTCAAAGAATTTCGTCCTCGAAATTCGATCGGCTAGGCTTGAAATAATTGAGGAAATTGAGCACGCATATGATCCTCATTCTCCCAGGTAGCCTCCTCTATCGAATGATTCTTCCAAAGAACCTTAACTAGCGAAATGATCTTGTTTCGCTGAACTTGATCCTTTCTGTCTAAGATCTGAACTGGTTCCTCTTCATAGGTCAAGTTTTCCTTCAATTCCACTGGTTGAGATTCCAAAATATGCGAGGGATCTGGAATATACTTCCGAAGCATAGAGACATGGAATACATCATGAATTCTAGATAACTCAACTGGCAAAGCTAACCGATAAGCAACTGGCCCAATCCGCTCAATAATTTCATAAGGCCCAATATATCGAGGACTTAACTTTCCCCGCTTGCCAAATCTCAAAACACCCTTCCATGGAGATAATTTTAGGAAAACTTTATCCCCAACTTCAAATTCGAGATCTCTTCTCCTCTTGTCTGCATAGCTCTTCTGTCTATCCCGAGCTACCTCCAATTTTTCTTTAATCACCTTCACATTCTCCGAAGTGATTTGAACCAATTCAGGACCTACTAATTTTCTTTCCCCAACTTCATTCCAGCAAACTGGTGTTCTACATTTTCTGCCGTATAATGCTTCAAAAGGAGCCATCTCAATACTGGAGTGGTAACTGTTATTATAAGCAAACTCCATCAAGGACAAATGAGTATCCCAGTTACCTTTGAACTGTAGAACACAAGCTCGCAACATATCCTCTAGGGTCTGTATGGTTCTCTCTGATTGACCATCTGTCTGAGGGTGAAAAGCTGTGCTGAAATGTAGCTTAGTGCCCATAGCCGCTTGCAAACTAGGCCAGAATTTAGATGTAAACCGCGGATCTCTATCTGACACAATAGACACTGGAGCACCGTATAAGCTGACTATCTCATCTACATACAACTTTGCCAACTTGTTCAAAGTGTAAGTAGCTTTGATCGGTAAGAACCTCGCAACCTTGGTCAAACGATCCACAATAACCCAAACACCATCATGACCATTCTGAGTACGAGGAAGACCAAACAAGAAGTCCATAGTAATATGCTCCCACTTCCATTCTGGAATAGGCAACGGTTGTAAAAGTCCAGCTGCTTTCTGACGAATTGGCTTTACCTGCTGACAAATGAGACATTTAGATACAAACTCCGCTATTTCCCTCTTCATACCTGGCCACCAGTAATGCTCTTTCAATATGTGGTACATTTTAGTACTGCCTGGGTGCATCGCATAGGCCGAACTGTGTGCCTCTTCTAAAATTTCTTTCTTCAATTCTGAAACATCAGGAACACAGAGTCGACTTCCCATAACCAAAGCACCATCGCCTCGAATTGCATAATCTGTCCGCAGACCAGTACTAACCTCCGCTCTCAATAATCTAAGTGTAAGATCATGAGATTGAGCTTCTCTAACCCTGTCAATCAAAGTAGGTCTCACCTGAAAATGAGCTAAAACTGCTCCAGAAGTAGTAGCTGACAATTGGGCATGCAATTTTCTGAACTCACAAAACAAAGAAGCACATACTGCACTGGATTGAGATGAACTGCTAGTCTTTCTACTAAGAGCATCAGCAACTACGTTAGCTTTCCCTGGATGATAATCAATTCTGCAATCATAATCCTTTATCAACTCTAACCATCTCCTTTGCCTCAAATTCAAGTCCTTCTGATCGAAAATGTACTTCAAACTTTTGTGATCTGTGAATATCTGGCATTTCTCACCATAAAGGTAATGCCTCCAAATCTTCAAAGCCAACACCACTGCAGCCAATTCTAAGTCATGTGTTGGGTAGTTTAACTCATGCTTCTTCAATTGTCTCGAAGCATAAGCTATAACCTTTCCATTCTGCATCAAAACACAACCCAAGCCCTGTCGAGAAGCATCACTATAAATCACAAACTCTTCACCTGGAGATGGAAGAGTAAGTATGGGAGCAGAAACTAGTCTGTTCTTCAACTCTCGAAAGCTCTTATCACACTCTTCACTCCACACGAATTTAGAATTCTTTCGAGTCAGACTAGTCAAAGGAAGAGCAATTCTGGAGAATCCTTCCACGAACCGACGATAATAACCTGCCAGTCCAAGAAAACTCCGAACTTCTGTCACATTTGTAGGGCGTTCCCATCTCATCACTGCTTCAGTCTTGATAGGATCTACATAAATGCCTTCTGCTGAGATGACATGGCCCAGAAATACCACTTGGTCAAGCCAAAATTCACATTTGCTGAACTTAGCATACAATTGTTTATCTCGCAAAGTCTGTAAAATAATCTTCAAATGCTCGGCATGCTCCTCGCGACTGCGAGAATAAACTAATATATCATCAATAAAGACAATAACAAATCTATCCAAGTATGGATGAAGCACCCTGTTCATCAAATCCATAAATGCTGCTGGAGCATTAGTTAGCCCAAATGACATCACAAGGAACTCATAATGTCCATACCGAGACCTAAAAGCAGTCTTTGGTACATCGACATCTCTGATCTTAAGCTGATGATACCCTGAACGCAAGTCGATCTTAGAAAATACAGTAGCACCCCGAAGTTGATCAAACAAGTCATCAATACGAGGTAGAGGGTATTTATTACGAATCGTCACTTTGTTCAACTGTCTGTAGTCGATACATAATCTCATTGTGCCATCTTTCTTCTTCACAAATAAGACTGGTGCTCCCCACGGGGATACACTGGGTCTAATGAAACCCTTATCGACTAGTTCTTGCAACTGCACTTTCAATTCCTTCAGCTCTACTGGGGCCATTCTGTAAGGTGCCTGAGAGATAGGAGTTGTCCCTGGAATCAAATCAATAGTGAACTCGATTTCTCTATCTGGCGGTAATCCCGGAAGATCTTCTGGAAATACATCAGGAAAATCCCGCACAACAGGAATATCATCCAATTTCAGCTTAGTAATCTGACTGTCAATTACATAAGCCAAATATGCCTGACACCCCTTTTTAAGAAATTTTCTAGCATCAAGTGCAGATATTATGCAAGACGGTAAAATTCTCCGCTCACCACTAAGAATAATTTCAGACTCTCCTGGCCTTCGGAATACAACTTCTTTGCGAAAGCAATCAACTGAAGCACGATTTGCGGCTAAGAAGTCCATGCCCAAAATAATATCAAAGTCATGAATATCAAGAGGAATCAGATTAGCCTTCAATTCCTGATCATTCACTTTAATCACACAGTCCTTATACACACTGTTAGCTAAAAGTGAATCTCCTACTGGAGTCGCCACAACTAAGTCACTATCTAGTGGTTCCAACATACAATCCGCATAGATAGCAAGTGCATAGGAAATAAATGAATGTGTGGCACCTGAATCAATTAAACAACGAGCATTTCTGTCAAAAATAGACAACGTACCCATGACTACGTCTGGTGACTCCTCTGCATCCTGCTGAGTCACTGCAAAAACTTTCCCCTGAGTCCTGGGACGTCCTGCCTGACCTTTCTGTTGAACACCACTACTACTGGTGATGTTTGCCTGTACTCCTCCAGTAGACCCTCCTGCTTTACTTGCCCCGGTATTCTGATTCTGATCGTATCTAGAAGCACCGACACTTGCCTGTGAAAACATCGTCTGTGATCTACCACCCTCCTGAAACTGAGCTGGGCAATCTCTCTTCATGTGTCCTACCTGACCACACCGATAACAGCCGCTAGTTCCTTTAAGGCAATCTCCTAGGTGGAATCTCCCACAAGACTGGCAAGGAGGAAATCTGGTACCACTAGAACCATCACTCTGTCTTGAACCAAAAGTTCTCTGAAAAGAGCCCTGACTCTGAGATCGGCTACTAACTGGCTGCTGTACTGAACCGTGGCTAGATCCTGAACTCTGACCCCGTCCAGACTTGGTCTTGAAACTACCGGTATTGGCAACACCTGGCCAAAACCCACGTCTATCTTTCTGAGATGCGCCCCTAGAAGTCCAAGTCCCGGTCTGACCACCACTGCCTTTGAATTTCATTTGATCTCTCTGAATCTGCCTTTCTGAAATACTCTTCTCGACTCTTAAAGCAGACTCTACAAGTTTTCCAAATTCTGTCCACTCTGCAGATGTTACAGAAGTCCTGATATCTTCTCTCAACCCATCCTCAAAACGCCTACACCTATCGTTTTCATCAGCCACCAAGACTTGAGCATACTTTGAGAGTTCAACGAACTTTTTCTGGTACTCAGAAACTGTCATACACCCCTGTACTAACTTCAAGAATTCACTTTGCTTTGCATTTTTGTACGAACGAGGATAGTAAGTATCATAAAAAGCACGCCTGAAGTCCACCCAAGTGATGACACTAGGATCTGCATATTTAGTCCGTAATGACCGCCACCAATCATTTGCTCCTTCCTCCAACAAGAAAGTAGCAAGGCGCAACTTCTTGTTGTCAGGACAATCCATGACATCAAAAACCTTCTCAATTTTATCCATCCAGGCCTCAGCTACCGCTGGATCAGATGCACCTGTAAAAACCTTAGCCCCCAATTTTCTTGCCCGCTCAATACTATGGTCTTTATCAGGATTGTGTTGCATTTGCAAAGCCGATGCAACAGCAGCAGCAAATTTTTCTGCAATTTGGTCAGTCTCAACCGCATTTCTCTGTGGAGGCTGCTCATGGGTTCGATGAACTGATTCATCAACCCTACTAGTCTCTCTAACATCCTCTGAATCAGGAGCATTGTGAGTTTCTGGCAACTCACCTCGGAGCCTGCGTTGTTTGCCACCACGAGCCATGACTCACCTATAAAATGGGAATAACATGTCTTAAAACAAGTTTATGATACATGTGATGCAAGTCTATAGACCTATGACCATGCTCTGATACCAACTTGACACGACCCGTCCCGAATCATCCTAGTGGACCCAAGACGTGCCGTGCGCCGATGATGGATGCCAGCTGGATGCCGGACCCACCATTAAGGCTACTTAGACTTTCCTACGACTGATCGACTTTTCCTTTAACTAAAAAGATTTTATAAAAATTTTGACAGAGTCTCCTTTGTAAATTGAACAAACCCAAACCTGAAAAGCAACAAATTTCGCAAAACACAAAATATACAATACCAAATGGGGTCCACTTGTCCCCTAATATGAACCAATCAAAAGTAAAGTATAGCCAAATCAACCATTTCCACTATCATTTACAAAACAGCCTGAATTTATAACATTTACATCCCAAAAGGCGGCAAGCCCCCATCTAACCTCAACATGCCATAAATAATACCAAAATAAATCATCAAAGAACCTAGAACATATTTTCCCAAAAATAAATGACATGCTCGATGGGTATGAATCATACAAACTAATTCTCGTATGGCTCTGGCTCAACAATCGACAGGCTCTTCAAAAGCTGCTCAAAATTCAACTACTACCTGAGTAAGAAAGTATAGAAAATCTGTGAGCTAATAGCTCAGTGAGTGGAGAGTTCATAATAAATCAAAATTTTCAAGAAACTGATTTCTCATATTATACATACGTACTGAGTAATTGCAAACTGTAAGTCATAAAGAAACTGCATAATCTGATAATTTAGTAAATCTGAAAAGAAGTGCCATCAGATAATAACATACATAAACATGAGTTTCTGTAAACTAAATAAGCTGTCATATACTGAAAAATCACACCAGAATGTATCATGAATCACTGATAATCTGAAATCTGTAATCTGTAATCTGTACTCTGGTCATACACTGTGGAAACAGATTCACACCAGTGCAGAGCGGGTAAAATCACCATATCTGGTCATACGCGCGTAGACTAGCTGAGCACTCCCGTACACGGCCCAAGGCCCCTCTGTGTACAAAAGTGGGTCTCAAGGATCTCTGAAATAAGCACCCTTATACACGGCCCGAAGCCCCTCTGTGCATAAGAGTGGGTCATAAAGACCTCTCGTAATATACCCTAGTACACGGCTCAAAGCCCCTCTGTGCACTAGAGTAGATAACAGTATCATCAAGTACTTTCTGGTGGTTTTATAAACTGTATCTAAATAATGGCATTTCTCATGATAAAACATAACAATAACTTGCAATAATAGAACTGAATTTGTTTATAAAATCTATTATATTCTAAAAATCATGCTTGTCTTTATAATAATTTTGTAGCTAAAACACATGGTATTTAAATTCTCATATTTTGAAAAATAAGTTTTTCCACTCACAGAGCCTTGGCTAGGACTAAGTTGGTCGGTATGCTGCACCAACTTCCTCGTCACCTCCTGAAATAGAATATAATTGCTCGAATAAATAAATAATCATCCCAAGTGATACTAATTATTAGAAACAAGGCTAAGCTTAACTTACTATACTTAAGCAAAACTTATTCAAAATTACTTTACTCACTTGGATCTCATCCTTATTCTAATTCACCACTTATTCAACAACATATAATTTTCCTTAACATTCTCAACATTTTCTAATCTTCCATAAGGCCCAAAAATAATCTCCTTTATATCACATTCACTTAAAAGACCCAAATATAAATTATAGGGTTTGCTAAAACCATCATTCCAAGCTTATTACATAAATAACCCAACATAAGCCTTAATATCCTCAAAATAGCTTACATATCTAAATTAACTCACTATGTCAAGAACCCTAAAAATTCATCCATTAAATCCTTCATTTAACATGCAAATATAGCTCATAATACTAAAAATAACTTATCTCCTTACATAACATTCACATTGAAGCCCATAAGCAAAAACCCTAATTTTTAACTCATTTCTAAAATAAGAAGATTCTTGCTTACCTCTTGAAAATAGAGAAGAAATAGAGAACCCAAGCTAAAAATCGATTTGGCCGGCGGCTTCCTCTTCCTCTTCTTCTTTTCCTTTTCTTTTTTCTTTTCTTTTTCCCTTTCCTTCTCTTCTCTGGCCACGGTCTCTGCTTCTCTCTGCGTATGTCACTGTAGAGCCAAGAGAATTGATCCAAATTCATTTTACAATCAAGCCAAATTGCAACTTAAGCCCCCAACTTCCATATAGTGACATTTAAATCCTTAAATAATCAAAATTTTATAAAATAGCCCAAAACAATTTATTCATTTAATTTAAGCCCAACTTTGACTATTTGACTTAGACTTGACCCGAAATTTCATTGACTTTGACTTAAATAGAATTTGACTTTGACTAAATTAAAACGGGTCGTAACACACTATCTTTTCATCTTTGATGCCCACTTTGAAGGAACCCTTTCAGATTACGTTTAATTTGCTTCTTCTTCATCGACTAGTATTTTGTTGGATCTTGCGTAAAGTTGACAATACTGAGCCTGTCTCATTCATCCAAGAACACAAAATACTGCACTTCTTTTTGTTATTTTTCGTTCTACTGATCATAAGCAGCAGGATCATCCTATCTCAGAATTGGTATATAAAAGTGAAATCAAGACATCGCGTTTGCTTGGGGACCATGTTAGGGCTTCACGGTTCAAGAAATTCTGGTATTAGACCAGTATTCTGGGCCATGTGTCCTGGAAATTTCTAAAATGAACTGAGGCTGAGAGGGTTGAAGGGAGGTAGTGAATCGAGATGTTTGTTCTTTCTCAGGGATCTATGGAACAACTCCTCGTAGAGGTGTCGACCCCAACTATTGTCTATGTATGACATATATAATTTATACTAGATCTATCAGCTATATATCAAGACGTCAAGGGGTTACCTATATATATGTTGATTTAGAGATTAAAGAACGAGGAAGTACGAGCAGAAAGTTAATTTAGGACATTTCATGGTCAAAGTAAAGCACATTTTGCAAGAGACTTGTATAATTCATGGATATTTTGAAGAAAACTTCAATGGAAAACATATATATAGAATTACTTGAACCAAATTAAAATAGGGAACAACCAATATATATAGAATTACACCAAAACAATCACAATTTCAAACTTTTCACTGTGATCAAACAATCCTTGAGACAATAAATATTAACTATAACCACAAAATCTTATGTAGTCATCTTCCAGTATAGTAAAATAGAGTCATATCATCAGGTGTAAAACTGACCTCAGTTTATCATTTCCCAGCAGCACAATGAAGAGAATTGGCGAAATCATCCATAAAATCACAACCTTGATGAAGAGCATGCTGTAGAAAACTTCAATCGATGCTAAGAATGTTAATACCATCAATCAAAAAGCAGAAAACTTAGACGGGCTCATGAAATTCTTCGTGTTTGTTTGGCTCCCTTCCACTGTTGTTTTGGGAAGGGAGAAGACTTGCTGTCATGCCGAAATGAAATTGTCTAACTGGTTGAGTCGTGGAGTGAACAGGTGAAGTAAGGGAATTTGATAGTTGGGAATTTGGATTCAACATCTGAAAGTTTACTTGTTTTGGATCAAATTCTTCGGGTGAAGGAAAATAAGATTGTGTCATTCTAGGTTGATAAACAAGAACCTGATGAGATCCTGATGGGACGGACACTGCTGAAGAAGGCAATGGCACAAGGTTGAAGTTGTGGAAATCTTCTGGTTGGGCTGTCAATCCAGCGCTTCCCGATTGAGATAATGACAGATTTGAAGGATCCCATCTGAGAAAAGAATTATAAGGCATTGCATTGTTTAGAAAACCTGGATGAGAAGATTGATTTGGCCTCGGGAAAAGATTGTTTGCAGAAACATATGCTTCTTCTCCCTCCAGCTGGTTACATTGTTTTTCATCTTCATTTCTTGCCATAGTTGCTTCTCCTGCAACATCCTTAGACTTGTCCCCTCTTAGTTCTGTTCGGGATTGTTTTTGTTCATTCCAATCAAAACCGCAACTAATCTTTAGAACTTCTTTATCAGACTGAGGAGGTCTAAATCCATGAGAATTTAGCATTGGATGAAGGTTTTGGCCAAAGCTCCCTGGAGGGATTTGGAGAGGGGGAAGTTCATCAATTTCATGCTTTGCAGCATTAAGCAACCAATCAACCACCTTACTCGGCTGATTTAGCCCTAATCGATCTTGAAGATCATATAATTGAATCGCAGTAGGAACAGAAAGCCTTACGCGCCGGTCTCTTAGGCCCCTTATAGTACAGACTTTGCTATGCCTATCTTTTCCTCCAAATGCTCGTGATACTCGAACAATTCGTGGATCCTTTAACCTGGACCAAGATGTTGAACTGGACGAAGAAATTTTGCCAACGTCACTTGTGTTGCTCTCCGATTTTGTGTTGAAATCTACTTCCCTTGTAGTCATCTTGTGTACTCTTTCATAATTGGGAAAAATAAATCAAACTAATTAATTAACTGTTCCAAGATGAGGAGGATGTTGAATCTTCTGTCCCTCCTAAATTATTTCTTTGAATAAGCTTCCTCTCCCAGTTCCTAGCTCATGATCTTCTGTTGCCAGAGAATGAAACGTAAAAAGATGGAAATCAGCAAAACGATCAGGAAATTTCTGCAGCTATTATCCATATCACGATCACTTCATAAGAAAACTAATATCAAAACATAAATTTATAAACAAAAAAAAACAATCTGAATAGAATATAGCCAACTAATTGTCTTCTGTAACAGATGAACTAAAATTACCTCAAGATAATATGCAATTAAAGAGTTTGGTCCTGCAAACTATATAGGATCTAAAATAGATCTTGATTTGGTTGAAATAATGTTTATTATTAGTATATTAAATTAAAAAAAAAAATTTGTAATAGAGCAAGAGTTTCTCATCAGTAAATAGGGGTGATTGTGAAACTCTACTTCCACACTTAAAATATTTTCAAGAAATCAATGGATATATTTCAACTGTTACTTGAGAAAGAAATGGATGAACTCATGACAACTTTCCGGTACAACTGAAAGACAATCATAAGAAACGTGTACCTCTGCGTTTCTGCAACTTCCATGGTCTTCAATGAGAATGATAATTAATTTCTATATATCTGAGAAGAGTAGTGCTGATGAACTTCGGTTCAATGTATCTTTCTGAATTCAGTATACAGCTTTGGAAGCCCTATTATGGTTTCAAAGAGGGAAACTCTCTTTCATTTGGAGTATATACTTATAATACAAGCTGTGGGATTGGAGAAAAGTAGATGCCCTCTTCAGCCATCCATAGAAAGAATGGTGCATAGGCAGCCACGTGTACCTCAGCATCTGACATATGAATGTGCTAGTGAAAATCTTATCAAATTCACAGCAAGCATATAAATTCTATTATGGTCTTAATATTGGTGAATTAGGTCCTAAACTATCTATCAAATTAATAATTAGCCGTCTTTGTTAGGAACACAAGCTTAGTAAGTACGTATTAAATTTTTAACCGAAGGATCATTCGATAAGCACATTTAGAAAAAGTTGTCGGAAATGCTTTATCAACAACTACAAAAGGCAGTTGAATTCCTATCACATGGTTCAACAGATGCACGCCTGGTATGTACTGAGGATGATGTTAAACCCTAATAATGCCATAGAAAAGCAACTGAATTTTGAGTCCTTAATTAATAGTATTTAATTAGTTGTCAAGACTCATTCAGTCTTTAATCTTCTTATATGATTGGAAAATCAGACTTTGCAACTTTAATAATTAGTCCCAAAAAACTTGCCAGTTATATGGTTCTTTAACTTATAATCGTTCATAATTATCAGAAAAAGTAAGTTAATAAGCATGATATATAGACATTACTTGAAGAAGACTACTAAGAAAAATCCACTCAAATAAGTCCACTAAATAGGGCTTCAAAAGTTGGACTTTACACCAAGAGCATTTTCCTCTTGATGTGGATGGGTAGATAGGTGGAAGAGAGAGAGATAGATTACCTTATATGGGGAGGGACCAACTGCTTTTCTTGAATTAAAACTCCCAATCAGCAGCTAGAGAGAGGACCACACCCTATCTTCTTGTGCAGAGAAAATTTTCATAGATCAGCATATGTTAAAGTTGATTATATTGCAATATTTGACTGTTAATTAGTCATGTTTGACAGAAAGCATAGCCGTGTTCAAGTTTCTTTCTGCATTTGGAAAAGGATGATCTGAAATATGCTTTTTGACCCCATCAAATGATTAGCTCTTCTGAAATAGTGGATTGTACACTAATTAAAAACCCAAAAAAAAAAAAAAAAATGGAACTCAGGAAACAAAGCATGGTGAAAATTTTGAGAGAAGCCAGGTCAACAAGAAGGAAATTAAAAAGACTGATTTTCAAGAACTCAATCACAAAATGTTGCTATGCAGGATTATTAATCGCAAGTGTATACCTGGTATATAAGGCAGATATTTGAACGATACTAGATGAAGAAAAAAATAAAAATAATCTATTCTATTGTTAAATAATGTCCAATACTACTACCGACCATGTCATGCAAGGAAAAGAGACAGGTTTCATGGGACTTATAAATTCATATCAGAAGTCTCCCTTCAAGCTTTACCAAGAATAGTGAAAACATGGGAAAAAATTCCTAACTACCTGCAGTATTAAGAATTAATTTAAATATGGCTGTTTGTACAGAAATGACAGTATATCAGCAAAAGATTTACAAAAAAGTAATCTGGCCAGTATATAATTTATAAAAATTATTAAACACAGAAAGTTAGTAATGACCATACAACTGACAGCCAGAAAAACATTAATCTAGGAGACAATTAAATACCAATTTTAGAGCTACTTCCATTGAACTTCGAAATTCTTGTTTTAAATATATTCACGTCTTTACTCCTTGGAGTATATTTATGAACGCTTTTCATTGTTTTTACTAATGTTTTTCCAATTCATTTCATGGATACTTTCACAATTATAGAAAAAAGAATTTTTTTTATATATTTCCATTTAATTTGTGCATGAAATGAATTAATTTATGCAGAAAAGAGACTGTCTGTATCTGGAAAAATGAAAACAAGCAGTGATGGGAATCTCAAGAAGGGGCAGAAGCAGTTAGATTTGAAGGTACCCTATTGGCATTATTGCCAAATAAATGGTCCCAATATCCCAAACACAAGTTCTTTGGTCAGGCTTCAGGGATACACCGGCCAGCAGCCTACAATTCCACCCCCCCCCCCCCACCCACCCACAACTTCGCTCCATATTTATCATATGCTCCTAATACAGATTGCGTATCCAATCTTTCCTTTCAAATGTCTTCCTACTTAATTTTGGTATTCTAAATTGTAACACCCTATACGAGTCATTCGCAATAATATTTAGGCCTCGATTAACGAGTAGGCCTTGTTCGTGCATTCTTGTGGGGAATAAGTATAGAGAAACCAAAAACTTTTACCTTACAAAAATGAAAAGAAGAAATGAGGGGCCAGTCTTGATAATACAACATTTTACGGTAACAGGCATGTAGGTAAAACCATGTACAACTGCAGCGTGCTGTTTGTACTTAAAGTTAGCATGTGAAAGTATAATGAATGTCGGAAGATGCAGAAGGTAAATAAAAATTAATGGAAGGGAAAAAGTGAGAGAGAAATTGAGATTAAGTGCAGTGAAGACAGTATTAAATATTTTCACCTAAATTACATGATATAATTTGGTGATATAGTTCTTTGTAGCGAGTCGGTAATTAGATACTCGTGTTGTTATTCTTGAATTTAATCGCGAAGAATGCCAAGTTCATGAAACAAATATTGAATTAATCCAACACACTTCAACAGTACTGAGTCAACAGATCATCACTCGGTCTCAGTTGAGGATCCAGCAACAATTCTTGCTTCTTAAAAAGGCATGAAGAATTAAAAGAGAGTGCTTAAGAAGTATAAGACCATAATCTGTTGTGCATTTTAAGGGTTTTTTTTTTATTAAAATTTTGT
Organism: Forsythia viridissima; assembly: GCA_030279155.1. NCBI lineage: Eukaryota > Viridiplantae > Streptophyta > Magnoliopsida > Lamiales > Oleaceae > Forsythia > Forsythia viridissima. The sequence continues at coordinate 49,420,434 of CM059038.1, forward strand.
TAAAATACAAGTCAAAGTCAATAATTAATTTTAACTATAGATTTTATAGTACTCATGATTTTTCAACTATATATTTTATCAACTTTTATCGAAATTTACTAAAAATATGATTTTTAGCAAAATCAAACGAGCACTAAAACCGTAGAACCCTTTTAATTAACGGGACATCAACACCAACAAAGTAACGAGGAGCACCAAGATCCTCGATTGAGAACCTTGTCGTCAAGTTCCATCACAAACTTGTGGATTAGCACTCGAGAATTTCAAAGCATGATCCACTTAATTTATCTCCAATTTGTACTATGTACGAACTATTAATCCTTCATTTAATTCATGCATACACAATAACAAAGAATTGTAAATCAACAAACAATGCATTGATACATCTTAATTTGAACTTGCCAAAAATTGGAAGACCAACATATGATAGGAATCACAAGTCCTAGGGATGCTACACTTTTCCCTTTATCTCTCTAATAAAGCTTTTGGTTATGAGGGAAAAATTACAAAAAGCAGGCTATACTTTAATGTTGTCTCATTTTATCTTTAAATTTGATGGCAGAGAAGAAACGTGCAGTTCACTTTCTCTGCCATCTTTGCATTATTCACTGGAAACATTTAATCACTGGTATTATCTTGTCATTTGTTTCTTTAGGGTTTCCATGCATGTCCTTTTCATTGGCTCACAGATGAATTTATTAGCTGCATTAACAGAAGAGTCAGAAATATCAGATTGTAATAAGACAACTCTAGCTAGCTATGAATCAGTCGGACTTTAACTCAATTCTGGGTACCCTAAAAAGGGTTATAGTAGTCGACCCCAAATTTATTAAAAAAAAAAAAAGATTATATTTGTTGTTTGTTGTTGTAACTTGTAGGTAGTCTAATTTACATACTAATTTGTGCCAAATGGCCCGTTTTCTTTGATTCTTCTCCAAGTTCTCTTCATAGTTATAGGCAACAAGCAAAGAGTAGAGCGATATAGACAAATATCTCTCACAAACACCCTCTCTCTCATATCACAGAGAGACAATTCCGTGCATATGCAGCATATATAATTGTGATGTCCTAACATTAACAAGAGTGATGGTGATAGTGAGGTGCCAGATGCAGATGGGGACCCCACCCCCACCTCTACAGTGTGTGGCAATTGATCTTACAAGACCAATGCTTATAGTACTACTCATTGATCGATCTAATGGTGATTGAACTAGCAGTACAAAACCTTACTTAATATGGAAGTACATGGGGTAAACCAAAATGCAGCCTCTTACCAGATTGGGATGAAAATTGAAGCATATGCATGAACCATCGCACTTGATGCTGATCTCAAAGAAAAAAGACTAGGCTAATGCGCCAACTGTAGAAGGATTGTAACTAAACAGAGCCTGCAGAATCCGTGCGTGACACTTATACATGAACACTTGCATCATGTTTCAAACATTTCTTGTGCTTTCGGAAGTAGATCCGGCCTCGATTTTGCACTCATAATTTTGAAGATTACTGCCCTTTTCTGTGAATAAACACGTAATTACATATTGATATACTTCATGGAATAATTTCGCTGTAAACTTTGTATGTTGATGCTACTTTGAAGGACATTTTAGAGCCAAGAAATTAAGTCTTGGAGTTTCCTAGTTTGTGCCTACATGGTTTAGAGGAAATTTTTTAACCATTTAATATGAAGAATGCTCTTCACTTTATTTTATTTTAAAAATACTGCCACTAATAACTATTCTTCAACAAGTCCCTCTATTAGAAGTCCCAAAATCACTTGTTCTAAAATCCCACAATTCCATCATTCAAAAATCCCCAAAATTAGAACCCTCAAAGAATCTGTGTAAAATCATGAACATTAAAACCCTTCAAAATCGTCAGTAAATCGAAAATAAAAAATAAAAAATAAATCCATCAAATACCATTTTAAAACCCTATTACGAGAAAAATGCTCTCAAAACTCAAAAAAAAAAAAAAAAATTAATCGTATTTATAGTCCAATACTGAAGATATGGATTAATGAACACCTTTTGTCGTCCTTAATACTCATTCATGTTCGAAAAATGGCTCACCAGATGAGAAGAAAGAGGTTGAACAACTTTGGCGACTACATCTTTGATTTTACATTGTGGAAGGCAATGTGTGAAGATCTTATAGTAGTTTTATATGATTTTGTTACATTTGAACAAAAAATAACATGATATGTAAAATTACACAGTTGGCAATATGTGAAAGTACGCTATCAGATGATGTTGTTTCTAATTTTTTATCACTTTGTAGATGATGTTGTTTGTATTTTTCATTTTTCCAAGAGAATTTATGAATATTATTTATTTATTTATTTGGCGAGGGTGGAAGTTAATTCCGTTAACTCTTACTCTTTCTCCGAACTATATTTTTTATATAGTATTTTCCATTAGCCAGTTTTTAATGAAGCAAAGTAGCTCATGGCCACCACATGAACTGGTGAAAAAGCCAAGGTACAATAAGTCGTGATATGTGAAAATGAGGGAAATTTTACACAAATAGCAGTGAATAGAAAAAACCCAACTATAGCACATTTTTTAAACTCTCACTTTTTAGCACCAATATTGATGGTTTTGAGCACCTCGTGACTAGTGGCTGACGAGGGTTGGCAAAAGATCCTAAGTTGCGTTTGATTGTAAATATTGATTGTAAACATTAAATTTGGGTGAAAAAAAAAATAAATTGCAGAAAATTGAATTACCAAAAAATAAACGCAATCTTAGAAGGCAAATTTTACCTATAAAAATAAAACATCCTCCCCCCTAAGAAAACGTTTTCCGACTTTTCAAAGAAAATGCAATCATTTACTTAGAAATAAGAAAACGTTTTATCTAGAAAAAATGACCATCAAATCCTTGTAGTTGGAAAATAGGTGAAAAAAAAGTTTTTTCTATGAAAAAATGTGACTATCAAACTTATTGATTGGAAAATAAGTGGAAAAAATGTTTTTTTCATGAAAAAATGCTTACAATCAAACGCACCCTAAAATGTAATTCCTTCCGGTAAATGAAATTTCATCATCGTTTTTTTGAAAGAATAAAAAAAGTTGAAACCAAGAAATTATCAGACTTGTTGGTGACATGGAAAATGGCAAGTGCGGCATCAGATGTTCGATTGTTGGGGGTCATGATTTGTTCTAGGCAGAAGAGGAAGAGAGACTGGAGGGAAAGAAGACAGTGGTGGCGAGACAATTGGTACCCAATTTTTGCATCAAAAAATGACCTTACAATAATGCAGAGTTCAGTCCAAAACTACACAAGATTTTGTTTTACTAGTGCAATGCCTACTAATGCCCCCGACCAAGTGAATCCCACACGTCTACAACAGATCTAGAGGTGATAAAACCCGGTGTTCGAATATGCTAAAATCCCAACTGTTCAATACTATTTCCACATGCCATAGGATCAGGTGACAGGATCACTGTGAAATTGCCACTATCACAGGAAGTGCTGCAATGAGGGGATATATCTCCGGCTCCATTTGCCTAACTGCTGCCGATATTTCTATACCTCCTTGTGCATATAAACCTTTCTAATAAATCTCATAATTTTGATTAGACTCTGACATGGTGCCAAAACCAAATGCTCTTGTCACAAGTTTTTTGCTCTTTCACATGCAGTTCTTGGATGCTTAAAGCATAAACTAAGTACCTGGGGGCAGTTGAAAAGTTAATAGCAATAAGGGCACTAGAAAGTCATCTTGAGCCAAACAATAGTACATGTTAGCTACTAGCATGGCGAATTCATTTGTCTGCATCCACACGGAACCTTGAGAAATCATCTTCTTAGGCTATCATTAACATTCTAGGAAACCGAAGGTGAAAAAATGTCTAAAGAAAGTGCCTTCCCTTGTATTTACAAGCAATAGGTTACACTAAACAGCATAAGGACACCTCAGTTTCCCACCAAAGACATTAAAAGGTTAAGTCGAGTCTTGTGAGTGCTCAATGCTAAAATGCTATTCATCAAATGTTTATCATAGTACTATAAAGGTCACTTAAGATTCCATCAACCCTAAATGAATTTTGTTGTTTCAATTAGAAGAAGTAGAGCAGAACATTGCATCCAAGCTCATAGAACTAAGAAAAGGTTCCATCTAGGCACAAGAATACCATAGACATGTATGTGTAATCCATAGAAATATATGTGCAAGCTGCAATATAGGTTTCACGAAAACACTTAATAGCCACATTGCAAGCATGCGAAGACGCAGAAAATAATGTTTGGCCACAAATTATTAAAAGAACACTTGACAGTCTGACACAGTAGTATGTGCAAGCTGCAATACAGGTTTCAAGAAAACACCTAATACTTTCAAAATGCTTGACTTCAAGCGAGCAATGTCGGCAAGTATGCGAAGATGCAGAAAATAATGTTTGGCCACAAATTATTAGAAGAACACCTGAGAGGCTGACACAGTAGTACAATTCAATACAATAATCCTCTTGTTTCAACCAGATATGAATGAAAAGGACCGTAAGAACGTTGGGTACAGTGCAATTCAAAAATGGCAAATGTGAACCAAAAACATACATTTGGAAACTCTAGATCGGCCGTTCTAAAAACTTATGAGTGGCCAGATGATTATTTATCACAGCTCGCCGTCCTGTTAAAGAAGGAAAAGGAAAATTTCAGCCAAAGTCAAATAGTAAACCAAATTTCTACCTTCTCAAGAAAGAAGATGAACACCCACCTCTACCAAGTAAAGCAAACCAATCAAAAGGTTTTAACAGCAAATACATTTGTGTGTGAAAGTATTAATGCTCACCTCCACCCAGAAGCAACAGTGCTGGAGGGGGAAAAACAGCATATTGCATGTTTTCCACACATAAGAAAGGTCCTCACTTGACTTGCGGTGAATTTTGGTTCATCGTGAGGAGAAACACTGGCATTAATTATTGTTGGTCTTCTTTCATTTGGAATTTGTTTTGAGTTCAGTTTGAGTCTTTTGGGATGAGAGTAACTTTATTGCGCTTCCAATTTCTCACAAAAAATAAATATTCATGGGAGCGTAAGTGAGTGCAACCAGTTACATAACCAAAATTCCACTTTGGTTTTCTAGAATCATATCTCCCTCTCCACATCAAGACTCTCTAACATACTGTTTTCTTAGAATCGTATCTAACTTCAGATGCCTGCTACATCATATATAAAGATGCATTGATTGAGAGAGAAAAAAATAATATCTCACCAATTACCCAATCAATCACACCTCCCCCACTCCCACCACGATAACTTCAATAACTATAATGAATTGCCACCCATAACAAAATAAAACTATAAAATAATGTAAATATTATTTTCCATCTCTAACTGCCCGTTCCAGATCCTCAATACAAAATCATTCATAATTTTCAAAGCCCAGATTCCCACAACAAATACCAACTCGTAGCAGACACTGAAAATAAAAAACAAAAGGTTTTAATTTATTTCGAATTCAAATATCATGTACCTGATTTTCATTTCTGGTAGCCCCCGCCAATGGCGTTATCGTCCTCGACAACTTTAGCAGTTAAGTAAGGCCTGGGGAAATCGCTGGTATCAAAATTCTTCTCCTTCATCATCTTCTCTACATCAGCCTTCTTCAAAACGGTGCGTTTTATAGGTGGGCGATTGCGGCGCTGATCGCGGGAGTAGTACTTGATATCATAAACAGTCTCCGGAAGGGAGCTGGGGATGATGGCCATTTCGGGGACAGTGGCGGGGCAGAAGACCCGGTACTCGGTGGCTTTGGGCACCGCCAACTTGTACTCCGGATCGGCGCACGGGCCGGTGATTTCCCACGGCTTCTTTATGTACCGCCTAAGGGTTTGAATTAGGGATTTTGCTGCGGCGGCCATTTGAAAATTTGGGAATGGAATTTCCAGAAATCAGATGAATTGATTAGAAAAAATGAGAAGGGACAAAAGGCGATCCTGGACTATAATCGATAAAGTTTTGAAATGGCCTTTTACAACATGAAAAATTCAAATAACTTTGTTGCCACAAATCCTAGCTGGATTTACAATCAACACCAAAATGTCTCTTCTATCCAATTACGCTAATCTTGTACACTTAATACCAAGATTGTCAATTGATAAATACAATTTTATATTTATTGGGGCTCACACAAATGGATGATTATGAGTCGTATTATTTGATTTTAGTTTAATTGCTTGTTGTTTTCTTATTAATTTAGAAAATAATCAAATTCAAGTGTCAATCGGATGAAAATAGAGCAAACAGAAGAAAATATGACTAAATTGAACATACAAAGAGACGTGAAGGACTTAGCAAGCAAATACCAAAGAGAAAATGCAGGAAGTCACAAGATACAACCATGCGATCGCATGGTCATTACAAGATGCGATCGCAAGACCTCCAGAAATTAGGCAGAATGTTAATTGTCCATACCATGCGATCGCAAGGGTATATCGCGGAACACTTTGGCAGTTTCCTGATGGATTTAGAACTTTACGAAGTCCATATTGATTGAGATACTTAAATCACGTCTTGGAGGGTTTGGAGAACATTATAAAAGGCAGAGAATGCCCATAACAAAGGGAGGCGAATTTTGGAAACAAGATACAATAGGAGAATCGAAGATCAAGGCACGGGATTGAAGATTCTTCAGCCAGAGTCACGGGTTGTATTTATTTCTTCTTCTTTTTCTTTCGCCGGATGATGATGAAGTCAATTATTGTCATAATTGACGAAATCATGTCCGGCTAATTTACTTTTTCTAGGACGAACGATGAAATCTCATGATTTTTAATTAATTAGAAGTTTTTCCATTTTAGTAATTAATTACTTTTGGGTTGATTATTCTTTATGCAGTTTTTCTATTATTTTAATGTCTGATCACCATTGGAATATATTGTGATCTATATTGAAGTCGAGAGATTCAATATAGATTAAACACACGGTATTGAATAACATAGGGTCCAATAATAGATATATATTACTATTATGCTTTATGAAATCCATTTAGGCGTTCTTGAGATTTTAATGCATGTGTTTATGTTCGAAGCTTAATTAGGGATAATTAGGTTCGCATAACATATAGAATTGATTGACCATCGAGAGAGGCTTTTGATTATTTTAGGAACTGCGATTTTCAATCTATGGTAATTATAAGCTAAAACGGTTAAACGGATATTTGATTAAGGAAAGTGTTGGTGGATTCACAAATCCTAGTGTTAGTAGATCTTGAATTCGTTCTCACTATTTTAAAGTTAATTGTTTGATAATTTAATTTTAATTAAAATAGTATAGAATCACAAAAACCAAATTGAATCTGTGTTTTCATATTGTTAGAATTTAGGTTATAAATTAATAGGTTAAATTGATATCTAGTTCTCGTGGATTCGACACTTCATTCATCACTTTATTACTTGTAAACGATTCGTCCACTTGCGGGATTTAAATCGAACAACATCAATTAGCATAGGTGACCGGGAGGGTTTCCGTTTACACTCCAACTCTCAATTAAAATTCTTGTTTCGGCCGAACTAATGAACTAAGAAAAATAGACTATTATCAAATTGAGTTATCGAATACTTACCTTCTTTCTTGTTCTCTTTCTTCTTATATACCTCTGAAGTTCAATTGACATGAGTCAGATTTCTGAATGAGTGATTGACTCACGTCCTATCAAGCTGTCATTGTCGTCGTCGTCTTTTACATCTAACTAACTTATGTCCTGTCAAGCTTTCATTGTCGTCGTCGTCTTTTGCGTTTAACTTTAGATTTGCTGACAGTCACTTCTTACACTCTTCTTTTGCATCAGGCTAACAGTGCTGCCTTATTTCTATCTCATCAATCAATCGGAGCGATTTGGCCATCATGTAGTCCCCAGACTGCCTTTGGTTAAAGCAGTCCGAACGGATCTAAAGATGCCCTTCAAGTGTCGCCAGGTGCTTTCTTTTGGGACTGGGTCATCACATAGGGCTTACTTGTCATGTGCCACGTGGGTATATTTTTTGGGATGTGTAACAAACTTACTTCCTAGATTTAATTTAAGGGAAAATTCCATCTGATCACCCAAACTTTTGAATCTTGTGATGATAGGATTCGAGCTTTCTATTTTGGATACCCAGGGTTCTCGTATGTAGTAAGGACCACGCTAATACAGGTTCAAAACTTTTGGAACCTAGAGTGCTACAAATGGAAGGTTCAAAACCCCATTATCATAAGATTCAAAGTAAGGATGGCAAAAAAACATGCTGCCCCGCGCCCTGCCCGGCTTATTTGGGTAATAGGGGCGAGTTCGAGGCGACTTTTTCTGTCCCATGGAGTTCGCAAGGGGGCGGGTCAGCCTTGCCCCACATCCCGTGACCTGCCCCACCAAATTTTTTTTTTTTTTTTTGTAAAATCATAAAATAGAATACAAATTAAAACTTTGCTAGAAATGGACTAAAGAAAAATCGAACTCGGGTTGAAATTATAAACTATAAATTTTAACTATTACACCATAATTCCATACTTGAATTTTTTTTGTTTTATTTGCTACAAATATTTTTAAAAAATTTATTTCTTTTCAATTTTATTAAAAAAAAAAAATTAGTGGGGCGATTGGCGGGTCAAAAGATTGCCCCGTCCCGCCCTGCGAATTCGCGGGCCGCGAAGCCAGTAAAAAATTTTGTGCACGCCCCGCCTTATTACCATCCCTAATTTAAAGCCTCAATTAGATTTTTTCTTTAATTTAAATTCTATGCTCTTATATTAATTAATTTATTCTTTATAAGCTAGTTCATTAGAGTTCGATGTGCTCTTACATTAAATAGTTTATTCTTCAGGAAAGATTCAGAGCAAACACGCAACAAAAAAAAAAAAAAAAAAGAGACAAAGAAAGAGAGAAAAATAAATTGAATGCGGTTTGATAAATTGACGACAACACAAGAAAAAAGATTTTATTAACTAAAAAATCCTCAAAATACAAGAGTTAACTAACCTTTCAACTTCTTACCATCTATGACATTATTAATGCTCAACGATGCATAACGTTTTTTCTGGTTTCTCTCTCTCTCTCTCTCTACAATCTTTTTTATTCTAACCCTCGCTTGTGAATTCTTTTGCACACTAAGAGCATCTCCAATGCAATAATGTCAATGATACTTTTCTTGACAAATGGCCAAAAAGTGCTTATGTGGCACAATTAATACTAGAAGGTGTCTACCTCAATGTCTAATTCTAGACATTGTTCTTAACAATGTCCACCATTAATTTAATAATCTATATCCAATCAATATATTTCTCTCTCTTTCTTTTTTCTAAAAAACTAATAATATTTTGTCACATTTACAAAATGAACATTGTTGCATTGGAGAAGTTTTTTTCTATAATGTCAATGTCATTTACCACATATACATAATAGACATTGTTGCATTGGAGATGCTCTAAATTGTCTCTGTCCATGCATTTGTAACTCTTTACGTACTTGTTTGGTAAAAAAAATTATAGATTGTCAAATAGGGTTGGGCCGGGAGACTTCTCGGGAGTTCGGGAGTAGTGCCTTCGATTTTTTTTTTCTCAAACTACAATTACTGAGTTCATTTTTATGAGAATCTAATGTTTTTTTTATGTCATAATCTTTAAAAATCTTACAAGAAGATATTAAATACAATCGATTTATACAGTTAGACGTATTTGATACTCACTACGTGTTTGTTCTGATTGTTTGAAAAGACTAATTTCAATACTTTCTTTTTGGTTATTAAATTATTCTAATTTAATCCGAATTAGATTGTGCATTATTTATTTAGTTCATTCATTGTTAAGTTTGGGCTTTACTATTTTTTGTTTTGATTGATTATTAAGAAAAATAAATGATCTTAGAAGCATGTCTAATTCTGCTATTTTGAAAAAAAAATCGATTTTTTCCAAACAAATTATGTGCCCACATTCTATTCAATAAATTTGTAATTTCAATTTTTCCCTTCTTGTGTGTATCCAATTATTAAATAGAGGGGCAAACTAGTAAATTGGTAATAAATAAAGTAACCAAAAGTCAACATTTGTGGACTACAATTAATCAATTGGCTTAACTATTTCTGAGAATAATTTATCTTTCCTCCAAAATAGTAGAATTAGACACAATATTTAAAAAAAAAAAAATTAAGAATAAAAAAAAAAAAATTTTAAAGTTGAGGGGTCCTTGTCTTCACCACCAGGTCCACCACCACCACCACCACCACCACCACCACCACCCATGTATGTAATGTGTAGATAAAAATTGTATGTCATATGAAATGTGTAAATAAAAACAATATTTGACTAATTTATAAATTTAAAAAAAAAACACTCAAATATGTTATCAAGACTGTAGAAAATTTTCACTTTCAGTCACAATCAAAATAATACGTACGTTTATTTTCAAAACTCTTCAAACAAATTAGAGAAGAATTGATCTCTTATTATCAAAATCTCATTTTTTTTTTAAATTCATCTATGGTTGAATTCAACCGCCACAAGCAATCAGTAACAATCCTATAATTACATAGTGCTTCTCTTAACAAAGGATTTTATTTCGTTTCCTTTTCAACGGCATCCCCTTTTCCTCTGCGAATTAAATTGGCGCATGATCCAAAATTTCATCGTTGGTCCTCCATATTTATAGTAATTGTCATGAACCCTTTGTCTATTTAACTATGCATTTAAGCCATTTCTCTTTCTCTGTTTCGCTAATTTGAGTCAACGCACAAATCTACACCAACTTGATCAAAAATCAATCCTCATTTTCTCGCAAGTCTTATTCCAAGTCTTCCAATCAACTCAAATCTCATCTTCTTCCACAATTTCATGATAATTAATAAGAGGCATGAAAATGCTGTGTACATGAATAAAAAAGAGAGTAATTGTAAAAGATAGATGCAAGGAGCTCAAATGAGAGACTATTTAGAGGTTGGGACAAGTTGGAGGGTAATTGCATTGTTCACGGGACGGGCATGTGTAGGGAGAACTAACTTGACGTAGAGTAGACAATTTGTTGGAACGAGATTGGCCATGCCGGCTACAAAGAGGAAGAACTAACTATTTGAAAGAATTGCTATAGAATTGCCATGTAGAGGGAGACTGGTTTGAGGAGTGGGCCACGGGAGATGGAACTTAACACATGTTTGGATGTGTTTATAATTATCGATGCTCTTACTTTTTGTTGTTCAAAATAAATAAATTGTAGATTCATACAATAATTGTGACTTTTATTTTATTAAAAAAAAACAATTTTTAAGCATGGCCAAACAAGTAATTAAGAACTTTTATTTTTTATTTCAAAAGGAGGTATTAAATTATTTTTATGAAAAATGTAAAAGAATGAATTTATGGTACAAAACAAATGTAAAGAGAGATTATTGTAATTCTTGAAAAATGAAAAAAGTGAAAAAAACACTTGTGCAATATTAGTATATTACTTACTTATCATGATTGTTTTCTTAATTGTCCAATACATTTCGGTTGTGTTTGATTGTCAAGGGTGGAAAAGAAAAAAAAATTTACATGTAAAGTGGAAAAAAAAAATCCACCAAACCCATAAAAAAATATTTTTCATGAAAGTGGCAAAATTCATGCTTAAAGTGGTTATATCTAAGAATTCATTTTCCTTTTCTATTTTGTATCAAACAGCTAAAGTAGGAAAATATTTTTCTCTAATGTGACATTATTTTCCTCGAATGTGATATTTTCCATGAAAAATGTATGAATCAAACACAACCTTCGTTTTGAATTCTTATCCCTCGTTACAATTTTGCCTACACATTTTTAATCTTAATATTTAACATTATTCGCCCCAGAAAATGAATTCCGCCAAAAAATTCATTAGAAGCCATTAAAATAACTTAATTGCCCTTAAACTTGCATAAATAAATAAAGACATAGATGAAAAAATAAAAAATAAAAAATTTATGTCTTCTTCCCCCAGACCCCAGTCCTCCCTAATCCCCATCCCGCACAAAAAAAAAACACTGCAAATCACCTCGTTCATCAACGCTGACACCACTAAAGTCACCATCACCATCGAAAAACTAACTTTTATGTGAGATTCAACCACATATAAAGAGCTTCTAGGAGTGCACCATCTACTATTACGTGCATGATTGGCAGTTCTAAAATAATTTTTTAAATATTTATAAGTTATGAATTTTGTAATACGTGAATAATAAATTAATATATAGTAAATTGTGATACGAAATGTGTCAAAAAAATATATATTTTACCAATTTAATCAACTTAAATTATAATTTAAATTTAATCAAACAAACACTATCACTACAAATAAAAGTACACTAATTTCAAAGCCACGATTAGGGTAGGTATTTTAACCAGAATTGAAGCTCCCGAACCGGAATTGGAGGTTCCGGTTCGATTCCAAAAAAAAAAAAAAATTAGGAACAGGAACCGAGTTTGTCATTTTTTATTTTTTACAATCTATTCACTCTAATCCAATTACCCACAACTCAACACCAAAGTACCAAATACAAAGAGTCCAACTGTTCAAGACCCAAACCAAAAATATAAACCCACCACTCTTAAATTCAAACTCAATCGACCAAATTTTAATTACCTAAACATCAAATTATAAATCGATATTTGCTCAGATACTCAATACAAAGTGAGATGGCGGAGGCAAAACTCCTCTATAACCGAAACGAATATTTAATTTTAAGAGTTAATTTTCATTTTCTAACCTTAATTTGTGAGTTTGCAATTTTAGTATCTATTCTTCCAGTTAATGTTTATATCTTTCGCAAATTGTTTTCATAGCTAACGTACTTTAATGTTAACAAGTTTGCAATTTTTAATTTTTTTCAAAACATGTTACCAACTCAAGATTTTAAAAGAAAATGTTATTAGTACCGGTTCGGGTTTGATTTCTATAATTACGTGGAACTGAATATATGAACTGTAACGAGTAGTTCTAAGTATTAAAATATCCGAACTGACTAACCGATGCCCACGCCTAACCATGATACAGGAATTATTTGGCATCCCAGCTGAAGATTGAAGGGAATATTCCATCGATTCATTCACATATATGGGGAGTGTTTTTAATTTTTTAATTTCCATGAATTGAAAGGTCAAAAAGCAAAATGCAATGACCAGCAAAAGAGTTAATAGTTGAATTTTTCAGTCATCGCCTTAGCTGAGCAACGAGCATTTCAAATAAATTATTCATGTTAACTGGAACGGTTGAATTGAATTTGTCCCCATTCAACATGGAATTGTGAAGTTCAATCACACATTAGTAAGAAGCTTATTTAATGACAATATTTAAAATTCTTATATTATTGTGATGCTTCCACTAATTTTGCTTTACTGTTCGTCTTGCTTTTTATAAATAACTCGCACTTTAAAAAAAAAAAAAAAAACTCCACCAAATAAAAAGAATTCATGAGTAGGAAATAATATTAGTCGATTGAATTTCACATAGAAGCCAATTTTCCGATGAGTGGTGGTGAATTCAGTGGCGTCAGCACTACCAGACATTGGTGATTTGCATATTTTGTAGTGTGGGGGTAACGATGGGGGAGAAGACATAATTATCTAATTTTTCTCTTTTTCTTCTTTATCTTTTTTTCATTTATGCTAGTTTAAAGGCAATTATGTCATTTTAGTGCTCTCTAATGGAGGGATGAATAAGATTAATTAATGAAAGTTTGAGGTTAAAATGTTACAAATAAAGGTTTATGGCAAATATGTAATGATCTGTAAAGATTAGGGACGTAACATATAATTTAGTTTTTGATTCCTCCTTGAACCAGCTTTCTCTCTTTAGATCACAATCAGTCAGAGCATCGTGCCTTTCTAAAATTCTGTCACTCTCTCTTCTCTCTCTTCAATCACTGCGTCGTCACATCGTTACTTTCTCTTAGTCTGTTTAACTCGCTAATTAAGCTATCTTGATCAGGTAAGTAGTTGCTTAAGAAATTCTTTACTTAATCAGATCACGTTAAAGTTCACTTTTTTTTAATTACTTTTCTATGATGCGATCAGTCAGAACCACGATAATGTGAATTATGTGCCAAAGAGTTTTCATTTATTTGACAATGTGTGTAATTGATGTCTTAATTTTCTCTATTTTTCCTCCAGGGTTTTGTTCTTGATTCCCAATACTGTTAGATCGGTAGGTTGGTTTACTAGAAACCGGATCCGTGATCAAGTTTTTCTTGGATTTCGAGATTTTTGTTAATCTTACTAGTTAAAGCCGGTTGCATTTTTGGGAAAACGTCTTGGGTTTATGTCATAATTCAGAACCCGAGTAACTAGGGTTTCCGGGAAATCGTGGATCGCCGTTTAAAGTTGTCACAAATGTTTCACATTTGATTTGTTTTTTCTATGCTGTGATCTTCTTGGATTTTGCTTGAAGCTGATGAATCTGTAGTTGCTAGTGATAATGATTAATTATACACCTGAGTTCTTGGTGAACTCGGGTTTAACTACACTTTTTAGTTGCATGAATTTCCACGAGTAAAAACCGTTTTATGGAAATTTAATATATCAAGCAGAAATAGGCATTTATTTATTGTGACTTACCTATAACCTAAATTAATAAACACCAGTACCCTGATACTAAATTAGTTCCACCACTAAATTACTCCCTCCGTCCCAATTAAGAAAAATTAGTTATTATAGTTAGAATAATAAATTTTACTTATATTTTACCTAATGTATACCTACAATTAATATGCAATATAAAAGTAGTTCATTTTTTTTTTTAATAACAAGGCTCGTTAAATAGGGACACATTAGAAAACTAAGAAATTAACTATGTTATCAACAAGGAAAGTGGCATATAATTTAAGACAGATAAATAAGGAAAGAAAGCCTATTTTTATGGGATGGAGGAAGTATTATTTTTTACGAAAGGTTTCTGATGCACATTTCATTACTTTTGTGCTTTCAGTTGAATTCACCTCAACTCATATGATGCTGCGAAGTTGCTAGGGTTTATGCCCATTTTCTTCAAAAAAGTTGAATATTGTTAGGGCTCCTCTGTACTCTCCCTTTTTGTCTATGTGTCTTGCGGCAAAATAATTGGCAAGATTCTTTTTTGACGATATATGATTATTTGCTTTTATATAGGAATGGCCACGCAAACCGCAACCCCTCCAGTTCCTAGTGCTCAAGTGGTTGGAAATGCTTTTGTTGAGCAGTACTACCATATTCTTCATCACTCCCCC
Source organism: Forsythia viridissima (assembly GCA_030279155.1). Taxonomy (NCBI): domain Eukaryota; kingdom Viridiplantae; phylum Streptophyta; class Magnoliopsida; order Lamiales; family Oleaceae; genus Forsythia; species Forsythia viridissima. Next base: position 49,435,612 of record CM059038.1, read on the forward strand.
GAGTTGGTTTACCGGTTTTACCAGGACACAAGTGCGCTGAGTCGCCCAGAGTCTGATGGTGTCATGTCGACTGTGACAACTATGCAAGTAAGTTTACTGAAAATTAAGTTACGCATTGGAATATATTTTCAAAATTTTCCTCAAAATTTGTTCTTTGGTGAATTTGAAATCCAAAAGCTCACAATTTAAACGTGCAACCATTTTTTTTGCACAATAGCTTTTGGAAAAGTCCTTTGAAAGCTGTATATATCCTCTTAGAATAAAGTACACGTTACATCCAACTATGCAAAGCTGTATATGCACTGCTCTTTATATCCTCTGCTCCCTCTTTTCACAAAAGTCTCGCATTCCTCCCTTCTCCGAGTCAATTTTGACATTTTATGCATAATATCATAGCAGTGAATAATAGAAAAACTGCATCAAGCTTTACAACCCCACTTTCAAACAACAATAGCTAAAACTTACATTCCAATCTTCGATGTGGCATGACCTCCTAAAACCAACATGGCCCGGTGAAAACTTCTATCTTCACTTAAGGTCTAAAGCAAAAGAAAGACTCAAGCTAACACTAACTTGTGCATTAACTATATGAAGTAAACAAAATGTGAAGGTTTTAAGAGGCCGCTTGCCTAGAACATATGGTTGTAGCTTCTTTATTTCTTCCATTTTATTCCCTTCATTTTTTTGGTTTTGTGTGGTTGAGGATTTGAGTAGACACTAGACAGCATTAGATGCTCATGTTTACTGTAGTTAGCATTAGAGAAGAGAGTGGACTTGTGAAATAAGAGTGAGATCAAAGGTTGGAGAGACTAACGAATACTCCTTCGTTCTCCAGGACCAACAAGTGTAGCGGGGCCCTACTGGAAGGCTTGCGCAATGGGCTAATGTTGCTGTGAATCTTTAAACATTTTGAGGTTTAACAAACTGTTAGTGGCTAAGCACTGAAGGAAACATACCACGTAACTTTCAAAGAGATAAAATTCACTTAAATTTGTATCTTTTTAATTATCAAGAAAGATTTCTTTTTAAAGGATATAATAACAACACATGGTGGAATAGGATCCTAGACTCATCAAATCTCTCTTAGAATGCTGTTCTTTATTCCCAATTATTAAAATTAAATTGAATTTTACTATACAGTATACAGCCCCAGAAAACTTGATGCACAATCCTGTTATCAGTTGGACTATAGAAGTTATTTGATTTTTAATAATAACATGTCCGTGCGATATCGAGTGTAGTCCTTTATGAAGCAGAAAGTTAACCATACTGCATTAAGTTGTTTCGTTATTATTCCTGCCCATTAACGCCCTTAATTTGAATTCATTTAATGAGGGGCCAACTTTAAGCCTATGTTTGGTTTGGGGTGAGAAGTGTAAGAAAGGCAGAATGGAAGTATCAGTATATATCACCTTGTTTGATGGAGTGAAAAAAGTAGTAGAATGTCCAAGAATCTATTGTCCGAGCAAGTATTCTTTTAGCTCACATGGACTTTATCAGAATGTATACAATATAAGAAGCGAGAATTGCTTGACACTGTTAAATTTACATTGCGATCAAACTGCAGATAATCCTTTTTCTTGGTCAACCTATGGAAAAACTTGTATGCTAAATTCATTTGCAAATTTTTTTGTCTTGATTGGTCATCCCCGTACTTAATCTAGTAAGTTCGAACGCGGGTAGAGATTGGTCCATCCTGATGACTGGAATGCTTCAAAGAATGATTTTTACAAAAGTAAGAACACTACTGGCTTCATTTGGACGACAGTAAAATTACAGGGGAAACAGAAAAGTGAGTGAAACGTAAGTAAAAGAAAAGAAAATAGAATTTTCCCGCTCTGGTCGTTTGACTGGAAAATTTTCTTAGTAATTGAAAGAATGGGCAGGAGAGTGAGAGTGAATAAATATAAATCACTGAAAGTTTCCCTCTCACAGTCCATTACCTTTTGTAGGACACACAAGATACAGGGCATTCAAGAAAATTTTCTTGCAAGATTGTATTCCCTTGATTCACCTCATTGCTAGGAACATAAGAAATAACCACACCAGTGTCTCCAGCATACAGATTCTTGTATCAAATCTTATTCATCTTCTCTTTAACTATAAATTATTAAGACTTCATCAGATTCTACATCTTTCCCTTGATTTCTTCGAAGAATCAAGTCTAGAACTACTGGGCGTAGTCAAACATTTGTATTTTCTCACTAGCATTTACCAACTATATTTTATCCTGATGACAATGCAACAATAACTAACGTAAGCCTATCGCTATTTTCATGTTGGACCAGGGTATCAATGATAAGATATGTTCCTTGGACTACAAGAACTACAAGGCAGAAATAAAGACTGCTGATGCTCAGAATTCTTACGAGGGTGGAGTGATTGTGCTTGTAACTGGGTACTTGACTGGAAAGGACAATCTGAGAAAGAAATTCACACAAACCTTTTTCCTTGCTCCACAAGACAAAGGATATTATGTTTTGAATGATGTTTTTAGGTATGTTGGTGAGAGCGAATCAGACGCCACTGCAGGGGAAATTATTGGAGTTGATAACACATCACCATCAAATTCTCTGACCCCGGATCCAGGTTTGCTTTATCATTACACATCATTCTGCTTTCTTTCCCTGGTCTTAGATAACTTTTTTTGGAGTTTATCGGCATTTTCATTTTGTTTTCAGAGTCTGCTCAAGTGTTGGATCCTCCCAGCCTGAACCAGGCAACTTCGCACACAGAGGATGTTGAAAATGTTGAGGAGAAAGCTGATGATCAAGTGAATGATGAGATGCAAGTTAGTAACGATGTGGATATTCCAGTGGTAGGTGAATCTCATTTAGATGAGAATCGCATGACCACAGTTGAAGAATCAGCTACTTCCTCATCCCAAGAGGATGCTCCGAAGAAGTCATATGCTTCAATTCTAAGTTCACAATCAAAGAAGGGGCCAACCGAAGTTTATGTACCTGCTAATACGTTGAGAGTGGCTCATACATTAACTGAAAAGCAATCAATTAATTCAGCTGCACCTGCTTCAGGCCCTGAATCATCAAGCCCAACTGAACCTGTTAATGAGCCAGAAAGTCATGATACCGAGGATGAAGGTATTAGATTTTGCTATTGTATGACCAGGAGGTCTCCTGTTAAGTTCTAATCTTCGCTTATTAAGGGGGGTTGCCTTTTTTTGTTATCTGTATACAAGATCAAGCACCATGCACCCTAATAATATTTGTGACGAGGGAAGAAAATAATCTTAGAAAGGAACATGAAATTTTGAGGTGTGAAGCAATTGTTGAAAATATTTGCTTCTTGTTCCCTTTCTTAGGCTCTTATTACAAAAATGTGATGTCACTTTGATTGCTTCGTTTTCTTGCAGTTGAGGGTCACTCCATTTACATCCGCAATTTGCCTCTAAATATAACGGTTGCACAGCTTGAGTCGGAATTCAAGAAATTTGGACCTATTAAGCAAAATGGGGTCCAAGTCAGAAGTAACAAGGTTGGTTCTGCTGACATCTTATTTCTGCATTTTGTTTTACCTGGCTCAGCGTATATTTATATATTCCCCTTGTCTCGTCTCGTCTCGTCTCGTCTCGTCCCATTGCAGCAACAGGGATTCTGTTTTGGTTTTGTTGAATTTCAAGAGTTCAGCTCAATGCAAAGTGCAATTCAGGTTTGTGTGCTTCAGATTCTTGTTTCACTTCTTGTTTTTTGGTAAGTTAGATTTTACCAAGATTTCGGACTGTAGTTACAACTTAGGTCAAGAATAAAATACCTATCACCTTTCTACTTTGTTGTATGGTAAATGCTCTTAAATAAAGTAAAATGGAGTATGTTTTCAATTTGAAAATGGAAACAGGGTTGACTTTTATATCAGAAAATGTGGCTGTTGCTTCACTATTTTATGGCTTTGCCCCTGCTCATCAACAATAAAACTCTATGTGGTCTTGAAGCTGGAGAAAAATTAGGAAGAGGCTTCCTCACGGGCTGAAATTCCTGACTGATTGAGCATTTTTTATGTTTCTACTGATTATCAGTATATTATGTTGGTGACGGATAACGATAATGCATGCCATTTTTGTCTCGACCGCCTTAACACGAACATTTGGTCCACGACCCCTTCAAAGCTAAACTAACAAAATCCTACTTACAAAGCAATAAAGATTCTGCTATAAAAGGGGGAGTAAAAGAAATGACAAAACCATACCCATGATTTGCACAATCCTCTGTTTCAGATGCATGTTATGTACGTATGGCCCATGCAGGCAAGCATGTTTGGTGGCTATTTGCACGCATGGTACATAAAGATGCTGTTATAAACTTCTTGTCTCCACATGTTATGGTTTGACAAATTTGGTTGCACCTTGTGGCAGACGTGTATCCTAGCTGACCATTGTTGCATTTTAAACTTCTTTTGAGAATTAAGGTGAGGTGAAACTCATAGTAGGTTGAATCAAAAGTTATGAGTTTTGACAAACTGTTGTCACTTACCAGTTAAATGTTCCAACATCCACACACGCTTTGGTTAGGTCAGCCAGAGTAGAGTATTCCTTAATGACTTCTGCTTCTTCGAGTGTTAAATGCTTGCATTTTAGCTCCTAAACTTTCACCATTTTAATTTTGTGGAACTGAGTTTTAGCATGTATAATGTGATGATTTTCCTATTTTAGAGAACTTGTTATACAGAAATTCTGAGAATTATGTCTCCGTTTATTCACTTTAATGATAAGACAATTACAATTCAGGCTTCACCCATCACTATTGAGGATCGTCAAGCTGCAGTCGAAATAAAGAGGACTACTACTCGAGGTAAGTTAGAGAATATTAAAGTTTTCATTTCTCTGTAGTGATTTGAGTTCAATGGACATTCTTTATAGAAGAGCATTTGTTAGTATATACTTTTAGGGGACACAGATTCACCTGATATGATATAGCTGTTGTTTCTATTACAGTTGGTAGTGGGAGGGACCGTTTTACTTCTGCTCGTGGTGGATTTCGAAACGACAGCTTCAGAGGTCGTGGAAATTTTAATGCAGTTCGGAGCTATGTGAGAAGCGATAGCTTCAGGGCTCGTGGGAACTTTAGCGGTGGGCGTGGTGGAGAAGGTTATCAAGGTAGAGGGAGAGGTGGACGTCAAGGAGGCCCAAGTCAGAATGCTACTTCAACGTAAATATTGGTGGCAATTTTGACAGTTTTTTGTTGCCTGTGTGGGCACCTTAGCTGAAACAGTAAAAAGAGAGTTAGTGATGTAGTTTCTAAAATCATATCTTTGTCTAAATTGGGGGTTGCCTGAAAATGAAGTGGCATTTAGTGTAGTATTTATCATTCTTTCTAACAGAGTTTTGCGTATGGAGGACTTGTTCAGAGTAGAGAATATAACTTATTGCAACAAATCCTTGTTTCCTATTGATGGAAAAAGGTTTTTATTTCTACAAATAGAGTTTTATCGGGCCTACAAGCCCAAATATTGGACCCTACAAAAATGTTGCAGAAAATAGTTTGTAAGTACATTTTTTGGTGAATAAAATAAATATAGTATTAATGTTGATTCATACTCTTAGCATATGTTTGGACATGATTAAATTATAATTTCAACTTGTTAAATATATTTTTTATTCACATATTTAATATAACCTACAACTTACAATTTATTTTTTAACCACACATTTACCAACTACTTAAATTAGAAGCACTTAAAAAATATTTATTTTTTAACTACACATTTACCAACTACTTAAATTAGAAGCACTTAAAAAATAATTTCATCACTACCAAACATATGCGTCAAAGTTATGGTGTCCTTTTTATTTTTATTTTTTGAATTTATTAGGGTTAATGAACTACACCAATAAATGTATGGTCTAATACTCTGACACAGCATGAAAATGATGACCTCTTAAACAACTCGAAAGACAGGATAATTATCATATTTACACGTCTCCAATATGTTTCTGGCAAACAACATAATAAATCATTGATTAAATTTTTGCTTTACTTTATAGCAACAAACTAGGCCTTGTATCGATAAATGAAATCTCTCATAACTTGTACAAACAGTATGGTGTCAATGATTGGCGCGAGTCTTTATTCATCCCTTAATTAGCTAAATAAGACCTTCTGCAGGCCCTTTTAGTCTTCAAATTAGAGGTGTCATAGTATTGTTTACCAACCTTGAATTGAAATGAACATCAATGCTTGAGCATAAAATAGCCTGAAAATCAGACACCCAACAAACAGATATACAATTAAGAGACTTCCATCCAATCTTCAAAGGGCCAGATCTCATAAGCTTCTGTAAGGTTTCACCATAAATCACTTCAGTTTATAAACGGTATGAAAACGCGTGAAGAAATTCGTGAACCACTCCAACCTTGCATACATTGAATGTCTGAAGGAAAATACAACTTCCCTGCAGATTCAAACAGCCCTATTCTTTGTTCTCTTATTGAACAGCAACAAATAGAAACGTGATACAACCATTGAAAACAAATATCTGCATTCTTCTGCAGAACCATCAGTGAACCCCCTAATCTAGGGCATCTCATGGAAAAATGGGGGAAAAACTGTTCTACAATTTACAAGCAACTACAATTTCAGACCTGAACTGAACTGACCTAATGGCAGTCCCAGAAGACACCCAAAAGCACTTTTCCAATAAAAAGTGCAGGGTCATAAATTACAAGTGGGCTTGCCTTTCTATGGATTAAGCCATGTCAATAAAATGATACCTCCATATGTAGCTAACAAGATGGAGGATGCAGTTGTTTTAGTCGTCTTACGACCTGCTTCATGGTGGGCCGGGTGGAAAGAGTATCCACTGTACACACAACTGCCAAGTGCAAGACTTCTACCAAATCGTCATGTGGGCCTCCATCCCACAACCCTGTCGTAAAGAACTCCTTGGCACGACCTTGGCGCAAGAGCATGCACGCCCAAGTGACTATGTTAAATCCGTTTCCATAAGAAGAGAATGAAGGATCTAGTGCTTTCTTGTCCGACATCAACTCAAGCAATACAACACCATAACTATAGACATCAGCCTTGTCAGAAACCCGGCAAGTCATTGCATACTCTGGAGCAACATATCCAAAAGTTCCAGCCACACCAGTGGTGGCATGAGTTTCCGACGTTCCAAGTAGCCTAGCCAGTCCAAAATCAGACAAATAAGCGTTGTAGTCCTCATCCAACAAGATGTTGCTAGGCTTCACATCACGATGAAGAACCCGTGGCACGCACTGATCATGTAGGTAGGCAAGTGCACGTGCTATGTCCAAAGCAATCTTGTGAAGTATCCTCCAGTCAACAGCCCTTGTGGACCTTTCCTGGATAAACTTCTCTAGATTGCCACCCGGCAAATAATTGTATATAAGAAACATCTCTGTTTCACTAGCATGATATCCTATCAAGGTCACAAGATTTGGATGGTGGAGCCTTCCCAGGGTTTTGATTTCTGCATCAAACTGTTGAACCCCTTGGAATCGTCCGAGTGCAAGCCGTTTTATCGCAACTAGCATTCCTGGAGCAACCTCAGCTTTGTATGTTGCTCCAAAACCCCCGTTACCGATGCAGTTGCTTGCGTTAAAACTTCCTGTGGCACGCACCACATTCTCAAATGTCAATGGAACCCCAATGTCAGTAAAGACGATCACTTCCTTCCTAGCAGTTCCACTAACTCTGGACCTTGGTTTCCTTTTTCTAGTATAAAAGAAGAGGACAATAAGCGCAAGAAGAACCGACACGATGGCTGCTGCGGATGTTATGGATGCAATCTGAATTGAGTTAAAACCACTATTCCTGTTCTCGTGGCTTGGTGTTCTTGAAGGGGCCGGATCTTTGGGCGAGTCCCCTGTCCTTCCCTGTTGATCGGCAGGAGATGATGAAGAGACCATACGGCAGCGTTGCAGAAACGGGTTTCCAAGGACACTATTGCATTTCATCAAATTATCATTCTGAGGAAGTGGCCCAGACAAATTGTTGAAGGAGACATTAAATGATGAGAGCATGGTCACATTTGCCAAGTTGGGGGGGATTTGCCCGGATAGGTTATTGTTGTTGAGGAGGAGAACAGTCAAGTTCCTCAAATTGGTAAGATCTTTTGGAATCTCACCCGATAGAGAGTTCGAAGACAGGTCAAGCACTTTTAAAGAGAACAGCTGCCCCAAGCTTGCAGGGATGGGACCGCTCAGGTTGTTTCCAGCCAAAGAAAGACGTTCAAGATTCTTCATCTGGCCAAGACTGATAGGGATTAGCCCACCCAGTGGATTCCAACTTAAATCAAGAGCCCAAAGCGAAACCAAATCGTCGATGCTAGGAGGAAGAGTCCCAACAATTTGATTATGGGAGGCATCTAGGAGTATCAGAGACTTGCACATTGTGCTAGATTCTGGTGGAAATTCACCAGATAACCCGTTATTGCTGACATTAAGCATCATACCTCTCACTTGATCACACTTCTCAAAGAAACTTCCAGGAAATGATCCAATGAGATTGTTTCGACCAGCAAAAAATGCATAAACAGTCTGCTTCCCTAACCGTTCAGATGCAATGGTCATTGATTGCACAGTGCCTGTAAGGTTGTTAGAACCAAAATTATGGAACACTGTAAAACTATCACCATCACCAAACAATGGCAGAGGGCTTTCGATCTGAGTTCTATGTGTGAAATACGATATGTAAGCAGATGTTGAATCATGGAAATTTGAGGGATTTCCACGTAAAGATTGGAACGGAGCACAAGCGTCGTTATTAAATTTGGGAATTGAACCTGACAGAGAATTCCCACTGATATCGAAGAGAGTCATACAAGGAACAGGAATTTTGTCAAAGATCTCCCCTGTGAGTCTGTTTGAACTCAAATTAAGGAAATGCAGCTTCGTGCAGTTGCTAAACCCCTCAGGGATTTTTCCAGAATAATAGTTGTTAGCTAAATTCAACACCTCTAAGTTGCCACAAGAACCCCAACTACCTGGCAGCTGCCCTTCAAGAGTTGCTCTGGGAGCCCACACCATCCTCAAGCTAGGAAGAATGGTAATTTCTGCTGGAATTGTGCCTTCATAGAAATTAAACTCATCAGCTATGAATTCCAACTTTCCCATTGACAAACTATCTCTGGAACTAGAAACATTAGGAAGAGGATCCCACAAGTTTGATAGCACAAGGACTGATAACTTGGAACAATTCCCAAGCTCAGCCGGTATAGAACCACCAATATTATTCCTTGATATATCCAATACTTCAAGCTGTCCCAGCTGACCGAGTTCAATGGGAATCACCTCCTCTAACATATTTGAGTACAGTAGAAGCGTCTTCAACCCTCTGCATTTCCCAATACTTTTTGGGATCCCTTCAACCAAGATATTCCCTGCCAGCTCTAAATGCTCAAGCTTCCCACAATTACCCCCAATCTCACTTGGAATCGACCCACCAAGCTGATTAAAGGACAGGTAGAGCCCCCTCAAATCTCTAAACCCGCCAATAAACTTTGGAATCGTTCCATTCACTCGATTCCCAGCTAAATTCATGACTTGAAGACCCACACAACTTGACAATGAACTTGGGATCTCCCCAGAAATCTCATTGAATCCCAGGTTAAGAACTTTCAAATTTTTCAACCCCTTAAACCGCACAGGCAGGGTCCCAGAAATCAAATTCCCTTCCAGATCAAGAACCTCAAGCTTTTCCATACCCCAAATTTCCACAGGAATCTCACCACTCAATTCATTGAAAGGCAGCGACAAAATCTTAAGTTCAGTAAGTTTCGCAATTGAAGGGGATAATTTACCCAAGATTTCAACTTTACTATTGCTACCCAAACAAGGCGTTCTACTTCCAAACCCATAAAGTGGAAATTGGGAAATTCTAGCACAAGACAAAGAATTACCTCCACCAGTAATATTCAACCCCACGACCCGAGAACCCGAATCGCAGGAAACCCCTACCCAGGAACAGTGATCAAGGCTGTTCAAATTCCAGCTGGCCAGCACTCCAGAAGGGTCTGAAACTGAACCCTTGAACTCCAGCAGAGCAGATTTATCCGTATCGGAACCCCAAACGGTGTGTTGTTGAACCGAAAACAACACCCAAAGGAAAATTAACAGCTTCAACGGCTTGTGCAGGCGTAACCATTTTATCATAAAAGAAAGACGACCCATTACTCAAACCCCAAAAAGGTCCTCAAAAAGCTCAAGAAAAGCACGGACCCTCCCTTGTCTCCCTCTTTAAATCGACGATGGATTGTAGAAAAACCCTAACCAAACTTAGGGTTTGCTATCGCTATTTTCTTGTTAACAAAGTCCAGAGAGAGTATAAAGATGAGTCTTGAGAGAGAGAGAGAAGAGAACAGTGGTTGTTGTTCTTTGTTTGTTCTTCTTTGAGAAAACGCGTTCTTGTTCACATTTCATTTTTCTTTGCCACAGTCTTTTTTTTCTTTCTTTTATTTTTCCTCCTTTGTCTTAACATCCTTAATTTCAAAGAATTTCGGTCTTGACAATAACTGTTATAACCGTATCCGTCGGATCAGATGTAATGAATTTTGTTCTTGTTTGTAGGATACCTCTTCGACTCATCCTATGCTTATGGATTGATTATTGAAAGAAATCTTTTCAATTTTAGTAAGATTATCAACTACAATCACAATGTAAAATTTTAGACAATAAACATAATTAATTAACGAGTATCAATAAAAACTTATAAAGTAATATTATTTATAATCGTTCACTAACTATAATCAGCCTATGTAATATTACAGAGTAATTATTTATAGTCAGTTCAATACAGTAATATTATTCATAGTCATCAAATATAAATAATTATTCTTTCAATTGAGTAATGTCAAGTAAACTGATTATCGTTAGTGAACGCTCAATTTTATATTACGAAAATATTTAAATAGATAATTTTGTTTCACACACAAAAAACTTCTCTATTTTTTTACTTGATAACTTGTTATTTTCAAAGTAATCTTCTAAACAATAAAAATATTAATTAAACCAATATTGATAAGAATTTATATTATAAAATGATTTAAATAGATATCGTTTTCACGTTTAAGAATCGAGAATTATGCTCGTCGTTTTCTTCTTACGAAGCAATACATTATTTAATCATATATTATTGAATTAAATCGTAAAAGTAAAAATTAATGTGTTTTAATTTCCTCATTTTTTTGGTATATGAAAATAAAAATACTTATCAACCCTAACAAAAACCACCCAATCATGTCTCCTAAAAAGTAAAGAATTAATGGAATGGAACCTCGTAGACTTTTCAACACAATCATATTTTCTTTTTTGTGGATTTTTCTTATATTTGTTAAATTAGTCTACACAAGTTTTTATTTCTCTTAATTGTGCAAAAGGCAATAATCTTCAAATAAAACTTTCTTAATCTTTCGATTTATGTAATATTAATTGATATGAAGAATAAATTAGGTTCATATCCCTACATTTTATTATCTTTATTATTTAATATTACATAACGCAAGCACATAAATTGATTATCATCACTAATATTAATAAATAATATTATTTTTATTTATTATGACTATATCTTTTAATAAATATATAAACTTCAACTGCATCTGTTTCAAACACTGAATTTCTCATCTTTTAACTTTTAACAATCCTTTAATTTCATTTAGGTGTATAATTTTCTGTTTTCAAAAAGTCTATTTGGGTGGATGACTGATGGTGGTGACTAGTGGGGTCTAAATTGACACACACTTGTGGAGGCCGGATGGAACAGCCTCTCAGTCAATAAATGCATAAGCCCGTCAATGGGGTGGGTTGGTGGGGGAGGTGGGTTCTGGGGTTGGGTTAACCCGAAAATAGGTTTTGATATTGATGGGATTCAATTATTTAACGTGGAATTGACGCATGCCATCACTATATATGCATGGACCATGTTAGTTGTACACACTCTCTTACACCTTCATTTACACCTTCACATGTGTCAAATACTAGTTGGTTTAAATTATTATTTATTTGGCCAAATAAATAAAGTAACCCAATCATTTCTTGACATGTGTGAGGGTGTAAGTGAGTGTGTAAGTTTTGGGTGTACAAGTAGCATTTTCTTATATGCATTCGCCAAGCTGCTGCGGGTCCTGGGGACCACTGGCCTTTCGCCACCCAACCTGCCGAGATTTGCAAAGTACATTTAAAGTTAATTGACAAAATTTTTGATAAGATTTAACATTATTTGTAGTAGAAAAGTTTATAAAAGTTGTGAATTTTATAAAATACGTGATTAAAATTGAAGTTTCAACAGTGAAACGTAACAAAATTTTATCGAACAAGGCTCGCTTATATAAAAGTAAACTTTTTAAAACTTAATTTACATACACTATAATTTTTATTTTTGTATTTGTACAATAATCTCTGTCTAATTTGCTAAGAGAGAGAGAGAGAGAGAGAGAGAGAAAAAAAAAAAAGGAATGTTCTAAAAGAAGAACCATTAAAAGTCAGAGCGTCTATCGGTCTATGAAGCGTGGATCAATAAAGGTCCCTTTCAGACTAGGCTCACTAGCCTAACCCATTTTGGGTTTGATCTGATGGCCTCAATTATTTTCCATGGAGATGAAATATACCATCGCCATATTCTCGTTTAAAATAGTGTAACAACTATCTCTAAATTTCGTACTATTTGCAATATGCGTGAGTTTATGAACATATTGGACACCCTCTTTGTTGAAACTGATTTTAAGGGTGATTGCCATTAAAAGTGCTCTTGGTAATGATATTGGAGCATATTTCTCTCTTACGAATCCTCTTGTGAATTAGAGGACTTGAGGAGAGCTACTCTTAGTAAGAGATTAGTTATGTGGAGTCGTCAAGTTGAGAAAATAGATCGTCGTGTACATTAATTCTAAATATAAATAAATTGTAACGACTACTTTTGAGTCTTACTTTACTAATAAAAGACACACCATGTAGCTTTCTAAGCATATGGAGCATCACTATCTTTCAAATCTAATTAAGAGTGAGTCCTTCCAAATGCGCTTAACAAATCTTAAGGGCTTGTTTGGTTTCGTATCACGTAATCAACCCTATAGAACTAGAAGTATAAAGCAAGTAGGATCCAATCCTTCTAAACATCTACTTAGAACACACAAAACTCTTCCTGACTGCCCTAAGTGTGAAAAGGTAAAGAGCGCTAACAGCAGAAGCTCAATTATATTATCTGTTTCAAATGATGCATTTCAAAAACTGAAGGAGATAGTGGTGACAAGTCTTTGTAATTACATTGTCCAACCTCAGTTTCTCAAGCATGGATTCACATGCCAAAAGAGGAAGCAACAAAAACACAGGTTGTGTTTGATTGGCATATTTTTCATGAAAAATGTCACATTCATGGAAAATATTGTCACATTCACGAAAAATATTTTCCACATTTTGTTGTTTGATTACACAAGAAAAATGAAAATGATTTTCAAGGTACAATCACCTAAAGCAGATTTTTGTCCACTTTCTTGAAAAATATTTTCTCACCTATTTGGTGGATTTTTTTTTCCAGCTTACATAGAAAATGTTTTCATTTTCCACCATTTTCTATGGAAACCAATCAAACACACAAAAACATCCCAATTCTCCGATAGAAATCAAATAAAGATAAGATCCTGAAACTCATCAAAGCCACCAATCAACCAATTCAAACAGAGATAAAACAGAGTTTATGGATCAGCTCCAAGCAACACAACGTACATATGACTAGTGCCAACCCAACAAATCATTATCCCATACATAAAATGGACACATATAACAAATAAATAATCGTGTATTCACATAGCTCTACAAGAAATTCAAATACGTTATGTCTTCCTCGTACCAGATAGAACATTGCATGCAGAAGTTTCTATTTCCGCCTTCTTGGAACATCTGAAACTGACTGCTCGTCGTGAATCAGTCATGCCAAATGACAAATTTACAACTATTTTGGGATAAGAAACAAATAGACAGAATTGTACGCTTCAGGACTCGACCTATCTTTTGTACAAGAACCAAGATATACAAACAATGAACTGCTCCTTCAAAGCAAAAATCCCGTCTGGTGAGCTATTTGGTCAACAGACAAATAAGCAAGTAGCTTAAATGAATGGTCGCGTTAAGCAGGCAGTAAGCAACCAAATATAACTGATCGGTAAGTAATATCTTTTAACAACAGCGTGGCCAACAGGAGAAGGACGAAAACCATCTTGTCTCAGAGGCTTTAGGATTTGCCTCAGGAACTTGCGACTCCAGCCGGGGTTTCTCACTAACCACCTTAGACGAGTCAGTTTTTTCACCATCATTTACCAATCTGAGACAAAATTTGTGGGGGTCATATATTGCTTTCACTGTAACTTTGCAAGCTTAATACATAGAGATCAAATTTTATTATTCGGATGAAAGACCATACTTGAAGCAGGAAAAAAAGTCAGCTTGACAAAAACACATGAAGTATTGTCAAATTAACCTGAATGAGATATCATAAAGCAGAAGAGAGAAACATGACGAAAGGAGATGATGTGGAGATCACAAACAGACAAGACTAGATAAAATTATCATTGAGAAGAAGGACGGGAAGAATGGGCTCAACTGATTCAATCCTCATGTCACATCCAAACAGAAAAGCAGAAAGGCACAAAAAGATTTTCTTTAACATAAAAAATGCTTGAAATGCTTCTTTCTGACATTATGACCCACATACACTCGTTTAAGAGTTCCGAGAAAGATGAAGCATTGTATATCTGTGTGTGTAAACAGCTCTCATCATCTAAGTAAATATTGGTTAGTGGAAGTCCTTATCCAATAGAATCTAAAGCAAGGGCAACAGATCAATTTCCCTTCAGAGACTACAGTCAGACAACCATAGTAGATTCTAAAGCTAATTCAGTAGGGATGCCTTGGTATTCCTTTACACATGGAATTTGGCCAATTTCAGCAATATGTGAAGTCCTTCACATGTGCACGAATTGAGCACCGTGTGTTTCTTAGGCAGACATGTAATAAAGTTCGTAAATGAGAGCCCGGGCCAGGCTATGTGCATTACATTTTTCCAATCGATTTACCAGATATACATATAGACATGTTTCTAAGATTTGAAACTCTAGAAAAAGATCTTACACTGGAAATGCAAAAGAACGACCACTGTTTCCACTACTATCAGAGAGGCGAGGGAGACTTGGTGAATTGAGAGGGGCACCTGATGAAGTACAAGTAGCCTCAGCAGCGCCACCTTTACCATCTCCTGCATTAGAGGCAGTAGCAGGAGGAATTTCCTCAACAGGACCTATATTTTCCTTTGCGTGATTCTCTACAGTTTCCACAGGAGACATCTTCAGGCTATTACTGTGATCGTCTTTTATGAAACTAGAACTCTTCCCCAATTTTACACTACTTTCTTCATGTCCTGGTACTTCAATAACCGGGGGAAGTGAAGAAGGGAAGCTGTTCAACTCATTAGATTTGGCTTCGGGAACATATTGAAGATTTGACGGTGAATTGTTCCACTCTTCTATCCTGGAGAGTTCTCCAGACTTGCCCAGAAGAATTGCTTGATCTCTAGAGAAGCTGTTATTCCCCATATGAATACTAAACAATGATTCGTTTGAAGTAACACTCCATTCCATAGCTGATGTAGGTTTAGGAGAAAAAATAGATGACGGAATACGATTTGGATCATAACCTGCAGGCCGCCCCATTGTTTGGACTGGAGGAGATTGCATTTGGAATGTACTATTGGTATTCCATTCTGGAGACTGATGTGATGATAGAAACCCAGCTTCGGCATGTGGAGTGTTACTTATCATGCTCCAGTTAGATGTCTGATCAGAAACATCCGGTGATGATGACAAGGGTTCTGGCTCAGCAGACAGAGGTCCATCTTGTCCCGATTTGGCAGAGGAATTATCAAGATGATCCCTTTCACCAGTATTTAATTCCAGCGAAGAACTAGAAGAAGAAAGTACAGAAGAAGAAAATCCTGAAGCCTTTGCTTCCAAAAGTGGTTTGCCATCTTCATGCTTAACCTCGGAGTTTTTCTTTACATGCTCATTTTTTCCACACACATATTCAGATTCCATAGTTCATGGAACAAGTCAGGTACTCAGAGACTATGACATCTCACGTGATTGATAGTTAATACTTCACAATGAAGAGAAAATTACAACATTAACAAGTGAACTAGGACAAATAAGAAATTGCAATAAAACAACATTGTCAGTTATTTGAACAAATATCAGTTGAAATCTTGCACAGGAGATAAAAGAAGATGTTGATATTTTAATATTCAATTAAAAGCCTGCCAATTCCTTTCCCGTGTAATTTCATATTGAGTGCATGAAAGAAAAAGAAACTCTAATATGTAAATTACTGAAAGATGTTTGCATTACTTGGTTTTAAACCTACTAAACCTATGTGCATCTAATTATTGGTTCTACTGTCCTCTTAACAATTATTAAAAGGCTCAGGACGAAACATGAGTGAAATTTAAAATATAGTGCAAGGAGGAAAAAAACGTTTGGACTAATTCACATTATGTAATCCATTTTAACAATTAACTTGTGAATAAAAGTGACTGTGCCTAAAGTTTACCTCTTGCACTTAAAGGCAGTTAATCCTGCAATTGAAAAAGTAGTAATGAATTCTGGTAAAATATTACCATTGACAATTGGACGTCATTCCTTTTCTAAGGATTGTTGAGTTAACAATTTAGGAAAAGGGGTCAATTGGGGGAAAATGCAGTTTGCTGTATCTGTCTCAAGTGTTAAGATTCAAATATTTCTGGATTAAATGACGATAATCATTCGAACTGAATAATGTTCAATGACAAAGAATGAAACACAAAATATAAACCTTCTTCACGTACAATCTTCTAATAGGCTAATTGCCCTAAAATCTTTGGATTGGAGAATATTCGATTCTGTTTAGCCATTTTTAATATCAAACAATTGGGATTTAATTAGCCTGTTTAAAATAGGCGATAACCCAATAAAGATCATTTCATATGCCAAAAAAAGTGAAAACACAATTGAACATACCTAAATTATGAATGCCGAAATGTAAACTCGTCACATTTGACGATCATCTGTTGTTCTCCTTTGCCTACAAACCAAAATGGAGGACTATATCAAACAACGCCGAGATTAAAAACCACGGAATACACATGAAGAAATTGTTCATTTGTTTGTAATTCTTGATAACCTAAAAGAAGATATAAATCCAGGGCACTGGGAGATCGAATTAGGGTTTATTATGGGAGAAAGTTTTTGCCAAAAATGGAGGCACAATCGGCCCTTTTCTGTCATTCAGATTGGCTTTGATTTTGCAATCAGCCGTACCATTTTTGCAGCTGTCGTTTTGACGCGGGAAGGTTAGTTGTTATTAGATCAAGGGGCTTGATTGTACTTTGACCCTCTTTTTTCTTTGTATCAAATTGTTCGCAATTATATTCACACTACGTTTTTTTTTTTCTACACCACATTTTAATTGTAATAAAGGTCTTTCAACCTTTGACATTTAGACACTTATGTCTCTAATTTTTTTCATCATATTTTTATCATTAATTTTTACATTTTGTACGTCTCTGATGAAAATTTTGTCTAAATATTTTGCTAGTGTGCATTAAAATAAGAAAACACTATTTTTTCAAACTTTTTTAATTATTAATTTTTTTGCTTATTTGAAAATACGAGAGGCGGACAAATGTTTTACGATATTTTAATTAATTTTTTGAATATAAATCATCATTAAAGGCAAAGATAAGACATGCAAATTAATATGCTGATAATAATAATGTGATAAAAAAATTAATGACATAAATGCAAAAATAAAAAATAGTTGAAGATTTTTATTGCAATTAAAATGTGGTGTAGTTAACAAATATTGTAGTGTGAATATAATTACCCTTCTTATATTGTTTTGAGTTTTAAATTTATTTTTAATTTTTTAATTTGATAGTCTATTTTAAAATTTCTAAAAACATGTTTGATTTGTTATTTTAAAAAACTATACACTGAAACATAAAACTAAAAAACACGTCTTATTTGAAATTTTAAGAAATTGTTTTATAACATTTTATTAAATAAATTTGATTATTCAATAAAATAAAACAATTTTATGTTAATACATTATCAAGTAATATACTAGTATACCACTTTTTTGTGGTAGAATCCGACTGTAGGTTCTATTATGATGATGGATTGAGACGATGAACAAGTTTTAGAGATAATCGGTGGAGAAGATAATCGAATGAAGGAGATTGATTGATGAGATAGCAGATTTTGGAGATGATCGGAGAGAGATAATTGAATTAGGGATATTGATTGAAGTGATAAGTAAAATTTGGAGGTGAAGACGTAGTGACATACGGACGTCTTTTTTTCTTCCATTAGCGTAGAAAACTTCCTACAGTCGTAATAAATTTTAAAGTTAGTGAATCTTATAATATTTTTTTGTTATAAAAATAAAAATAATAAATTGACAAAATAGGAAATAAAAAAATTAATAACATGGACTAAGAATTTTAATCTATTTTCATTTAAATAAAAAATTTAAATTTTTTTACTTAACTAATCCATAAGGACTTGAATTATTTTTTAGTATTTTAGTATTTTTATTTTGATAGAATTCTATGTTTTTTAAGAATTTGGAATTTAATTTTATTTAAATAAATATTTTTCTTCTTTGTTTTGAGTTTTGTGTTATAAATTTAACTTTGTTTTCGACTAGTATTAGCAATGCTAATAGCATTAAGTATACTACCATAGATTATCTCAAATATTTGGGAACTACGTGAGAATATGAGATATAAGATTTTGATATTTTACAATGGTGGAAATTTAATGAACGACAACATCAAATACTTTGGCACATGATCTACTAATACTTCTGATAGATATTTATTGTAGGATTAGTGGCTACTTTTAGTGCATGCAATTGGGTGTTGTCGGACTATTGATCAAAGTTGAAAGAAGATATAATGAAAACTCTAATGTGTTTGAAGGATTGTCGACAAGCAGAATTACGAATTCAAAATAAAGTTGACAACGAAATGGCCAAAGATTTTTAGAATATACATCTTTAAAAAAATTTGACAGTAATAGTAAGTGTTAATTATATTCAATCTCCTTATTTTATTTTATTATAAGAAAAAATTGTACATGAAATAATTTTAACATGTTATGCATATGTTTAATCATAATCGATCTCAAACTCAAAAATAAAATGAAGATGGTATGATGTCAATTGTCTGAGCTAGTGCATTCAATAAGCTAAGTTGGTTTCATTTCGCCTTACTAACCTAAAGAAAATTTTGAATACAAGTTTAGATCCATTGTATAGCTGCGATCAAAGTAATGCACCTACTTGTAAATTGATAATTTGAGCACATTTTACATACTAAAACTCTAGTATTTATTTCAAAAACTCGAATTCAACTATTTTTTATTGAACTTTATTTTCAACTTGTATAATTAATAAGTTTAAGCATATTTAATAAAAATTGAACCATAGGCCTACACAGTTAAATACTCTTTTCGTCGAGAACCTTTCCTTACACTAGAAAAAGACACGAGGACTGCTTTTCTTGTCCTAACCCTCCAAAAGAAAAAGGTAAGTTTGTTAGTGGGTTGTGCTGAACTTTTTCTAAAATGAGCCAACCCATTTGACACTATTAGTTTTGGTAGAGAAATAGTCTATCTTTGAAAACATACGACAATTCTTTCGCTATTTGGAACGTCAATTTACCTACCAAAATACCACTTGTCACTGCTCAACATATACCACATTTATTTTGAGCTACTGTTAGCACCAATTGATAGCCTTCATCTCGATAGAAAAAAAATGAATACTAGTTCTCAATAGCAGCATATACGATAAACAAGAAAAATTTGAAATATATACTTTTCACGTTCCAAAAAACTTTAAAATGCACAAAAATTACTACACTAAGTTAATTACAAAGACAATTAACGAACCAAATAAAACAATAGAATAAGAAAAGACAAGGGTGATTATTAATGATTATTGAAGTGATTAATAAATTCAATCTTGATTCATAAATTAATTAAACCAAAACACTGATACATGCTGTTCTTTATATCTCAATCCAACTTCCATTAACAAAACCAATAAGTTATTAGAAAAACACTTTCTATACTTTCTGTATTTCTATTTAACAGACATTACAAGTTTAAATACTAATGATTGATTTTTCCACCTTTTTTTTTTGCAATTTTCGTTGAAAATTCCATCAATAAATAGTTAAAAAAAGTTAATAAAAAATAAATCTTAATTACGGAATTTTTCAATCAGTAGTTTATGTTCGGTTCCCATTTTTTCTCCAAAAAACCTATTTTTTGCCTATTTTTTTTTTACTTTTCAAACTTTTTACACAATAAAAAAGTTTGAAGAGTCAAAATAGTGAGCAAAATAACTCATTTTTTGGAAAAAAAAAAAATCTACACCGAACAAGGTCTAAAAAGTTCAAAAACCGATTAGGTAATATAACTTTAAAAAAAAAAAAGGCTTTTAAAAAATTAGCTAGGGATACTTTCCGGGTGTAATATAGAAAATATGGGAACACAAAAATTATTTTTATTTTATTTTTATAAAAATTAATTTTATTTTAGTGGTAAATATAGAAATTATGGGGACAAAAAAATTAATTTTATTTTATTTTTATAAAAATTAATTTTATTTTAGTGGTAAATATATTAAGAAATTGACAAAAATAGAAAAATGTCAAAAGTGGAGAACCGTGTGGTATCATTTGTGTATGTTGAAAATCGAGGGAAATGGATAAGAAAAAGAAATTAAGGTTAAAAATTGATATGTTATCCTTTTCTTTTCACAAACTCAGATATTATCCTTTGCCAATTCTCTGTTTCATTTTTCTCATCACTGAGAAACAGTGTCATAAGAATGGAGAAGCTGCTACTAAGCAATAGAGTTCAACATTTTACCGGCAAATTCTATCCACAATTTGTGAAAGAAGTCACCATTATACTCCCTTCTGCTACAATCTCTTACTCAAGGTTACAAGCTGTTCTTAGTTCGCCATGTTTTCCGACTTTCCGCAATCGTAACATCCGAGTACAGCGCAGTCTAGTGATGGTAAGCGTGGGAGTGCTTGTTATCAAGTAATAGGCACGACCAGACTGATCAACTATATAAACAAAATATTAACTTCTTTTTCTTCGTAGTGCATTTCAAGTAATGTCCCAAGGCCATTACGAGGGCTTTGTTTCTTTCAGGTTTACGCTATGAGGAGGAGAAGGGCAGATATACAGACAGATACTTATGTCTTAATGGAACCTGGTAAGAATGAAGAATTTGTTTCCGAGGAAGAACTACGAAGTAGATTGAAGGATTGGCTAGTTAATTGGCCCGGAAATTCACTGCCGCCTGATCTTGCAAGATTCGAGACTATTGATGATGCTGTACAATACCTAGTAAGCTCTGTCTGTGAACTTGAGATCGATGGGGATGTTGGTTCAATTCAATGGTACCAAGTTCGTTTGGAATGAAAACAAATCCACACGTTCAATATGTAAGCTTTGTGAAAAAATAAGTTAAAATCTTGTTCATTGTATCATATTGCGTATCAAATGTGCACACTCACATAATATAAACTGAATTTTTTTGTTAACCAAATAAGTGAAAGCTTAAGAATTTCACTTTTATATTGGGAGACAAATAAGGACTTGTGCATCTATTAATCACCCCACCCCCACCCCAAGACAACAAAAATCAAGAATCGTCAGCTCATCTCATGAACAATTCAACTTTGGAATGAACGGTCCTCCTGAATTTTTAGAGCTTTAATCTGCAGGATCACAAGACAAAAATATTGTCATTACATCATCATAAGAGGGAAAAATCTGTATACATTGTGTATATATACATATCTTCAGTAGTTTTCATTAATAATGTGGAAATTGTACCTTAGGATGATTTGTAGAGGGTGGTAAAATCTTGCTGCCCTTTCTACTTCTAGCAAGAAGTACTCTTGTAACTGGGGACATAAGTCGATCGGTTGGACTAGTGTACCTGCCAAAACAATGTATATAAATTACCAATCGCAACTCGACTTACGGCTTAAAAACTGCGATAAAAGTGTGTGAAAAGAAAGAGAAATTCAAGTACTTTTCCGGGTATTTGAATGCCTTGGGGACATTAAGTCGGTCCGGGGTGCCGGTTTTGCTGGAATTGCAGATGGGAGTCTGAGATTTCTGGTTTGGAGGGGGTGTGTTTTGGTCTGGAATGGAGTTTTCTGTTTGAATTGTGGGAGTTTTAGGAGGGGTTTCGAGCATCTTCTCCATTGAGCTTGTGGATTATTTCAGGCTACAATACAAATGTTTGAAGAATGAATGAATGAATTGACTTCAGAATTCAAGTGACATTAATAGAAAGAGAGAGAGAGAGAGAGTTGCCAAGGGTGACCGTTTGAGGATTAAGGGATTCCAAGTCTCCAACGGTCGATTATTTGGGTATCAAAAGTCAAAAGAGACACAAGGTCGTGCCACACTTAACGGGAAAACTAAATCCCGTTTCTTTATGAAAGAAAAAAAAAGGGGTAAAACAAAAACCAAAAAGGGTATCTACAAAGTTCAATTTTTTTATTTTATTTTTATTTTTTATGGATCCTGAATTTTAAGGTATAGTAGATCAACTAATTAAAGTTTTGGACTTGAAAAAATAAATGTATAGAACTTTTGAATATGCAATAATTTGACCACACAAAAAATATTGTGCCAAAATATATATTTCATATTTTTGTAACTATTAATGTATTAAGCTCAAAACATCAAAGTACACGTCCTTAAATCAAAGTTTAGAACAAGATAAATATAATGTAAAACATTCGAAAACCAAACCCCATATATACATTCCAATTCTGTACAAATCAGCTCCAATATACAACTTTGACTCAAATTATACCACTAAGATCATCATACGGCCCCCCAATATCATAGCTACCGAGTTTTCACTAAAAAATCTTCAAAGAATCCTCAAATCATAAATCAAACCGTAGTTAATAGATCCAGTTAATGTTCATCATAAACCAACCACAAACCAGCCCATTCTCAACCAACAACATCAAAGGCTTAAAGCGATTGTCAACAAAAATTCAACAAGAATGAAGATTGAACAGATATGGATAGAGGGAGACTCGGAAAGTCAAAAGAAAAGAGAGAAAAACAAATAAGAGTAATACCAACTAAAAAGCCAATTAATCCAATCAAGTTGATTTCCTTTGTTGGATTTCATCTAACGGTTGAAATTAAATCATAACAAGCACAATACAACTTATATCAATGTCCACTTTTACTTTAACACCTAGCCATTTAAATGACCAGATTAACAAAGCATGTTAGTGAAACACGTTTCACAGTAACAAATGGAATCAATATCTAATATCTAGTCAAAGATCATAATATCCTTAAGCTCAATGTGAATTAACGTCCTTGGGCTTCTATTTTTTCAGGAGTTAGTCCAATTGGGAGCCCACTCATTGACCTAGGGATATATTTAGGGTAAATTCAAGAACGGCCATTGTTTTGACACTTATGAATTCTAAAATTATATGATCAAAACTTAATTCAATTAAAGTCACATTTTAGAACTAAAAGACCAATATATTCTTAATTTTAAAAAAAAATGCTAATTTAATTATACTGTTTTATTGTGATATTTTTTTATTGTAATACTGTTTTGTATAATACTGTCTTATTGTAATATTGTTTTGTATGATACTGTTTTATTTAGTGTACATTGATATATTTATATTATGCTTTTATCTTTAATACTGTTTTATTAAGCCAGTTTAAACATATGATCTTGTACTGCTAATGAAGTATTTTAATAACAGTATCATTATTTTAACCATTAAAACAACTTGTACTTAGTTTTATTATGATAATATTTCTGCACAAATAGTCATTGACTTTTGCACTTACTGCGAGTTGAGGACCTAACGTTTTATTTTTTGTAGTTTAGCCCCTATTTCAAATGTTTTTGGCGACAATGGTTCTTTCCGTCTAATTCCGTCAGATTTATTAGTTAGTTATGACTTTTTTGCACTCCACACTCTTCATTTCATAAAAGTGTTTTTGGTATTCTACTATTTATAAATAAAAATTTGTAGCAAAGGTCCTTAACTTAAGAAAAAATAAATAAATAAAAAATGGCTTTTTTTTGCACAAATGGTCCTCTTCTTCTTCACCCCACCCTACTTCACCAGTTTTGCAGCACCTCTATTAAGACTGCATTTTATTTAATTCAAGAAAATTGTCTTCAATGGCATTCAAGAATCTTTCTTCCCATTTCTTTTTCATTATTATTTCCTGTTTCTTAAATTTATCATCACAATCCCAGCACCACCGTTGCAACCACTCATCCTCCATCTTCACCTCCGCCACTTTATTTCCATTGGAAGACATCCTCGACAGCGACAAAGCATTCCCTTCGGCCTTTTCTTTTCAAATACCTTTTCATGACAAAAATATTAATCCCAAACCCGCCGCGTATTCCATCGATTATACCACCGGTGACGAAAACAACAAGGTGGTGATGTTCGATCGGATCGATTTCGATCCCTCTAATATGACTCTTCCTGGCGGCAAATGTCGACACAACGACGAGATTTTGAAGGTGGACTGCACCACACATTATGCTCTCTACAATATTGCTACCAATACATACCGCTCCTTCATGGATCTCTTCAGAATTTCTTTGCTTAGATGGTGCAGTTCCCGGATCTTAAATTCACTATACATTTAATGGAGGCTGCAGAACTGGTGGTGGTGGTGGTGGTGGTGGTGAGTTGGAGAATAAGATGACCATTTGTGCAAAAAAGCTTTTTATTTTATTTTTTTATTTTATTTTTTTCTTAAGTTGAGGACCTCTACTGCAAATTTTTATTTATGAACACTAGAATGCCAAAAATACCCTTATGAAATGAAGAGTGTGGAATACACGCGGGGACTATTTGTGTAAAAAAGTCATAACTAACTGTTAAATCTGACGAACTTGGACAGAAATGACCATTGTCGCCAAAAATATTTGAAAATAGGAGCTAAACTGCCAAAAATAAAATGATAGATCCTCAACTTGCAATAAGTGCAAAAGTCATGGACAATTTGTACAAAAAAACCTTGTTTTAATCTATGATAATGTTATTGAATGCAAACAATATCAATAATCTTATACTATTAATAGAACATTTTAATAACAATATAATTACATTAACTAGTAAAACATCTGTTTTAATCTATGATAATGTTATTGAATGAATACAATATCAATGGTCTTATACTACTAATTAAATATTTTAAGAACAATGTAATTACTTCAACCAGTAAAACAGATCTATGATACTATTTTATTTAGATAAAGCAATATGGTATACTTATACCATGTTTTTATCTTTGATACTGTTTTATTATGATAATATTTCAATTTATGATACTGTTATTTTATTGGGTTGTAATTTGTGTATGTGATACTGTTTTATTAAGATATTTTCATGTATAATACTAATATATTAAGAAACATTTATCTATGATACTGTTTTAGTATGTATAATACTGTTTTGACAAGAAAAATTAAAGATTGTCATATTAAGTTAAAGAGACAACTTCAAATGGCTAAAATTCGAAAATATATTATAATAAAAATTCTAAAAATGTATGCAAATTCTATACCATTTATGTTATGATAATATTTTGTGATACTGTTTTGTATAATACAGTATCAAACAACACACATGACTAATAATACAAAAAAATAATCTAATGGCCAATTTAATATAGTATCAAGCTACACTCTGGTAATGATAATCAATATATTTCACTTCTCTCTATTTTTCCTAATTCAATCAAATGGTTGAGCTTTATCGCCTATCTTTATTCCATATCTTTATTCTTCATAATCTTTTTTACATACAATTCGTTTCTTTTCCAAATATTAACCACATGTGTATATGAAAGCATGTGAATGTGTACAACCCAATGTCTGTCTCTGCCTCAATATCCACCGTCACCGCCGACAAGACCAGAATTAAACCTTGAATGAATGTAATTTTGAACTTCTATTTCTCTGCTTGCAATTAGAAATTGGAATTCAATGAGAACAGAGTATTTTTGACTAACTGATTCATGTAAGAAACACCACAAAACAAGAAACCAGAACCAAGTTTCTTATGGTAGATTCGACCCCAAAACTACCATACCCAGACTTCACCTCACCATGGGCGGGATCAAATTCAGCCCCCACGCCCAAAAACATCATCTAAATCGTGACGGACCTTGGTTTAGCCCCTAGCGCCATCGTGACCTTCTCCAACAAACGCACAACCACTGGACGGTCACCGGTCGACTCGCTCATGTCCAAATAAGCAATAGAAGTATGTAGATGTAGAAAAAGACGTTAATGTTTGTGGAGGGTAATTTTAGAATTAATTTAAAATATTGCTGAAAGTATGACTTAATCACAATTTTGAAAAATGTCTTGACCTAATTTGAAACAAGTCATGTACATATGATTTATAGGCAATTTTCTTCTATATTTATTATTCGTAAGCAATTCGTATATTTTAATTAACAAATAATAATTACACATTATAAATTGTTAAGAGAATTTTTTCAGATTATAATATCATTTTTTTTAAAGAAATCTTGTCAAAATCATTCTAGAATTTGAGATCGAGTTTATAAGCAAATATTAATCTTATTTAATTTTCAAAATACGGCGTGCATATGGAATTCGATTAATAAATAAATATATACCTCAAAACGTCTATAATTATTTGACAAGCTACTGGAGTCAAAGTTTAAGGTGGTCTTTGGATAAACATGAAAATCAGTATTTGTATTTAAGAATGTTGAGATTTCTTTATAACTAACAAATAGAAATAACACATTTTCATTTGGTCAAATTCAATTGTTTGACTTTTCAACTGGCAGTTGGAAGTTGGAACCGAACCGATTCTAAATCGTCACTGGTCAATTCCGAACTATCATTATTTATTATTGTTATTATTTATTTATTTTTTGGAGCCACTAAACAAATAAAGTTTGGCACGTCGAGGAAGATTGAATTAATTCCAAACCATCAACGTGACAAGAATTTTAGCAATAATTTTGCATTCAAAACTAAGAGCATGTTCGGCAGCAAATTTGAAGCAAAAAATGCATTTTTTTGGTTTGAGATTGTTGACTTTTTAACATTTTGCAAGTAAAATTATTATATTGTCCCTTATTATTTTAAAATGGAAATGTATTGATTAAGGATAAAATAGTCATTTTACAAATAAAAAGGTTGAAAATTCAATTTTGTCAAGCCAAAAAAATGCATTTGTTGCTCCAAAATTGCTGCCGAACCTGCTCTAAATGTGTACTTTTTTCAATCTCAAGTTTGTAAATTTCAGTACAATACGTGCGTGTTTTTTAATTACAAAATTATAAACAATTTATTGAGTTAAAAGAAAATAAATATAGTATCAAAAAAATGAAAGAGCGGATGTTGATTTTGTTGTTCATACGAAGCAAAGTTCTTAAGCAAATAAGGTAGGTCGACCACTTTTTTGACAAGTGGGTACATCAACTAATTATGAAATTTAATATTATTCACTATTTTTTTTTAATTTATAAATAATTTTTTTCACTTATCACGATCGATTAGATTTTTAAAATTAACGATTTTGAATTGAAGTTATAAATAATATTGTCAAAATTAGATGGGAAAATCAGTTCTACATAAAATTGGGAACTAGTTTGATTTTAGGCACAATGAATAGAAACCAGAAATCGTTAAAACATGTTTCATGAATCGAAAGATTTGTTTTAAATTATTTTGGGTCAATTTTCCAAACATATGTTACAAGCTCAAACATAGACGCACACAAAATATCCTTGTCCACATCCATCTGGTTACATTAAAGAAAGTTCCAGACTAATTAAAGTTTGGGTTTAGGTAAATGATGCAGTAATCCACTGTCTTTATCTTCATTAATTATCACGAAGATAAAGAAAGAATAGTAAATAAATATAAAGGCCGTGCCGCCGTAGCACGATCGAATTGACTTTGTTTCACAAGTATTTTCCACGAAGACTGGGAACGGGAAGTGACCATTCAAAACAGTACTTCCATAATATCATTATATATTTATATGTTACACAACAAATTTTTAGGTCTTTCGTTTCATAATCAAACAACAATATCAGCATTTTGTACAGTACAATCTCAGGTTCATTACTTCAAACGGGTCAGATATATCTTCTCCATCTCTTCATCTCTCTTCCCTGCAGCCTCTTAGAAGAGATATTAGTGTGTGTGTGTTTCACTTTGTGTGTGGGTTTTTTGTTCTGGGATATCATGATTTAAATATCTTCAGCTTCTATTTTGTTCTTGCTGTTACTGGTTCGTTTAATTGGTTTTTCTGAATTAAAAGTTATTTAAATTGGGTTGCATAAGTTTGGGTTTTCTTATTTTGGGATTGTATATTGCAATTGACTGGTTTGGGTGGGTTGCGTATGTTTGATTTTATTTCGCTGAGAAAAGTGGTGGAAGATTTTATATATAGAAATTCCTCGATTGGTATTGGGATTTGTGGGAGTTTTAAGTAATTTGATGTTGTATGATATGGAGGACTGTAAACCTAACACCGCAGAATTGGAAGCAGAAGAAGATTTGATTGCTGCAGCTCAGCATATTGTGAAAGCATTGAGGACGAATAGGAATTTGACGGCTGATGCTAGGAAAATATTGGCAAATCTAGGGGTACAATTATCTAATGTTGCTAAAGTCAATGAAAGCAAGGATGGGGCAGATTTTGAAGAAGACGAGGGACTTAATGAGATCGAGCTGCAGCTCAAAGAGATTTGGGATAAGATCATGGATCGGGAGAAGGACGAGTCTATGATATGGGATCGTGGGCCTGGAGAAGCTTATGAGTATTTGAAGGTTGTGGACCGAGCTCAAAGGTTGACCAAAAGCTTGGAGAATTTGAGCTTAAATGGTTGTCGCAATGCCAATGATCTCCTTCGTAGGGCTCATGACGTTCTTCAAACGGCAATGGCTAGGCTTGAAGAGGAGTTTAGGCACTTGCTTGTACAAAACAGGCAGCCTTTTGAGCCAGAGCATGTTTCTTTTCGTTCCAGTGAAGAGGATATTGTGGAGGCAAGTTCTATTGTTTCCTTTGGAGATGATTCTGTTGAAGATGTAGTTCAAAGAGATAGCACCAGCCAACGCTCAGAGGATTATGTCTTTGAATTGGTACATCCCGACGTGATTCCTGACATAACAACGATTGCCAAATTGATGTTTGACTCAAATTTTGGTCAGGAATGTTCCCAAATGTTCATCAATGTTCAAAGAGATGCTTTAGATGACTGCCTTTTCATCCTTGAAGTGGAAAAATTGAGCATCGAGGATGTGCTGAAGATGGAATGGAATACATTGAACTCGAAAATCAGGAGATGGATGTGGGCTGTAAAGATTTTTGTGCGGATTTACCTTGCTGGTGAAAAATTACTTAGTGATCAGATTTTTGGAGAGCTAGATTCGGCTAGTTCTGTTTGCTTCGTCGAGTCTTCAAAACCTGCAATTTTACAGCTTCTGAATTTTGGGGAAGCCATAGCCATTGGTCCCCATCAACCCGAAAAGTTGATTCGGATTCTTGACATGTACGAGGTGCTTGCTGACCTTATTCCAGATATCAATGCTTTATACTCTGATGAAACCGGGTATCACGTTAGAACAGAATGCCACGAGATCTTACAGAGATTGGGGGAATGTGCTAAAGCAACCTTTCTTGAGTTCAAGAATGCCGTTGCTTC
The DNA here is from genome assembly GCA_030279155.1 of Forsythia viridissima. NCBI lineage: Eukaryota > Viridiplantae > Streptophyta > Magnoliopsida > Lamiales > Oleaceae > Forsythia > Forsythia viridissima. The sequence continues at coordinate 49,465,426 of CM059038.1, forward strand.
CAATGTTTCAGCCAATGCCTTTCCGGGAGGTGGAGTCCACCATCTCACTCGTTATGTTATGAATTACATCAAGACCCTTTCAGATTACAGCAAGACTCTTGATTTGCTCCTGAAGGACGAAGACAAAGAAGATTCTGTTTCAGTTTCTCCCGACACAAGTTCAGTTAGTGAAGAGGAGAGTCTAGGTGGAAGCTCGTGTGCTTCTCCAACGGCTTTGCACTTCCGAGCCCTTATTTCTATTTTGGAAATCAACCTTGACGAGAAATCTAAGATGTACAAGGACGAGTCATTACAGCACCTTTTCCTAATGAACAACACACACTACATGGCAGAAAAGGTTAAGAATTCGGAACTCAGAGCAGAACTAGGGGATGAATGGATTCGGAAGCAAAATTGGAAATTTCAACAGCATGCAATGAATTACGAGAGAGCTACTTGGAGCTCAATCCTCGCATTACTTATGGATGAAGGGATCCAAAATCCCGGTTCAAATTCAATTTTGAGGACTATTCTCAAGGAGAGACTGCAAATCTTTTATCTTGCTTTCGAGGAGGTCTACAAGAGCCAGACAGGATGGGTAATCCCAGATAGCCAACTTCGAGAAGATCTTCGAATCTCTACATCACTCAAGGTAATACAGGCTTATCGGACATTTGTTGGACGACACATCAATCATATAAGCGAAAAGTACATCAAGTACACAGCTGACGATTTACAGGATTATCTCTTTCATCTTTTTGAAGGATCCCAAAAATCATTACATGGCTTCTACAAGAAGTGATTATTGGCCTTCCCTTTTCAATTTATGTAATATAGAGCTCCACTTTTATGAATTCTAGTATTCACATATTCTTGTAATCGAATTTTGAAATTATTAGCACATAACAAATATTTTTTCCGTTTTACAAACTGCTTATCCTTTTGTAAATTTATCTTGTAAAGGCAATTTGAGATTTTTAAATTATGTAAAATGGTTACTGCCACTGGTTGGTTATAAACCAAGAAGATTTGGAAAATTCTATTAAAAACACTCCTAGTTGATTTTTGGACAAAGAAAAAAAATAAGCTTGATTATGTGTAGTAATTAGGAATAAAATCTTTTCTAATTTGAATATAAACAGCTAGTGATAAACCATTGGTAAAAATATTAGTGTCGTTAAAACTATACTAGTATACCGCTTTTCTTTGTGGTGGAATTCGACCGTTGAGAATTTTAATAGATTGAGGAGTTGAAAAAAATGAGAGAAGAGTTTTATTTGAGAGGAGTTTGATTTTGATAAATATGGAGAAATTGAGGAATTGGAAGAGATATGGATTTTGGTTTGAGAGAATGAAGACGTAGTGATCGAAAAAGAACTACTTTTTTTGTGCATGTAGTGGAGTAAACCTCCATACGGTCGGTGATTATGAGTTTTGTTTATGTTAAACTCAAAAATTGGAGTTAAGATGCTAAGTAACGCCGCATGTTCACTTACATGATTTTTATAGATTTTGACGATACTTATCATAATATTATATTTAATTTTTAATTAATAAATTATCATTTTGTGACTAACCATGGTTTTGCAGTGGAATGTTCTGTGGACGCTCTAGACGATCGACGTGTCTATTAATTTAAATTACAAGACCCTTATAATTTTATTCTAACTTAAATAAAAGTATATAATATTTTTAATTATGATGTGCCTATGTCAATATTATATAGATGAATGAATCTAGACATGCCTCTTGAACATATTCATTTTCTTTTACGTGAATTAAAATTTATTTAAATTTAATTTACTATATAAAACATAAATTTGGGCCTAAAGAACTGTGAATGACACCAATCTAGTGGAGTTTTATTCACATAAATTGCATAATTGATTTTTAAATGAGTGTCTACTATTGAAAATAGGAAAACCTCCTATTTGAGCACTAATTTTCATATATTGCCGTTTCTATTTCTCTCCAAGCCAAGAATCATTCTACTTCAAAATATTTTCATCATCTTAGCATCTTTTGGAATTTCAACCACTTTCTGGACATTTTGAAAAAGGTATTAACAACTACTTATTTATTTTATTTTTTTGTCAATTAATTTGGTGATTGAATTTATATATTAATGGTTCCATTATTTTGTAGTAGAATTTAGTGAATAAATTATGAAACAAGCTTATCTATTTTCTTATAGCATGAATAGTTTATGCATTCTAATATTAAAGTATAATAGTGGGTATCTTGACTTGCATACCCGTGTGTGCTTATACTTATATTGTAAATATATATTTACCGAAAGAAATTTAATTACTTGATACTAGTATTTTTTTAATCGATTTATGTAAACTGTTATTTTAAGACACTAATATAAGTGTTATGTCATTTAATTTATAATGTTAAATTGGTACTCACGATAAGACAATATATAGTCAATTATTATAACAATAATAAAAATAAATGATATATATATATATATATATATATATATATATATATATATATATATATATATATATATATATATACTAGTATTAAGGCCGTGCGTTGCACGTCAGTGAAATCTATAGGAAAAATTGTATGTCGAGAATAGTTTATTGATACGATATAATATCAAATTTGATATTAATAAAATTTGACTTGATAGACAGCAAAAAATAATAATTTCCAAGCTTGAAAGGAAAGAGAAAAAACAACTAAAACGAAATAAGATAGAAAGTGAAGCAAAGTTATGCATGTGTAGGGAAACAATAGGAAATGATTTAAAATAAAGAAAAATATTAACTAATATATAAATATTAGTTAATAAAGTTAGAGACGATATATTATATTAATTTAAAATAAAATATAAATGTTTATTATAATAGCTATTTTAGTATAAGATATTATATTAAGATTGAGATTGATGAGTTTGTTAAAGAATAAGATGAGGAATCAAAAAAAGAATAAAACTTACATGTATTAGACAATGTAAATAAAAAAATTAAACTGAAAAATGAAATATATGCGTTGGTGAAGTTGTTTGAGTATCTTGAAAAATACAAAATCATGTTTGTTGCCATTGTTGGGTAACGTGATCAAAAGTGTGATAGAAAATATATTTAGTAAACAATTTAGGTAAGTCGATAAACTGAAAATTGGATTTTTTGAGTTACTGGACGAATGAAGGAAATTTAAAACTTTGATTATGTTCTTTTTTTTTTTTTTTTAGATTATGTAATACATCTAAAAACTTTTTTATTCTTATGTGGGCGTGTTATGAAAATAAATTGTAGTAAAAATTTATTACAATAATGAAATTTTTTGTTACAATAAAAACGTCAAATTAGATAATGAAAATAAATGTGTTTTTTTTAATGAGTAATTATAATAAATCTTTTAATGTAATTTATAATAATATTTATTATAGAAATTTTAAATACAGTACATAATTTTAAAAAAAAAGGAAAGCCCAAAAAATGAAAAATATGTAGTGTTGAAGTTAGTGGAGTAATTTGAGAAACAAAAAATTACATCTGTCGATTTGTTTGATGGAAAATGTGAAAAATTTATTTAGTGCATGATTTGTTAGAAAATAGTCAAATAGAATATATATTATATAAATCTAGTATATATTAGAATCAGTTCATAGAATATATTTTATTGTATTTTATTTTAGCAGTTAGTATAATATGTTATAAATAAAAATTGTTATAATAAATTTATAGCATAGTAAAAGCAATTTTTTAGTAATATATTATTAATCAATTATTACATTATTATGAAAATGTAGTGATTAAAATAAATTTTTTATGACACATTTCTATAAATTAATAATTGTAGTATGTATTTTGACGTAATTTATAATAATATATATTACAGAAATTATAATTATAGTACATAATTTAAATAGAAAAAGAAAACAAAAAAAATGAAAAATATGTATTGTTAAGGTTATTCGAGTAACTCGACAAACTAAAAACCATGTTTGTCGAGTTACTCGATGAAAAATGTGATATAAGACCAAAAATCATAAAACAGGAATATTTTTGTGAAATAAATTGTTAACTTATTTGATAAATGAAATACATACATTTTTTTATTTAATTGATTATTTATTAGAGTATAGCAAAATAAAATATATATTATAAAAATTTAATATATATGATAGTTAATCAATAGAATATATTATATATTGTTTTATTATGATTAATTTATGTAGTAATTTGAGAAATATAAATTTGAGTTGTAAATACATAAAATAAAGTATAAAATGGAAAATATGCACTGTTAAAGTTAATCGCGTAACTCGACAAACAGAAAATCATGTTTGTCGAGTTACCCGATTATAATTGTCATATCAAATTAATGTATTCAATACGTCAAGTAGCTTGATGAACTCATAATCGATTTGCCCGAGTTACTGGACGAAGGAATAAAATTTATAATTTTTATTATTTTGTTTGTGTTTTTGATTTTAATTTGTCATATATTTAAATAATTTTTTATTGTTATTCAGTGGTATTATTTTTGAAGAAACTCGTGAGGCTAACAGTTGGATTTGTCGAGCAAATTGATAAATATTGCACATATAAAATTTTATTTAATGCATGATTTATTAGAACATAGTAAAATAGAATATATATCATATAAATTTAGTATATATGAGAATGAGTTAATAGAATATATTTTATTGTATTTTATTTTAGTAATTAGTGTAATATGTTATAAATAAAAATTGTTATAATAAATTTATAGCATAGTAAAAGCAATTTTTTAGTAATATATCATTAATCAATTATCACATTATTATGAAAATTTAGTGATTAAAATAAATTTTTTATGACACATTTCTACTAAATAGATTTCATCATGAATTATGAAAATAAATTGTAGTAAAAATTTGTTATGACAAGAACTTTTTTTGTTACAATAATTATTTGAACTATACTACGAAAATAAATGTGTATTTTTTAAATTAATAATTGTAGTATGTATTTTGACCTAATTTATAATAATATTTATTACAGAAATTATAAGTATAATAGATAATTTAAATAGAAAAAGAAAACAAAAAAAATGAAAAATATGCATTGTTAAGGTTACTCGAGTAACTCGACAAACTAAAAACCATGTTTGTCGAGTTACTCGATGTAAAATGTGATATAAGACCAAAAATCATAAAACAGGAATATTTTTGTGAAATAAATTGTTAACTTATTTGATAAATGAAATACATACATTTTTTTATTTAATTGATTATTTATTAGAATATAGCAAAATAAAATTTATATTATAAAAATTTAATATATATGATAGTTAATCAATAGAATATATTATATATTGTTTTATTATGATTAATTTATGTAGTAATTTGAGAAATATAAATTTGAGTTGTAAATACAAAAAATAAAGTATAAAATGGGAAATATGCACTTTTAAAGTTAATCGAGTAAGTCGACAAACAGAAAATCATGTTTGTTGAGTTACTCGATTATAATTGTCATATCAAATTAATGTATTCAATACGTCAAGTAGCTCGATGAACTCATAATCGATTTGCCCGAGTTACTGGACGAAGGAATAAAATTTATAATTTTTACTATTTTGTTTGTCTTTTTGATTTAAAGTTGTCATATATTTGAATAATTTTTTATTGTTATTCAGCGGTATTATTTTTGATGAAACTCGTGAGGCCAACAGTTGGATTTGTCGAGCAAATTGATAAAGATTGCACATATAAAATTTTATTTAATGCATGATTTATTAGAATATAGTAAAATAGAATATATATCATATAAATTTAGTATATATGAGAATGAGTTAATAGAATATATTTTATTGTATTTTATTTTAGTAATTAGTGTAATATGTTATAAATAAAAATTGTTATAATAAATTTATAGCATAGTAAAAGCAATTTTTTAGTAATATATTATTAATCAATTGTTACATTATTATGAAAATGTAGTGATTAAAATAAATTTTTTATGACACATTTCTACTAAATATATTTCATCATGAATTATGAAAATAAATTGTAGTAAAAATTTGTTATGACAAGAACTTTTTTTGTTAAAATAATTATTTGAACTATAGTACGAAAATAAATGTGTATTTTTTAAATTAATAATTGTAGTATGTATTTTGACCTAATTTATAATAATATTTATTACAGAAATTATAAGTATAATAGATAATTTAAATAGAAAAAGAAAACAAAAAAAATGAAAATTATGCATTGTTAAGGTTACTCGAGTAACTCGACAAACTAAAAACCATGTTTGTCGAGTTACTCGATGAAACATGTGATATGAAAGCAAAAATCATAAAACAGGAATATTTTTGTGAAATAAATTGTTAACTTATTTGATAAATGAAGTACTTACATTTTTTTATTTAATTGATTATTTATTAGAATATAGCAAAATAAAATTTATATTATAAAATTTTAATATATATGATAGTTAATCAATAGAATATATTATATATTGTTTTATTATGATTAATTTATGTAGTAATTTGAGAAATATAAATTTGAGTTGTAAATACATAAAATAAAGTATAAAATGGGAAATATGCACTGTTAAAGTTAATCGAGTAACTCGACAAACAGAAAATCATGTTTGTCGAGTTACCCGATTATAATTGTCATATGAAATTAATCTATTCAATACGTTAAGTAGCTCGATGAATTCATAATCGATTTGTCCGAGTTACTAGACGAATGAATAAAGGAAGGGGAAAATAATTATCAAAAATAAACAAAGCAGGTCTTACTATCTTACCTAGTTCCCAAGGTGGGAGAAATTATAAGTATAGCACATAATTTAAATAGAAAAAGAAAACAAAAAAAATGAAAAATACGCATTCTTGAGATTAGTCGAGTTACTCGATGAACAATGTGATATAAAAGCAAAAATCATAAAACATGAATATTTTTATCAAATAAATTGTTAACTTTTGATAAATGAAGCACATAAATATTTGTATTTAATTGATTATTTATTAGAATATAGTAAAATAAAATATATATCATATGAATTTAATACAATATATTATATATTGTTTTATTATGATTTTTTTATGTACTAAGTCGAGAAATAGTGTTTTGAGATTGATAAGTTGTGTAAAAAATAACATGGAAAAAATAAAAAATAAAAAAAATTAATTGTAGTGTATATTTTAAATAAAAAAAATAAACCAAGAAATTAAAAACATGCACTCTTGAAGTAACTCGAGTAAGCCGACAAATCTATAAGCATGTTTGACGAGTTACTGGATTATAGATGTGATATTAAATTAAGCTATTTGATAGGTCTAGCAGCTCGATAAATTGGAAATCGAGTTGGTCAAGTCACTCGGTGAACTAATGAAATTTAAGATTTTTATTATTTTATATTCCTTTATTATTTAAACTATGTAATACATTCAAATAATTATTTATTTTGATTTTGTGGTGTTATTTTTCAAGAAAGCCGTGAGGCTGAAACATTTTTTTTTCCGACATTGCTCATGCAAAATTATTTAATGCATGATTTATTAGAACATAGTAAATTAGAATATATATCATATAAATTTAGTATATATGAGAATGAGTTAATAGAATATATTTTATTGTATTTTATTTTAGTAATTAGTGTAATATGTTATAAATAAAAATTGTTATAATAAATTTATAGCATAGTAAAAGCAATTTTTTAGTAATATATCATTAATCAATTATCACATTATTATGAAAATTTAGTGATTAAAATAAATTTTTTATGACACATTTCTACTAAATAGATTTCATCATGAATTATGAAAATAAATTGTAGTAAAAATTTGTTATGACAAGAACTTTTTTTGTTACAATAATTATTTGAACTATACTACGAAAATAAATGTGTATTTTTTAAATTAATAATTGTAGTATGTATTTTGACCTAATTTATAATAATATTTATTACAGAAATTATAAGTATAATAGATAATTTAAATAGAAAAAGAAAACAAAAAATATGAAAAATATGCATTGTTAAGGTTACTCGAGTAACTCGACAAACTAAAAACCATGTTTGTCGAGTTACTCGATGAAACATGTGATATGAAAGCAAAAATCATAAAACAGGAATATTTTTGTGAAATAAATTGTTAACTTATTTGATAAATGAAGTACTTACATTTTTTTATTTAATTGATTATTTATTAGAATATAGCAAAATAAAATTTATATTATAAAAATTTAATATATATGATAGTTAATCAATAGAATATATTATATATTGTTTTATTATGATTAATTTATGTAGTAATTTGAGAAATATAAATTTGAGTTGTAAATACAAAAAATAAAGTATAAAATGGGAAATATGCACTGTTAAAGTTAATCGAGTAACTCGACAAACAGAAAATCATTTTTGTTGAGTTACCCGATTATAATTGTCATATCAAATTAATGTATTGAATACGTCAAGTAGCTCGATGAACTCATAATCGATTTGCCCGAGTTACTGGACGAAGGAATAATCAATTAAATAAAAAAATGTATGTATTTCATTTATCAAATAAGTTAACAATTTATTTCACAAAAATATTCCTGTTTTATGATTTTTGGTCTTATATCACATTTTACATCGAGTAACTCGACAAACATGGTTTTTAGTTTGTCGAGTTACTCGAGTAACCTTAACAATGCATATTTTTCATTTTTTTTGTTTTCTTTTTCTATTTAAATTATCTATTATACTTATAATTTCTGTAATAAATATTATTATAAATTAGGTCAAAATACATACTACAATTATTAATTTAAAAAATACACATTTATTTTCGTAGTATAGTTCAAATAATTATTGTAACAAAAAAAGTTCTTGTCATAACAAATTTTTACTACAATTTATTTTCATAATTCATGATGAAATCTATTTAGTAGAAATGTGTCATAAAAAATTTATTTTAATCACTAAATTTTCATAATAATGTGATAATTGATTAATGATATATTACTAAAAAATTGCTTTTACTATGCTATAAATTTATTATAACAATTTTTATTTATAACATATTACACTAATTACTAAAATAAAATACAATAAAATATATTCTATTAACTCATTCTCATATATACTAAATTTATATGATATATATTCTAATTTACTATGTTCTAATAAATCATGCATTAAATAATTTTGCATGAGCAAAGTCGGGAAAAAAAATGTTTATTTTATTTTTATATTAATTCATGAAAATGTCCAACAGGAAAAAAGTAATAATTTTTATAACTAATAATCATAATTTCATATAACATAAAATAATTATACATCATATATAATTTAATAGACAATCTAATCATAAATGCTAGAGTAAAAAAAATATATACATAAAAAAAACAATAACCAAAACATAAAATTTAACAATTAATATAAATACAAAATGGAATATGTTTATGAAATGAAGAACAACAGAAACCACATCTAATAATAAAAAAATCTCCTAAGTCAAGTGATTGAACAATAATCACATGATAAAATACCGGACAATAAATATGTTCGAATCACTCGATAACTAAACTAAAGAAATATTTTCCAGTCTCGACAACGAAGGAAATAAACTACTAAAACAAAGCAAGATACAAAGTCAACAAAAGTTGCGCATGTCTACAGAAAACAAATCAAATGATTTAAACAAATAATAAATAAAAAGGTAAAAAGCTTTGGAAAAATGACAGCTCCCATAAAATGAAGAAAAGTCAACAAAGGCAGCCTTGTTAACAAGTTAAACAAACTTATAGTACTAATAATGAGATTTGGACAAAATGAAGACTAAAACTACATCAAAACGACGTCGCGTTGGTTGAAGGGTGAATAGTAAACATACCATAGACACTTATATTATAGTCATGATATATATATATATATAAGACAATATATAGTCAATTATTATAACAATAATAAAAATAAATGATATATATATATATATATTATTTTAATAAATGGTAATGACCTAGGATTTTTGGCAGGTTGACTTTGTGGGCAGCTCGAGACATCTCCATTTGCTACTTAAAACGTGAATAAAGATCCAAGTAAGTAAACTCTCCTAGTATTCATTTGTGGATTGCAATGTTAATTGTCTAAATGTGTTATATCTGAACATAACATCTTGTAATTGCTTTATATGTCATTAATATTCACGTGATATATTTTTGCATGTGTAATTTTGTTAATGCATCTATAAACATGCATGAAGTAAAGTTTTAAATCGTAATATTGTAAAGTATAATTTATTCAAAAATGATATGTATCCCAAATTTTATAAATGAAATAGTGTACACCTATGCCATGAAAGGTGTGAATGGGAAATGGGACATGGGGGACCGGCGCACCCGACGAATGATAATGTTGAATGTTTAATGTTGAATATATAACCGCTTTGCGGTACTATGGTAGATGGAACGGGTTCCAAATAATAATGGCCCACTGCATTCTGATTGGCTAGGTAATACACAAAAGTGAGCTCACAATATTAAATGTTTTAAAGGAATAATAAAGAAAGAAAAAATGGGATACATATTTTGATGAATCATTTTTAAAGTAAAGCATATCATAAGCATGCATCACGTGCATGAGGTTTACTTACTGGGCGTTAGCTCATCCCATATTCTCTACTTTTCAGATGATGAGAGCTAGATAATTCGAGACGACCGCTTGGGGCTAGACGGACTCAGTATTGTTTAAATCCAAGTTTTATTTTGTTATTATTTCAAAAATAAAATGCCTTAGGCCATGTGGTATTATTGGAATAATATTCTTTTACTTATTTTAAATTAGTCAAACTATGAAGTTTTCCGAAATTATTATGTTCATTCAATAAGGTTTGGGCATAAAATTTATTATGCAAATTATTGCTTTTAATTAATATTATTGAAAATATATGTATTATCAAAATATAATAATGACAACCTTTAAAAAATTTCCACATTTATGATTTTTATTTAATGCTAATTAAATGCTGATATTTCTAAGTCTAGAATTTCTGGACTTGGAGTGTTACACTTATCCACCTGCTATACAGTTTGTACACGCATTGTAAAGACAGCCGTCTAAAAGAGTGATCTAGCTACTATTTGCACTTCAACGATTCAAGTTAATTGAAGATAAAATAAAATAAGTACGTAAGAGAAACGAAATAGACATAGATTTGGGTAATGTTTGATTTTTCATGTATTTTTCTTCATGTTGCATGGAGTGTTTATAGAAAAGTTTAAGCCGGGGATATTTCAAACCTTCTTTTTGTAATTGACACTTGTCACACATCGATTGACGATGCTATTGAGTTTTAGTATCTTCTAAACATGTATCGACTTCTTATTGGTGAAGTTGTTGTCTACGCTTGGGCATCGAATAGGTCAATCCGGGTATTTCAATACCCGAAATCACTTGTTACACTACGAGTATTTTGTAAATGGAATCATTTTGATTCATATTATTATTGGAACCAAACCCGGACCGAAACTGTTGGTTCCGGTTCGTGAGTTAACAAAATGTTCTAAAAAATGAAAAATTGCAAACTCGTTAACTTTAAAATACATTAGATATTAAAACAATTTTTGAAAAGCATTAACGGGAAGAATAGACACCAAAATTGCAAATCCATAAATTAAGGCTAGGAAATGAAAAATTGCCTCTTAAAGAGGAGTTTCGCATTCCCCAATTCATGTCTCGCTATGTGTTGAACGAGAGAGAGATGAGCAAGAGTGCGAGACACACAATAATATTTGTATTATGTATCTAAACAAATAGCGATTGAGAATTTAGAATTTGACAATTTGGAATTGAGTCAATTGAGTTTGGGTTTAAGAGTGGTAGGTATTGTACTTTTGGTTTGAGTCTTGTACAGTTGGACTTTTGTCTTTGATACCTTGATATTGGGTTATGGGGTGGGGTTAAGGTGAATAAATTGTAAAAAATGACAAATATAGTTCCAGAGTCGAGTACCCACAGCTCCAGTTCAAGAATCAAGAACTGACCTGGACCCGATCGGTTCTTGGTTCCGGTACCTAATTTTATTTTTCGGTTCCGATTCAGGAGGTTCGATTCCAGTTAAAATGTCCACCTAATGTTATCAATCAACTGATTCTTATTTAATTAGGTTTACATTTTTTTAACGATTTTGGTTTTATGTGGAAGTGGGCCTCGTGACATGTGGGAAATTGGGGAGTGGCGGGGGATATTATCCTATTTCTGTATTTTGAGACAAAAATGTGAGGCCACATACTCTATATTTTGCTAGATAGATTGGTTCATCATTCAACTTGTTTATAAAGAAGTGCGAGCCTAAGGTTCATTTCGTTTCACTTAGTCAAGAGGTTTTCAGAGATGCGAAACGCTTTAGCAAACCCCTCTACGGAACAAACCGTATTAATAACTTCTTAGTCTGAGCGAGACTGACAAGTCAAAACAAGTTCGTAGAACCATTTGGCTCATTCGTAATGACGCAGCCACTAACCATTTGGCTCATTCGTAATGACGCAGCCATTATGTGACACATGACATCTATATCTGATGTGATTCGTACGTGGCATCAACACGAGACGAAATAATAAAAAATTTCTCATTTTAATAAATTTTTGTACCAATTTAATACTTAAATACTATTGAGATATTTAGACGAAAAATCTACCAAAAGGGAAAAATAGGAATTCTATGCTCACTTGGTACACCTTCAGAGAAGTTGCACACATGAAACGAGATTGGCAAAAAGGGAAAAATAGGAATTCTATGTTCATATTCCTCTCAAACAGAGATTGAGAATCTATTAAAACGTGTTTGGTAGATTTTATTTTAATTTTTTTTAAAATTCATTTTCAATTATATATTTCATTAATTTATATCAAATAGTTTAAAATCTATTTTTAAACTTTACCAAATAGACACCAAATCAAACCATAACTTTGTTAGATGGATAAAACATATCGATCCACTTTGTTATTTGTTTGTGTTGCGTTGGCCGTGTATAAAAGCTATGATATTTAAAAGTCTAATTATTTATTTGGTAATTTTTTTTTTAGATTATACCCAGTAAATTTTACAGAATATATAGATAAAAAATAAATAAATAATATAAATTTTACAAAATAAATAAATAAAAATAATATTTGAAAACCCTCACTGAAAGTGTTATAAAACCCTTGCTCGGGGAGAAAAGTATAGTCAAGTGTCACACTAAGTGAAAATATCACAATCCTCAGTGGAAGGTTTTTTAGGTCTCCTAAAACCCTAAACTCTACTACTCTAGCCTCCATTTTTATCAGTGTTGTCCAGGTAGGTTTTAATTTTAGAACTGTTCTAAGGGTTTAGGGTTTATCGGAACGAACGTCTTTCATCTCTTATTATAAATCTGAAAACCCATGCCATATTAAATTCACTGTTTTGTGCTTTTTTGTTATCCCTCTGTTCTATGGTGCTCGTGGGTGTATGTGCGTAAGAGGAGTGTTTAGAGCTTTTCCTTGTTGAATCGAAATAAATGGAAAACTTGGCATTTTAAGTGATTAAACTTGACTTTATGGAGGTCGCTTCTGTGTACAAACACAACACTATAAGTTAGCTATATTACTGCATTTTTGTTGTCTGAAAATGTGAGCTCTGTTTTCATTTCTTATGGAAGACTGAAGCGAAAGGAATTGGTAATGGAAGCATGAAGGAAATAATACTTACATCAGGATCAGAATAAATTAAGTTGTGACATATAAAGCGGGGGAAATTTTTGTGTAACCTTTAAGTTTTTGCTTTATAAGGATTTGAACTATATTGTGAACTTGTTCTTTTTAAGGAGAATGATGGTGATTCTCGAGTTTTTTACCTTGTCTTTAGGTTAAAAAATGGCATTTGTCAACAGAATTGGCAATATGCTGAAACAAAATCTGAGCAAGCATGTTAATTTGGGATTATCGGCGTCCAAGCCGTCACTCTTTCAGGCTATAAGGAGCATGTCATCTTCAAAGCTCTTCGTCGGAGGTGAAAGAAGTTCTGAATTTTTGTGAGAAATTGACTACTTATTTAGCTGCTTGTAGATTATTCTTTATATTTTACTGCAGGTCTCTCATGGAGCACTGATGAAGTGAGCCTGAGGGAGGCTTTTTCCCAATATGGAGAAGTGGTTGAAGGTCTCTAATTCTGAAGAAAAACTCAATTGACATAGAATGTCAATTTCTGATCAATAAAACTCCTAATCCTCTTTTTCTTGCAGCTAGAATTATCTTGGATCGCGACACTGGTAGGTCGCGAGGATTTGGCTTCGTTACTTACACATCCACTGATGAATCTTCCAGTGCTATTCAGGCATTGGATGGGAAGGTACGTGCATCTTGTTGCTACTGTATAGAAATGTAGTGCATACCTGTTTATTCTCTGTAAGCTAAACGATTATTTCTTCCCATGAGGACCTAACAAACTCGCCCGTTAACGAGGGCTTGACTTTTTGAACTATCTTCAAACCTGGACTTTAGCTTGCTAGATGTTGAATGGTTTATAAATTTTAGCTTTGCTTAATGTGGACTTATCTAATGTGAATCCTCAGGACCTTCATGGGAGATCGATAAGGGTGAACTATGCTACTGAAAAACCTCGTGATGGGGGTTTTGGTACTGGTGGTGGCTTTAATTATGGTGGCAACGGTGGTAATTATGCAGGCCCTGGATATCAAGGTGGCAATTTTGGTGGTGCTGGTGGTGGCAATTACCCCAGAGATGGTAACTTTGGTGGAGGTGGTGGTTTTAGTGGTGCTAACGACCCCGGTGAAGGTAACAATTACCACCCTGGCAGAGGCGGAAGCTATGATGGCAGTGGCGGTAACTACTACACTGGTAGCCAAAGTGGTTTTTCTTCTGGACATGGTGGGTCCAACGCCCCATATGGTGAAAGCCAAGAACAACTGGGTGGTGATCAAAGTGGAATGGACACCGCAAATGAAAATTTTGGCCAGAATATGTTGGATGTGAACGACGGGGATGAGCCAAATGATTATGCCAACTCCAGGGCATGAATTGTTTCAAACTTGCTTGTAGACCACACACTTAATGGATCAATCTCTTCTAGGAGTGAGCATCAATAATTTTCCTCCTTTTGCTTTCAGTTTTTTCTCAGTACTATTTGTGGTTTTTTACCAGTTTTCAAATATATGCTTTATAGTTTGTGGTACTCACAGTTTTTGCTTCGGTAGAAATGGTGGAATTCTTTACTAGGCAGCACAATTGCATTGGATAAACTAGTTAACATATTTTACCAGGTCTTGTAACATTAACTAATTATTCTTTTCATGCCAAGGACAAACCACTACTCAGTCTTTCGCTGCCCAGAAGACGCAATAAGAACAGCTACAGCCACCATAAACATGCACAACATGCTCACTAACAATGCATAGGTCCTTTTGGACGACCTCCTGTATTCTCCAAAGAACAGTATAGCCCAAAATGTGCTCACAAGTGGAAGAGCCTGCGCAAAATGTTTCCAAATTAGCACAACAATTGGAAATTACACGCAATAGCACGTACATATGATAAAATTAGGCCGATTAATTGACTGACCTGAACACAATCAGCTGCTGCATAACCTGCAGCTTGCCCTCCCATGAATTGAAGGCCATTGCCTAGTCCACACAATAGACCGGCCAAAAATGCCAAGTTTCTTCCATTCCAGTCTTTCAAATATCCTTTTATTGAGGATTTAGGCAAGTTGAGAACAGGGTGGTACAAAAATATAACGTTAAGGATTACTGCCATAGCGAAAAACGATAGCGAGAAGTAGAAGAATGCAGCATACACAACCAAGTGCGGAACACCCTCTTTCATCACGTGCCATTGATCATTTGTTGCCAAGTTAAATGCTGGTGAGAACAGAGAGTAAGACACCCCAGCAAAGAATGTTATGCTCAATCCTAACGAGATACTCTTTCCAAACACCTGATTAGCACGCGAATAAGACATTTTTAAACTAAGAAACTCCAATTTCTCCTAAATTAACTTTATTTAAGATGTGCTTTACATAATATAACGTCGTGGAAAAACAAGAAGCACCAACCTTAATAGCTCTAGTTTCCTCAAGCTCGATAAGATAGTTTGCAGATCCAACTCTCGCTTTGTCCATCCTATAACTTCCACTTTCCGAGTCCTTCATGCCATCTAAGAATGTAAATATCTTAGTAAATAACTAGTCAAGCTAATGGCGAATAGAACCTAAGATGAGGCCACTTACCTTGATTTGAAACTGTTTCTCTATAACTAGGTTTCTCTGAATCCCTGACAGTTAGAATTGAGTCATTAATTTTCACACACAGCATGAAATTCTGAAGTCTTTTTTAATTACGCGTTGAAATGTGAATAAATTGAGTGTCTACCACCGGTAAGACAAGAAAATAATCATGAGAGGAAATCAATATCATTAAAAACACAGCATACCCTGCTTCTGCTTTGTCATTATTTGGCAAGCCTTGGAGTTTCTTTGCATTATCAGCTGCATTGTAGTAATGAACAGCGGAACCGAGGCAAACTGCAATGAGGAAGCATGCCACTCCAGGGAACAGAATTTCAGCCCTGTTGATCCGATTATCCAAGAAATAGTTCAAGGTAGTACCTGTTACAGGAATTTCTTCGTATGTACATTGATCTTGTCGAATCATTATATCAGAAATTTCCCATGAAAAATGTTTACCTAAAACAACAGCTACGCTTGATGTGATAACCTCTGTCACTGAGAGCCCAACAAGGGCGAAAGCATATTGAGTGGCCAAATTCCCAAGACTGAGAAACACTCCACCAGCCATGGCAAACAATATACAAGGCCAATTGTCCTAAAAAGGATCTTAAAATAAGAATCAGTCAAGTTTGTGTTAAAACATCAGTTTATTACTTGTTCATTTTCCACTCATTTACTAATCAAAATCTGAATTTTAGAATTTGTGTAGACCAAGTTAAAACACAATAGTCTCTTGAACTTCAACATGAGAGTGTTCCCCCCCGGCCCGATTTTTCACTTTGATTTTCCATGATAAAATAGGGTATTCACCCAAAAATAATTCTGAGTAAGTAAATATACTACGATTATCTCTCAATACGACAGTTCAAAATCGACTCTACCCACAAATTATAACATCATTTTTCAACAATTTCCACCTCCGAACTAATAACTCTATGAGGATTGTATGCTGAAAACTATCCCTTTACGAGGATGGGTCACTTTGTATTTAAAGAGTCAAAATGATAAGATAATATAACTACTTATCTCTATCTTAATTTAATAGACTAGTTACAAATGATAGTATAACATAACTACGTATCTCTATCTTAATAGACTAGTTACATAGATAAAGATGAATTCAAAGTTTAACTGCTATTACGCCCCCACAAGCTAAGTGGGCAAGGATGCACAGGAAGCTTGGAAAGTAAATACGGAAACGAGCTGAAGACAAGCATTTGGTGAAAATATCTGCACATTGATCTTGACTGCACATATAGTCAATATCCAATTCGTGACGCACCACTTACTCTCTAACATAATGATAATCCACTTCGAGATGTCATGTGCGAGCATGAAAAACAGGATTGGAGGCTAAGGAGATAGAGCTAATGTTATTACACCAAATTTTAGGACATGATAAAAATAATTGCAAATCCTTGAAGAAAGAGCACAACCAAGACACTTCAATGTGTATTCAAGTTGTCTATACTCTGCCTTAGTGCTGGACCGAGAGATCTCGTATGCTGGACCTTTGAACTCCAAGAAATAAGATTTGTGCCGAAATAAATGCAATAGCCACCAGTGGAATGACGATGATCAAGGTCTCCGGTATATAATCAGTGTTAGTAAAAGTAGTAAGAGATAAAGAACTAGGCTGATAAAACAAACCATGAGAATACATGGACTTAATGTATCACAAAATACACTTAATAGCAGTCCAATGGGCAGTAATAGGAGCATGCATTAATTTACAAACTTGATTCACAGCAAATAATACATCAAGACGCGTGATGGTGAGGTATTGTAAACCGCCAACCATATTGCGATATTCAGAAAGGTCAAGAAGAGGAATATCTCACTTTTGCTGAGACGTTTGCCACTAGTAGTTAGAGTGAGAACTGATTTAGCATCAAGTAAATTGGCACGCTTTAAAATATCTAAGGCATACTTAGATTGAGTAAGAGAAAGACCAGACGATCCTCGAGTGACCTTAATTCCAAGAAAATAATTAAGAGAACCAAAATCTTTCATACAAAACGCAGAATTCAATTGCGCAATAAGAGTAGAACTATTGCCAGTAAGTAGAATATCATCAACATATATAAGGAGAACAAGGAAAACAACACCATGTCTGTAAGTAAAGAGAGAGTAGTCAGCCTTTAATTCAATAAAACCTAACACGAAGAGAAAATCGGAGAATCCTTGAAACCAAAAACGAGGAGCTTATTTGAGGCCATAAAGAGAGTGTTGTAACTTGCAAACATGAGAAGGACATTGAGGATGAATAAAACCAGGAGATTGCTCTAGGTAAACTTCTTCAAATAAGAAACCATTAAGAAAAGCATTCTGCGTATCAAGTTGACGAATGGGCCAGTGATGATGAACAACAAGAGCTATGATGAAACGAATTGTAATATGCTTAATAACAGAGCTGAAAGTTTTAAAGTAATCCACTTATTTTTGTTGATGAAATCCATTGGCAACAAGACGTGCTTTAAAGTGCTCAATACTACCGTTAGATTTTTGTTTAAACCGATAAACCCACTTACAAGATAAAATATTCATATAAGCTGTAGGCGGAACTAACTGCCAAGTGCCTGTCTTTTGTAAAGCATTAAATTCTGAACTCATAACAGACCGCCAAGCCTCATGTTTAATTGCGGTGCTAAAATAAGTAAGTTCAACGTCAGTAGAGTCAACAGAAGCAAGACAAACATATTTAGGGTTAGCTTTGCGAATTCCGGCTTTACTACTCGTAAGCATCTAATGAGAATTAGTAGAAACTTTGCGAACATGTAGGAAAGGCAAAGAAGAATAAGGAAGAGAAATAGTCGAATGAGGGATAAATGGTAATGTGGGGGAATGAGTGGTGTTTGATAGAGGAGAATGAGGAGGGTTGGTTGGTGGTAATGGAGAAGAAATATTAGAAGAAGTGAAAAATAAATAAGGAGAAGACATGCTAAAAGTTGATAAAGACGTTCTATGAAAAGATGCGAGAGAGAATCTGGAAGGAAAAAGAAACTTCATTGAAAATAACATTTCGAGAGAGATAAACTCGACCAATGGACACATTAAGACATCGATAACCTTGATGATCACGAGAATATCTATGAAAGACACATTGTTTAGACCTATATTCAAGCTTATAAGAGGCATAAAAATGAAGATGCAGAAAACACGCACAACCAAACACCTGAAGAAAACTATATTGTGGTGAACGGTGAAATAGTATAAACAAAATGAAGAATATTAACAGGTAATCGATTAATAGTATAAACAATAGAATTAAATACATCAACCCAAAAAAAAGATGACATGTTAACATGAGCAAGCATAGTGAGACCAGTTTCAACAATATATCTATGTTTGCGTTCTGCTAAACCGTTTTGTTCGGAATGGTGGGGACGAAAAACGGATGCCAATCACACGATAACCAAGAAAGTTCTTAAAAGCATTGTTTTTAAATTCACCACCTTCATCTTTTTGTAGAGTTTTAATACGACATGACGAGATTTTCAACATAAGTTTTAAACTTAACAAATAAATCAAAGACCTCAAATTTTAATCGCATAAGAAACAACCGTGTATATCCTGAAAAATCATCTACAAAAAGCAAATAATACTTAAAACTAGTATTAGATAATTGATGAGAGGTCCATACATCAGAATGCAATAACTCCAAAGGGGCAGGACATGTGAAATAGAAACTGTTAATTGTAAAGGAAGTTTATGACTTTTACCAAGAGGACAAGAATTACAAAAGAAATTCCTAGGTGCACTAGATATAGGCAACTGATAAATAGAAACTAAACAAGATAAAATAGACGCCGCCGAATGGGCCAAGCAACAATGCCACACAGACTGAGGCCCTAGTGCCAATGAAGGCAAAAGAGCCAGGTAGAAGAACATTGGACTTAGGCTGTAGGTGGAGACGATACAGACCGTTCTCACATCGTTGTTGAAAAACGTCTTCTTCGACTTGAGGTTGAGGTCCTTGATAAAAAAAATAATGAGGATAGAAAATAAAGAAACAATTATTATCCAAGGCAAATTTGTGAACATATAATAAACTGTGAGACGCAGGGGACAATGAAGAATTTTATTAAGGCGAAAAGAAGAAGTATGAGAAGAAATAAAAGTGGAACCAATATGAGAAATAGGTAAACCAAAATCCTTACCAACACCACCAATATGATCAAGGCCATTGTATGCAGAGGGGTAGGAAATATTGGTTACATCAGGAGTGACATGGGTGTTTGTACCACTATCAGAAATCCAAGTAGATGAGGAGGCAAAAGGATCATAAGAAGCGGCTAAAGCAGCAAGCTTTTTGCTAGGTTGTTTTCCTTCATAAGACAAATTCATCATGTTGAAACAATCAATGGCAGAATGACCCGGCCGGTCACAAATCTGACACATAATGCGAGCTACCACCAAAAAAGTAAGGACTTAGTAGGGGAAGAAAAAATGGGGCACGATCCAAAACAGAAGGACCACTGTGAGAAGAGAATGAGGAATCACCAGTACGATGGCCAGAAGAAGCAATCGGGGAACGGCCTTGTGCACCACCACATCGGCCAAAAGGAAAACCACATCTAGAACTACGTGGACGCAAGGCATTGAAAGCTATAAGGGTGTTGTCTAGAAGATGATGATGGTACTCATTAAGCCTTCTTTCCGCACTTAAGAGAAGAGCCTCAAGCCCGTCATATGTGATTGGAGTATCATGGGCTGAGCGGATGAAACAGTGGTCTCATAAGCAGGGCCAACATTTTGCATGATGATGGTGACAAGATCATTCTCAGAAACAAAACGATCGGCAACAGCGAGATTGTCAGCAACCGCATTATTATGATCCAAGAACTCTGAAATGGGAAGAGAACCTTTACATGTACGCATTAGTTCACCACGGAGTTAAATGACTTGGTGTTGAGATTGAGAGGCAAAGTGTTTCTTAAGAGAAAGCCAAGTAGCACGAGCAGAGGTTCAACGAGCCACAGTGGACAAAACTGTGGGGGTGAGAGAAGTGTTGATCCACCCTAAAATCATTTGATCATTTTCGACCCAGGTTTCAAAGTCAGGATTGACGACATCGGTAATGTTGGGCTGAATAATATAATGCCAACAATCCTTTGGGGCAATGATGAAATTGGGTATAGCCCAAATCTGGAGATGGTCCATGATTCATTGCCTGAGACGTTTCACCTCTTTATATCCTCGGCCCACTTACGGAAGATCCAGCCCAAATACTGAATCTGACGCTTGGGATGGTTGATGGCTGAGAACCGTTGGATGACTTCTTGATCTATGGATGGCAGCTCTGGTATAAATACTACCTGAAGTTGCCCTATTCTTCAGATTTCACAATCCGCCGTCTGAAAGAGAGAGAAATAGGGTTAGAGTTTCTTCTATTGAAATTGCTTTCGTCTTCTTCTCTGATTCCACTAAAAGTTTTAGTGTTCTTCTACTTCTTCTTTCCTTTTGATGAAGGTTTCTGAGTGATATAAAGAGGGAAGTAGTGTAGTGTGAGACCTCTGTTTTTTGCCGTAGTTCTGAATTACTGTAGCAACTCAGTGTTTGGTTTAGAGGGGGTTTTGTGGTCTTCTAAGTGGGTCTGGTTTCTTGAGGTGGAAACGAAGGATACAATGTTCTGAGCCTTAAGTCCATTTGCAATATTCTGTTATTCTGGTTCTTGGAACTGTGTTCTTAGTTTGTAAGCGGATCTTGTATTTTAACGGGTAAGATTACCATTATCATCAGAAAGAAAAGAAAAAGGTCAAGGAATGGAAGCGAACCATCGACAATACCCATAATTTTGCGGCCATGAAGAACACAGACACAAGTTGAGCAAGCCATAAAGAGTAATTTGAACGGTGAAGTTTGATTGTCATGAAACTAGTGACACTGGGAGAAGAAAGTGAGTAGCAAGACGCCATTGGAAAAGGAAAAAGTGAGGAAAAAAATAAAATTGGAGTCCTTTGATACCATAATAACTTTACGAGGGTTATATGCTGAGAACCACTCAAGTCACTATGTATTTATAGAGTTAAAATGATAATACACTTTAATAGACTAGTTATAAGATGAATTCAAAGATAAAGTTGAATTCAAAGTTTAACATGTTATTACTAACACCCATTAAACACGAATACAGGAATTGTTACCTGAAAAAGTTGAGTGGTAAAGTTGGGCATATTAGATTTGCTCTCTCCAATCTGACCCACTGTGAAAGCTATAACAACAGCAGCCAGCAAATTTGTGAATGAATAATCCAAGTAAGTATGTTGGGGAAGGCGACCTCTCCTCTCCAATAATGCAAGAATCGCAGGCCATGTCCCCAAGAACAGCAGTGCAACCAACATGCAGGCTATGGCTCCTACCTTACTCTCCACGAGATACATTTTTAAATACAAAATGGTTCCAAATCCTGATCATCAAATACAGGAAAAGATAGAGAAATTTAGGCGTTGTTCTTTTTGCGTTTGTGTTTTGTGTTTTGAGTGTTTGTTTTGAGATTTTTGAAAATGCGTTCTTTTAAGAACTTTTAAAAATTGTTTTTGAAAACACAAAACTCGAAAACACATTTACTTGAAAATTTTTAGAAATTTGGATTTGAAATTAAAAACAATTTAAATTTAGAATTAAAAACATTAATTTATGGAACTAAAAATATTTAATTATAGAATTAAAAACATTTTAAAACCATTAAAAAGAATTAAAAACATTAATTTATGGAATTAAAAATATTTAAAACATTTAAAAACAATTACAAATATTTAATTATGGAATTAAAACATTTAATTATAGAATTTAAAATATTTAAAAACCATTAAAAAGAATTAAAACCATTTTAAAACCATTAAAAGAATTAAAAACATTTTAAAACCATTAAAAAGAATTAAAAACATTAATTTATGGAATTAAAAAAATTTAAAACATTTAAAAACAATTAAAAATATTTAATTATAGAATTAAAACATTTAAAAACAATTAAAAACATTTAATTATAAAATTTAAAATATTTAAAAACCATTAAAAAGAATTAAAACCATTTTAAAACCATTAAAAAGAATTAAAAACATTTTAAAACCATTAAAAAAAATTAAAAACATTAATTTATGGGATTAAAAACATTTTAAACATTTTAAAACCATTAAAAATATTTTATTATGGAATTAAAACATTTAAAAACAATTAAAAACATTTATTTATAGAATTTAAAATATTTAAAAACCATTAAAAAGAATTAAAAACATTTTAAAACCATTAAATAGAATTAAAAACATTTTCAAAATATGGAAAGGAGAAGAGAATCGAACCCAAGACCTCATGCTTACAAAATGGCGATCCTGACCACTTTGGACAGCAATTGAAAAAAACGCAGACAATGATTAAATGATGATTATTTTGACCAGTCAAAATGAAAAAAAAAAAAAAAAAAAAAAAAAAAAAGAGGCGGAAGCAAGATTCGAACTCGGGACCTCCACGGCCAAAACGCGCATTTTGGCCGTTTTGGAAAACACCCGAATTTTGTTAAGAAAATGCAAAACGATTTTTTTATCATTTTGTGTTTTCTTCGTAAATTTTGAAGTGTTTTTAAAAATGCATTTTTGAAAATGGCAAAAAGAACACGTTTTGATTATTTTTAAAAATACAAAATAGAAAATAGGTTGAAAACATCAAAGATAACAGGCCCTTAGCATCTGGATGTCGAATTTTGGAAAGATTAATGTTTTTGTTCAAATAACAAAAGGACAAACCTCAAGAAATGAAGATCATGCAAGACAAGTGTACAACTAATTAATTCTATAATATTTATTGGTTTCTTGATAGTGGTCCTCATTGAGTCAAAATTGATTCAGATTTTTTTGGGTTTGTCAAGGAGGGGAATTAATACTGGGCTGAACTGTCTTTGGGAATAGAGAAAGGATACTGAGAGCATCTCCAATGCAACAATGTCTAATATGTATATGTGGCAAAAGACATTGACATTATATCAAAAAACTTCTCCAATGCAACAATGTTTATTATGCAAATGTGTCAAATTATTATTAGCTTTTTAGAAAAAAGAAAGAGAGAGAAATCTATTGATTGGTTATAAATTTTTAAATTAATGGTAGACATTGTCTTTGACAATGTCTAGAATTAGACATTGTGCTAGACACTTTCTAGCATTAATTGTGCCACATAAGTAATTTTTTGCCATTTGTCAAAAAAAGGACTAAACATTGTGCTTGACATTGTTGCATTGGAGATGCTCTGATAATTTTAAGACACCCATCCTTATACTTGGAGACAGAATCCATTAAATGTTGAGGTATCTGCCTAGAATCTTGAAGACCACGTGGCAGTGCTAGAGCTTAAAACCGTCTCACGTGTTAATTAGAAAGCAACAGCTCAAGATCGTGTGATGTCATACGGTCATAGTTGAAAATGTTAAACATTAGAAGAAAAAGAAACAAAAAATGGGGCATTCCGAGAATTGAACTCGGGACCTCTCGCACCCTAAGCGAGAATCATACCACTAGACCAAATGCCCTCCTTTGATTTCCTCTCCTCCTTACATTTATAAATTTTAAATTTTTAGGTTTTTAAGAAGATTCTATTGTCATGTCTAATCATCAAAATTCTATTTTCTCTATTCACAAGAAATGCAATATGTAGTTGTTCATTATTGGGAAATGCTATTTGTACATATTGGGGTTACAGAATTGAGTACAGGTCACTCGGCAACTTTTTGTAAATTACTCATTTACCCTTTAATATATTTTTTTTTTCAATACAACTTTACTTCCCTCAATACGTGGAGAGATAAAATATAATTTATTTCTCCAGAGAACCATAGAAGGAAGCTTTCGTCGGGAAGTAAAGCTCTCATGACAACAGATATAGCCCCCTTTGAAGAATTAATGTTTAAATTATTAAGTTTCTTCAACCTGAGATTCAGTCTGATTTTTTGCATGAAATCTACTGATTCTTCACAAATTTCCCAACCAATTTCCACAGCAATTTCATTTCCATGATCACCAATCTTCTTCTTCTTTGTGGAAATATTTGTGATTAAGAGGGCGAATTTGTAAAAAAATGGAAATGATCAAATGAATATATGTAAGGGCAGGCTCACTAGGACTATTTAAAGAAAGGCAGTAAAGGAGACCAGAAAGAGAGATAAATTGTTGACCAAAAATGGATAGAAAAGTAATACAAATGCAAAGGGAATAATATAGCCGAATGCAGCCGGAGATTATGAAATGTCAGTGAAGAAGAGAACAATATAGTCGCGTGCTTTTGGTAAGAGAAATGTCAGGGATTTGGAGAAGATTAAAATCGTGTGATACTGGTCGAAGAATAAAGTCGCGTGCTTTTGGTCGGAGAAGAAAGTCATATGTATGCACTTTTGGTCGGAAAAGAAATGACTTTTTTTGCTCAGAGAAAAAATTCCCGACTGAGTTCACTTAGGATTAGGGCATTTGTTTCAATTCATTTCAAATGTAAGCAATATATTGTGATATATTGCATTGTCAATTTTTCGCAATATAATGGTAATTTACAAAAAGTTGCCACGTCACTTACCTGTACACAATTCTGTAACCCCAATATGTTCAAGTAGCATTTCTTTTCATTATTTGACCTTTAGTTTTGCATATTTTTAACCACATATTTTTTTAATATTTTTAAAATATACTAAAAAATTACCTTTAAACTTGATCAAACATATATTTAATAGAGGGAGAAACAAATAACTGTTATTTTATTACTTAAATAGTCCTACAGATGTTTTATAACATATAATTTTGATTCTATGAAAACTATTAGAATAATGCTATTTATAGTCCCTCACTACTAGTAGTCATCTTACATGATATTACTCAATTTGATAAATTATTTACTCCAATTGAGTAATGCCAATAATAATTATGAATAATCCATCCAATTGAGTAATGTCAAAAATAATGACTAGCGATAGTAAGTGACTATAAATAGCATTACTCAAACTATTATGTACAAACTTTCATTGATAATCAAGATGTTAAGGATATGCTTGAGAGTTTTAGAGTACCAGTTATAAGATTTTTTTTTTTTTTTTTTAAATATCAATTTTGAACGTTTATAAGGATTTCGATTTTGGGTAGTTTTTAGTAACGATTTTTAAAATTGAACATATACTTAAGAGTTTATTATCCAACAATTATGAAATTTTTTTAAAAGAATAAAATTACATAAATGCTCGTATATTAAAAAAAAATTCAATATGGCTTTATATGGTTTACCTAATTATTTTTTATTGTATATGAACTAACATTTGAACTATTTTTTCTTAATTTTTTTCCCTATTTTGCTCATTAATTACTTACATTTGAAAATAATTGTTTTAGAGAGTGTCAAATTGGAAGAAAATTTAAAAAATGGCCAAAAACTACCAATTTGGAAATTGATAAATATAACTCAAATTACACTACAATGATTTTAAGTGGTTTATAAACTACTGAAACCCAGTGCTCCAAACAATTAACAAGCACCAATTCTCAACCTCTCATAAAATGGTGCCACCTAAAATTGGTTAAAATCAGTGGGAAAAAAAAATCTCACAAACAAACCCTTTGTAGTATTTACAAGAATTTTTATTTAAATGTATCGCTCATAAGTTTTATATATATACACGATTTTGTTTTAATGTCCACGGTGAATATTGTTATAATGTCCAATGAGACACTTGTCCAACAAGTATTGGATGAATGTAAGTGAACATTAGAACAAGAATGTGTGTATATATATATGTGTCTCAAATAAGAAAAAAAAAATCGTAATAAAATGTGTTAATTATAATGTCGAATTTGTCTAATTTAATGAACAAAAAATGTTAAAAGTTATTTGAATTTTTTTTTTTTTTTTTTTTTTTTTTTTTTTTTTTTTGTTTTTAAAGAAAATCAACTAAATAAGACATACAAAATCGCAATGGTTGGATAGGCCATGTGCTGGTCCTTTTTAAAGGATGGTGGACTGTATTAAACCTATGTAAAAGTGGACTAGCTGGTCCCATTTTATTCCTTTACATGGATTAAAGGATGTATGTTCAGAATTTGTACACTTCAATATTAAATGTTCATTGGCTATGCAAACTGTGTACATACATTAAATTCAACTGCTACCACATAATTCCTTCCTCAGTAGTGATCACCTGCTCCTGGGGGACAGGAATTCACTATCCACCTGCTGAGCATTAAATTCAACTGCTACCACATAATTCCTTCCTTAGTAGTGATCACCTGCTCCTGGGGGACAGAAATTCACTACCCACCTGCTGAGGACAGGGCAGGAATTCACTACCCACTTGCTGAGGACACCTCAGCAGGTGGGTAGTGAATTCCTGCCCCCCAAGGGGCAGGTGATCAGTTCCCATTCCTTCCTACATATGTGTAGGTTTGGTAATATTGAAATTAGTTTTCAAGGAGAATGATTTAATATTTCTAGTAGGCATTTTTATTTGGTCTATTGATCATTTGTTTATTGGGTATTGGAGGATGAAAAAGTATTTTGACAAACAACTCAAACACTCTTCCAATGTCCATTGGACACTTGTCCATTGGGCCAAATAAAAATTGTCCACTAGGGACATTAGATCATTCCCTTATTTTTTAAATATTGATAAATTGTGTATTTTATAAAATGTGTGGTTAATAAAAGTATGTTTTTGTGTGTTCTTAAGTATTTATAAATCGGTCAAATATTATTTTTATTTACACATTTTTTGGAACTTACAATTTTTATCCACACATTTCGTAAGATCTACTGTTTATAATCTACAAAAATCTTTACCAAACATACTATTAACATTTGTTTGATAGTGTTGAAATTATTTTTTAAGTGCTTATAAATTGTAGATCCTAGTTAATAAGTGGATAGTGAGAAATAGTAAATAGAAAATTGTGAATAATAACTTGATAAGTAAGTAGTTGGTAGTTAGTAATTAGTAATAAGATGTGTGTCTTAATTAATATCAAGCATTTGCTCTCTATTTTTTCCTATTTTTTTCCTTTTTGGGTTTTTGTCGGTGGGGGGATTAGCGTGTATTTTAGTCTGATAAGGCAAGATATTTTCTAATAATTTGGCTTTTCTTGATAGATGGTCCTCTTGTCGCGTTCATGAATTTCCGATAGGGATGATATATTGAATTCCTTTTCTTTGCTTGAAATGATTATTAGAAAGCTTTCCATTTTTTGTTGGGGGCAAACTATTTATATATTTTATTTTATTTTAAAATAAATAAATAAGAGTGTTCTTTTTTAATTAACATTTTTAATCATAATAATTATTGACTCTTCAAATCAAATAGCAGTGTAAATCGAAATCGATAAGTTGATCAAGACACAAGAAGGACGAGCTTGATAGTGTAGAATTAATTATGTTAAGCTCGATTTAATAGTAAAAATATAGTTGAATTTAAGTAAGGTATGCTTTGAAAACATTTACGTACTATTATGAAGCTCAACCAATGTTCAACACTTTAACATCGCATCAACCAGTTTGTGTTCTAAGATCTCGACCATTGACTCGAATTATTAAAAATGATTGTTAGTATTTTTTCAAGAGAGAATCTTTTACCTATGCTAAGCTCTCTTGGTTGAGTGGATTCAACCCTTAGATTAATATCTATAATTTCTCGAAAAAAAAAATTATTTCTTTAGCAATTAACACGTGCACCTTTTCTACACTTTTATCATATTTACTTCATGCATGTTAGTGTTGAAAGTTTTTTTGAGTACTTATAAATTGTAGAACCTATGAAATGTGTGGATAATAAGTGTATATTAAGCTGTGAGCCCTATAAAATGTGTAAATAAAAAGTATATTTAACCATTTTAATCAACTGACATTATAATTTAAGTTTGACCAAACATGCACGGTGTATTTTACTTCCAATTTCAACTTTTTAAATTTTTTAATAATATGCAATCTATTAATTTTCAAGCATTATTTAATAAATTAAAGTAAATTAAACTGAAATTAATTTCACTTTAAATATGGGCTAGTTGATCACAAAAGATCACGTGGTAAATATTATTAAGTGAAATAGAATCCACCAAAAAATGAGCTAAAAGTAAGCAGGATTTCTAAAGCACGTACCAATGAGCTCAACCTGAAAATTAAGTGACAATGAACCACGCACTTCATGTTTCAAGGACGTGGTAACTCCCTAGTCATTCACGACATTTACAGAAGACTCTTTAAATTATTTAGTGTCAATGTCGTCAACCAACGAAGTATCAATAAGATATTTGATGCATTATTGACATGATGTCAATAATATTTTGAATTATAATCCCTCAAATTTTCTTTTGAGGGATTTTAGCGCAAATTATCCCTAACTTATGTTCGTTGTGCATTTTTTGTCCCTCTGTTTACTTTTGATAGAGACGCCTTTAGGTGCACAAATAATTATTTTGGACAGATTACATATCCAAAAGGGCCGTTGGTTTTGACTTTTGCGGGTGGATTTTACTTTCCTTTTATTATAAAGACAAATTTGTTAAATCTAAATTAAAATAAATAAAAACAAAATTTAAAGAAAGAATGTATATTCTTACAACCACCCACCCCACTGCCACATACACAAACCAGCACCACGATCACCACCACAACCACGATGCTACTATAACCACATAACCGCCAACAAAATTTAAGGAGAGAAATCACCATTGAATCTTTCATTTGGGGTAGGCATGGCTCGGCTCGGCCCATAAAATACGAGCTCGGCTCGTCCAAAGGGATGAGTCGAGCTCGGGCTCGGCTTGTCCCCAAAATGTAAGCTCGGTTCAGCCCACGAGCTCGTGGGCCGAACGGGCCGAGCCGAGCTGCCCACGAGCTCGGCTCGGCCCTCAATTTTTTTTTTTGTTTTTTTTTTTTTAAATTTTGAAAATGAGAAAAAAATACAATATCGGGTATCTTTTATATTGAAAATTAAAGATTGAAAACTCTTTTCCTTAGATTAAGAGTATTTATAGAAAAATAATGAAATTAAAAAACAAAAAATAAAAAAAAAAACAAAAAAAATGGTGTAATGCACGAGCCACGAATGAAATTAAAAAACAAAAAATTTAAAAAAAAGACAAAAAAATGGTGTAATGCACGAGCCACGAGCCACGAGCCGAGCCCACTTGTGGCTCATGATTTTGGGCTCGTGGGTTCGTTCCCACGAGCTCAATGAGCCGGCTCGTTTTTTGGACGAGCCGAGCTAGCTCGGCCCTCTTTTTTTTTTTTTTTGAGCTCGGCCCTAATTCGTGTTCGTCTCTCAACGAACCCGAATCCGAACTGGACCGAGCTTTTACGAGTCGAGCCGACGAACTTTTTTGCCACCCCTAATTTGGGGTGGGGGGAGGTTTTCCCCTGAATCTCATTGAAGGTGGTGTGGTAGTGTGTGTTGGTGTATGTGGTGTGGTGTGGGAGTTAGTAGAAGATCATGTATTTTATTATTTTAATTCTTTTTAAATTTTGTTTTTTATTTAATTTATTTTAGATTTGACATATTTGTCTATGTAATAAAAGAAAAGTGAAGTGAACGTGCAAATTTAAAGGCTCATTTAGATGAAATATGTCTAAAATAATCATTTTCATACTTAAAGATATATGTTCGAGATCTCCGTCAAAAATAAAAAGTTATAGAGCAGAAACACACTATGAATACAGGTGAGGGATCATTGGGACAAAATCCCATCTTTTAATAACATATAATTTATAATTTCTTAAAGCACTATTTATCAAATTAAAATAATCTGTACGTGACAAAAACAGAAAATGATAGTACATTTCAGGCCATGGCCTATCCCACCCACCATAATAAATGGGAATAGTAGTACATGTCAATTAGTTCGACCAATTTATGTAAATAACTGTTGACTAATTTTTACAAGTAAATTATTAAATATATTTTTGCTTTTTTTTGTTTATTTTATTTCAAATAATTTTTAGTTCATCTATGTTACTTATACGCTATTACCAGAAAAGCGATGATTTCAAATTTCACTATTTTGTAAAGAAATTAATATCTTATTAATCTCAAAACAAGTTCAAACAATTGTAGAAAATCTCATTTCAAGATTAGAACCTAAATCATCTAAATTCTTGCAAAATGTGTAGTTATTTTTTATTCTTTTAATTTATTGTAGAAATTGTAGATTTTTATGGTATAAATCATAAAAAATATATGTAAACAATTGAGTATGAATTGTGATTTTTGTTTTAAATTTCTGAAAATTCGAATCTATTTGAGATGGGTTAATTGAAAAACTAATTTAATATTTGGTCCGTTAAACGAACTTAATAAAGATTTATTAACAGCTTCAAATAATCTATTAATAGTTTGTTAACAAACTATTTGTTAATAAATTTTACCAACGAAAGCATTTAATTTTATTTTTTTAATAAAAAAGAGCTTTACATTTTAAATTTTTATAATTGCAATCTTTTTGGATTTATCATGTTTGACTCGTATATGTTTGGTAGTGGTGAAATTAGGCTGTGTTTGATTGGAAGTATGGAAAATGGGTGGAAAGAAAATGTTTTCCAGGGAAATGATTTGCCAAGAAAATATTTTCCAGGGAATTGTAAATGTAGTGCGTTTGATTGGATGAAAATTCATCCTAGAAAATGTTGTAATTTTCTATCTTTTGGTGTTTGATTGTCTTTATTTTCCATGGAAAATGTAGTATTTTTCAACTTTTGTTATTTGATAGCAACTATTTTCTAGGGAAATTATCATTTCCATGACTAAAATATTGGGGAGAAAAATTGAAAGTTTACTATTGACAATTGTTAAATTATAATTTACCATTTTTTATGCATATTTCCACCATACATTTTATATAATCTAATACAAATTTTGAAAAAATTCTATTGTACGTTGAATTACCACAAGCATATGGGTTTGTTAAAAAGTAACTAAAAGTGAGTTAAATAGTAGCATTCTCATGAGGCCTACGATTTACACTTACGTAAACTAAAATAAAATGCCCTATATTTTGAATAAACACAATGGACTAACTTAATTAACTACATTAAATTTACTTAATGATTTAGAGCAACTTAAATTTGCTTAAAAATTAATAATTTTGCCAACTTAAAAATTAATAATTTTGCTTAAAATTATTAATTTTAAGCAAAATTAATAATTTGCTTAAAAATTAGAGCAACTTAATGATTTAGAGCATTTTATATAATTTGCTTAAAAATTAATAAAGGCTTCTTAATTTGTATTCTTGCCAATTTTCATTTTCCATGGAAAATTGATTCTACTCATTTGGCAAGAAAATGTTTTCATCATTTTCATGGAAAAACCATCACGTGCATGGAAAATGGAAAATTTTTTACCTAGAAAATTTAGGCAATCAAACAGAGCAAAAGTTGGAAAATGGGTGGAAAATTTTGATTTTCCATGGCAAATTTAGGCAATCAAACATAACCTTATATTTTAAATATTTATATTATAAGTTGATGAATGTGTGGATAAAATTAAATTATAAGTTATAAATTTTATAAAATGTGTAAATAAAAATTATATTTAATTAATTTGATCAATTAAAATTATAATTTAAACAGTGACAAATATGTTATCAGCCAAAGCTGCCCCAAAACAAACGATCCACGCCTCCAATATTTATTAATGCCATTGTTCCAACAAGAAATATTGTCAGTTTTTGCAGATTTTTCAGAAGAAGGGACAGGACTGGAAAGTCACGAGGGCCCTCTCCTCGTAAAACGCGTCGGAAAGTACAAGTCCTTTGATTTTTTTTGGTTAGACACAAGAGTTGTAGTCATAGTTTGTGTTTTGGAGAGAAAATGGGGGCTTTGGCATTTCGATTTCCAGTTCTTCGATGCAGTTCGAGAGAGGAGTTGGGTTTTGGACTTTCCAGTGGCCCTGGCGGTTGCGTCCGTGGTGATGGTGGGTTTCCATCGTTTCTTCCCAAGGAAATTCAACACATCAGAGACCCTTCAGCAAGAACATTAGCCCAGAGAATCCAGAGAGTTCCTGTGCAGGTTTTTCAACTTCCTTAACACCCCACCCCACCCCCCATAGCCCCATCAAATATTTACATTTATATTACGTACACACAAAGCAAATGCATGTTCAGTAATTTTTTTTACTTCAAGAATTAATTGGAAGTTATTAACAAGTTCGAATAATTAGCTGCATGTTGAACAGATTATTAAGTTTATGCTGAGAGATCATTTGGTTTGAATCAGATATCAGAAAATTAAATTGAGTCCTGCTCCATTGGGTCTCCAAATGGAGACTCCTTGCAGTGGTGGATAGTGCTGCGCCAAATCACTTCGTGCAATTTTTTTAGTTTTTTTTTTTTTTCTCACTTTTGCCTTTTCTTTTATACTTCAAAAATTTGTTATTCCTTGTTTATTCTTTTTCATATTCTTTTATTATTTATGGTTTAATTTTTTTTATATATTTTTTTAATATTATTTTTATTAGCATAATAAATTATAATCGAGTAATAAATAATAATTAATGAATATGTTAAAATAAAATTACTCATTAAATTTAAAAAAATACAATTTTGAAACGAAAAAGATGATAATTATTATTACGATAGCATAATCATTGAAAAGTAAAATAAACAAGATGATATGTGATATTGTTGAAAATATTTAATTAAATAATTTTTGAAATAAATTAATTGTGGAGAATTAAAAAAATAAATAAATACTATTTATTTGGTGCAATATTTGAAGATCTTGATTGGAGATGGTTGAAAAAAATAATATGACAACTGCATTATTTAGGTGTAAAAGTTGCACAAATTTGTGGTTAGAGATGCTCTGAAGGTATTGAATCAAGTCAGTCTTGACTCCACTGTTGATGAAGCATTTAACTTATGTCTCCTCTCTAAAATCAAGTGGTTGTGATCCACTGTTCACTAAACTTGTAGACGTGACATGCATTTAATAGAAAATGAGCTGGTTCGATAAAGTCTACATAGTACTATAGTAGTACCCCACAGCTCTACCATTTTGCAGATTGGATATTCTGAAAATTGCATAATGAGTAGCTGCGTGACACCGACCATCTATGGTGATTCCAATCCGGTTGTTCTTCTCCACTGTTTTGACAGGTTTGTACTGTTCTCCTGACCCCCAAGGGCAGGATAAAACAGCCCACCTACTGATGTGTCAGCAGTGCACAGCCCACCTGCTGATACATCAGCAGGTAGGTGAGCTATTTTATCCTAGGACATTACCCTTGTAGCACAATGCAATCAATTTCATTTCTTTTTTTTTTTTCTTTTTTTTGTGTATATTTGTTTATTGCTGAAAGTTGATGTTCTGCTACATAAATCAGTTCTTGTTTGGAATGGAGAAGTGCATATCCATTGCTTGAAAAAGCTGGTTTGGAGGCTTGGGCCATAGATATTCTTGGATGGGGTTTCTCTGACTTGGGTAAAATTTTCTGGCCTTAATCTGCAGTCACTTGAAACAGCATTTTTCTATTGTCGAACAATCTTTAAACAAAATGGTACATGTCCCTGAAACCGACTCCGGTGGCAGTGGGTAGGTTGAGAATACCTCTAATTTGTGTTTTCCACTCTTAATTGTAGAAAGACGTCCGTCTTGTAATGTAGTATCTAAAAGAAACCATCTTTACCAGGTATTCTCTTCAATTTTTGAGAATATTGAGTATTTCAATTTCAAACTACTGAATTTGGTAATTATTTTGTATAAAATAGCTATGGAAATCACATGTTAAAAGGCCAATGGTATTAGTTGGACCAAGCCTTGGTGCAGCTGTTGCAATTGACTTTGCAGTCAATTTCCCAGAAGCTGTAAGAATTTTTCCCCCCCAAAAAGCTCTTAATTTCAGTCTTGGTTCCGCGAATGTATTGTGAGATATATGCATTTAATGTAGATAAGTTGGTTTTGATTACATTAAAATATGCTCCGATGCTGTTCAGGTCGATAGTTTGGTCTTGATTAATGCAAGCGTCTACGCAGAAGGCACGGGATATATGACAAAATTACCAAAAACAATGGCATATGCAATGGTATGAATGAAATTGGACCGTCTTCTTTTCTCTCTCTCTATTTTCTTAGTACGAATGATTTATATACTTCTAGTTTGTGTTTCATTATACTTTGTTATCACGAACTAATCAAGCCATCTAAAATGTTCTCTTGGTCAGGCCTCTCTATTGAAGAGCGTCCCTATACGGTTCTATGCAAAGCGACTAGTTTTTGATGGTCTTCCGTTATCTAGGACCATAGATTGGATGAATGTAAGTAACTTATATGCTGAGTACATGTTTGGTATATGGAGTGTTGGACGGACATATTTTAGCTTATTTTTCTTTCTTAGTTAGGTGAAGTTAATTTAACACAATTTCTCTTGTAATGAGTTAGGTCGGCCGCCTTCACTGTCTCTTACCTTGGTGGGAAGATGCTACAGTCGATTTTATGCTGAGCGGGGGCTATAATGTTATTGGGGAAATAAAACAGGTACACGGAATTACATTTCCCACTTCCATATGCTTAAGAATAGTCTCAATATTTAGATCACTGAAAACGTTAAATAGTACCAAAATTGAATTTCTGAATAATAATTCATATTATCTATCTTTTCTACTTTGTATCTAACATTATTTTTCCCGGTAGTACTACTTTATCTCGAATTATATCATAGTAGATAAACAAAAAGAATTGTTACCATCGACTTAGTGCCAGCACATTTTTGTTGTACAGGTGAAGCAAAAGACACTTATTATCTGCAGTGAACGTGACAAAATTGTCAGCAGTAAGTTCTCAAAGGTCAGCTTCAATCCTTCTGTATTTAACAAATCTAGTCCCCGACCCCATTTGGTTCTGTAATCAATCAATGTGGTGTTGTATAGTGTGTATTTAAACTTAAAAGTGGTGTTGGCTACACGGTTTTCATCTTCCACACATCATTTTTCGATCTCGATAAATACTGTTGAATAATTTTGTTCCTTTGAAACGAAATGCAGAGACTGCACAGTGAACTTCCAAATGCTGTTATGCAGAAAGTAGCAGAGTGTGGTCATATGCCTCATGTCGAGAAGCCTGATGCGATTTCAAAGTTGATTGTTGATTTTGCTCGTAGCAGAGGTTGCAACGGGTGGCCAGTTTCTTACTTAGTCGATGATTTATCTTCTAACAAGTTACATATGGGTGCAAAGTTTAAGGAATCAAGCAAAGCTTATGAAGAGACTTGAAGTGAAGTTAAATTTCTTGTGGGTGGATCTCAGCCATCCATCTCTGCGTCCTATCTCTATTCATGTGAGAAACAACCTATGATCATACAGTTGGGATTTAAACTTGTGTATCTGTGAACACAACAACAGTCATACAAATAGTACAAGATGAATTTTATCTTATATTTTGCAAAAATCCTATATAAACATGTTTAGTTTACAGAACTTTTCTCATGAATCGATCTGAAACAATTTTACAAGTTGAATGCACTCAGAAATACAATATCGGATCATATGAAATTACATATTTTAAAAATAACTCTTACTTCAACATAAGAAGAAGCAACTTATTTTAAAATTTAAACAATAAAAACAATACTTATTTTTAAGGGCGGGCAGAAGCTTGCTAGGCTTACAAAATTGACTTAATTTTAGTTGCATGTAAATCATACAATAATTATTATATGTTAGAAATTGAAAGAGTAATGTAATGTAAAATAAATGCTGGATCACTTGTTTCTATTTTTACATAAATTAAAAAAATATAATTATTATAATTAGAACAATAAATTTTACTTATATATTTTTTAATGTAACCTTATAATTAAATTCATATTTTGTTGATAACAAGACGTATTAAAAAACTAAGAAATCAAATATTTTTAAAAAATAAGTAGCGTATAATTTGCAACGGATGAAAAAAAAAGCGTATCTTTTTGGAACGGATGAAATAACTATTTTACTTATAATAATATGACAAAATATATTTAAAAATAAAATTTAATTACCGACCGTAAAAAAATTTACTTCGCTACAAACAATAAAAAAAGTACTTCTTTATCCGTCACTACATATTCATCCTCTTAAACCAAAATTCATATCTCTCACTCTCAATTCCTCTATTTTCTTCATATTCTTTTCTACATTCATCAAAATCAAAATACAGTCAAACAAAACTATCTTTCTCTCTCTTTCTTCTCAATTCCTCAATTCCTCAATCCATTAACAATCTGATTCCACCGAAAAAAATACGGATGCTAGTTATTAAAAAGTAAAATTTATTTTTCTTCCTTCCTTCCTTCTTTTTAAACTTAGCTTCAGGGAGAATCTATCGTACCAAATCTCAACCCTAATTCATACCCAGCAGAATAAGGGAGAATATCACCCTTCCGTTCTTTATTTATTGCAGCATTGCATTTGCGATTTACATTTTGCAGGAATGAGGTACTAAATTTTCTGTTAAATTTCTTGTTATTAATTTCATTTTCCTGGTGTGCTGTAGATTTTGATTTTTTTATAGCCAACCAATTTTGATTTTACTTACTTGGTAGTATCTAATTGATTTCTGCTTCTTGCATAATATTGCTGCTTGACTTAAAATGAGATTGTATAAATATACTGCTTTTTGCAAATTAAATGAAAATCCTTGCTGATTGACATAAATTAAATTGCTCCTTCTTGTATTTTAAACGAAATTAAATTGATGGTTGAGTTAAATGAAATTGTTGTTTCATGCAACTTGTTGCGGCTTTAGTTGTATGAAATTGCCGCTTCTTCCGAGTTAAATTGATGGCAGTTTGGGGGCTGGGGAGGGGCAGCAGATAGAGGAAATTATTTTTCTCTATCTTTCTATTTTTTATTTATTTTCTATTTTAATTGAAAATGAGGGTATAATTGTTTTTCCAACTAGAAATCTCTCTAGTGTATCCAAGGATAGGTTGCTATTTTGTTAATTTCCCAAAAACAAAAGTAAAAGGTTAGTTCAGATTCAAACTTCAAGACTACCCAGCTTCAAGCTCGTTTCAATAACTGAATGTGACACTTGTTGGCCTCCAGCTCTTGGCCTTCGCTCATCTTCTCTTCGAGGGTAGCTGGGGTTTACAATTTCTTGTAACATTCACAAACAAAAAGGAGCATCATAACTGGCAGGCCCTATATATTATGTCCTTGTAATTTACTGGTTTTCTCTTTATTTCTTGGCTATAAATTATTAGTATTTAGATCATAGTATTACCAAACCAGAGAATAGAAGATTAACATTAAGGCACACTCACCTTTTCCAGGAAACTAATTAGGTGTGAATTCTCGTTGTTGCAGATGCTATTGAATGTATTTTGATATCTCTGAAACAATCTGTTCTCCCTGAGCATGTCACTTTCCAGACTTTCTAGAGGAACCCTTTTCTCTTCCTACCTTAACAGACCCACTCGTCAGTCCCCTTTGGAGTCCAGGTAATTGACGTCACGAATTTTAATACTTTTACTTTTGGAAATTTTCTTATACATATAACATTTCAGTGTTTTTTATGTATGCCCTTGTAGATGATAAAGTTATTTACATGTTTATTATGATTTCCAATATAGGCACCTGCTCCAAGCTGTTGGACCAAGATACAATTTTTATGGATCCAGTAATTGTAGTACATATGGACGAGAATTCCGAACCGAGTTTCGGAGCTTTATTTCAGTGCGTGACAGTAATAAAGGGCGTTTGAGGAGTTGTAACTTGGAGAGGTCATCTTTTTCAATTAATCTCCAACGTCCATATGCTAGTCATGCTTCCCTGGAACAGAAATCAAATAAGATGCTTTTGTACTTGACGGGATTGGTTTTTGCAATGGTAGGGTGTAGTTATGCGGCGGTTCCTCTATACAGGAGGTTTTGCCAGGCTACTGGTTATGGAGGCACTGTTCAACGCCGTGAGGTGAAATATCCTCTCTTGATTCATGGTGCAGTTCTTTTTTGATGATTTTCTGATGTAAAGATGCAATATCTTTGTTTTACGCAGAGTGTTGAAGAAAAGATAGTTCGCCATGCCAAAGAAGGAACACTTACATCCAGGTGAGGCTTTCATTGCTTGAATAATTATAAATCAATTCCTGCCATTCTTCATTCATGAAAAGATTAGAGGGATATCCATCATTTTCCAGAAGAGTCTCTTTGGATCTTTGTAAACAAGAAAGAAAGATGGAAGACAAACATGCCAAAAATAATATTGTTTGTCTGTAATTTTTTTAAAAGAGAAATGTAAGGGAAACAGAAATAGTAGAATTTCCAGCAAACAATCATTAACTTTCAACAGATGCCAATGACTGCAGTCGACACTGTAGGATATGCATGTACTGCTATTAAGATTTATTTTTGTGGAAAAACAGGTAAGAAGCACATCTTTTCCTTTGACTTCTAATTTTCTCTATCTTGTTCTCCACATTTAAGATCCAAAAAGGTCAA
The DNA here is from genome assembly GCA_030279155.1 of Forsythia viridissima. Classification (NCBI taxonomy): domain Eukaryota; kingdom Viridiplantae; phylum Streptophyta; class Magnoliopsida; order Lamiales; family Oleaceae; genus Forsythia; species Forsythia viridissima. The sequence goes on from CM059038.1 coordinate 49,505,035, forward strand.
AGTGAGTTGTTTATGGATTTTGGTACGATTAAGATGATAGCTTGCTCAAATGGGAAGTGATGCTCAAAGAAGAGAGGAAGCCAAAAATAAATCTTCTTCTAATTAACTTTGCCGCGATAATAAATCCTTAGATTGAAGCTTCACCGTCCATGCATCAACTTGCTTTGTTTCCACATTTTTCCACTCATTCTTGGTCCACCAGATCTAGGACCATTCATTTCTATGGTCCTAATAAGAGATGGTTTGTCAAATTAAAAGCCATTGTTTTCATCTTGCGTTAACAGGTGCGAGTGGGTTGACACTTCAAAGAATATGTAGAGTATCGATAAAAATCCCCGAACATTGCATTGTGTACGTCATGTTTGGATGACTTTTATGTATTGTGCTTACAGGGAGATTGCTGTGCAGTTCAATGCTGATGTGGTTGATGGAATGCCCTGGAAGTTTGTTCCAACACAAAGAGAGGTGCTTTTGCTAATGCATATGAGCGAACATGTTTGTTTTTGCTGGTGTGTGTGTGCTCGTATTTGTTTTGGCAGAACATGTTGCAGGTTTGTTACATGGTTTGGGGTGTTTAATCACATTTCTACGGTATCTGGCTTCAGGTAAGGGTCAAGCCAGGAGAGAGTGCCCTTGCATTTTACACTGCTGAAAATCAAAGTTCAACCCCCATTACTGGTGTATCTACTTATAATGTTACTCCAATGAAGGTATGAATATTCAAAAGCTTCAGCTTATTATTCTCTCAGAATTTCTATTCTCTTTATAATCCTTCCTGTTACCTGTTTAGAAATTTTTTAAAACTATTTGGGAGTCTCGTGATTCAAAATTTTGGCTGACCGACCATATTTAGTTAGGTTGGGCTATTGACAATGATGTTTGTCTTTTGGGGCCTGATGTGAAAGGCATTCTGTGTTCCTCTCATCATTGTGTTTTACTAAGTTAAAACAAGATAATGCGTAGGTATAAACAATTTAATAAATAGTTACAATTTTTCTCCAAAAAGATGGGATAAAAGCAAAGTTTGTGTAGAACTTAATAGATCCTTGCGGTATAATGTCCCTTTTCGTGATACTAGAGAAGTGTTAGTGGCATTCATAATTAAGGATATTCAAAAATGAGTTTTGTTATGCGGACTGCGTTGTAGAAGGGCTTGATCTGGAAGTTTTGCATGCACCAAACAGTTGCAGTAATTCTTATCAGCCATCGCTCTGATAAAGGTTCTCTTTTATTCTATCAGTATTCATTCTGTCTATATATTCATTTGTAAATAGATCTTTACAGCACAACAGTAATGCAAACAATTTTTCTCCATTATCATCTTCTTTTTTCTTGCTATTTTTTCCTCTGCATTTTGTTTCTCATCTCCTCGCTAACCCTTGTCCACTTCTCACTATACTTGGGATCTTATAAAATGTGTCACTATTCACTAATGGGGGATGCCCCATAGGATTGTTTTAAAGATCCATTCATAGATGTGACAAAATCCTGCGATGGCTTTCAACTACTGCAAACTGAAATTCTGTTCTTGAAACTTTAATTTCATCCATTGAATATTTTCCCTTTTTGTATCACCCATTGTACTTTCCATAGTTTCAAATTTCTTACTCCAATGTGACGTTTCCAAGTATCAAGAAGGCTTTAAACTTAACTTCATTCAGCCTAGTAAGCTTTTTCTCTCTTTCAATTTGATCGCTCATCACTCGAAGCACGTCGCCTGCTTGTCTGGACATGTTTTATATGTATGTATTGAATAGTCAGAATGGCCAAAATCCAATAATTTGAAAGGACAACTAGTAAATTAAATGAAAAAGAAGCTTAACCAACAAGTTAAGAATTTCATGAAAAAATGCTCAGCTAACAAGAAGCTAAAATCTATTTTTACCTTCATACTTTTGTTATGCATGCCAATGTGACATCGTTCAATGTGGGTCAGAAGATTTGAATATGTTTGTGTGGTACTCTGGAAGATGAGAAACGAAACTTGGTTTTTATCATTATTTTCTTAATCTTCTGTTTTGCGGAGGAAAATTCTACTTGTTCTACATTCTTGATATGTGACCTCGAGAAAGCAAGTAGTTGAGTACTGACACTTTCAGGCTGCAGTTTACTTCAACAAAATACAATGCTTTTGTTTTGAAGAGCAGCGACTTCTTCCTGGAGAGCAGATCGACATGCCTGTAAGTGGTTTTCTTTTTCTATTTCTATTGTAACTTTTGCTGCTCTTGGATTCTTGTTACACAATCCTACTTTTGATCTGTAGGTCTTCTTTTATATAGACCCCGAGTTTGAAACGGATCCTAGAATGGACGGAATCAACAACTTGATTCTTTCTTACACATTTTTCAAGGTTTCGGAAGAAAATTAGTGCTGCTTATGGGAGTGGATTTATACATTCTTCGTCATTTGCAGGTGAAAAAGATATAATAAGTGCTTTAAAACCCATAGACACGATTTCTAGTAGCAAAAGGGGTTTTTTTACTAATGTAATAATTTGTGTATTATTCTTTCTTCTCAAACAGAGTTTAGCATTCGATTTGAGGAACCATTCAAATTACAAAATGTATGAATGAGTTTTACATTAGCTTGAACGAACTATTTTTGGGGCAAGGCCCATACCCCATCCGCCCTTGGGCTTAACGATAGAGAAAGGGACTATTGATTCCATTTAGTCCTACTCGTAGTAATCATTTATCAAATAATAAAGATATTGAATGATTTTTTTTTTTTGAGAATATTAGGTCATGTACTTCTTGCCATTTTAAATTTTGAAATATACTTGTAAATATTAAAATTTTTTATATTTACACTTAAACTAATATAAATACATTTTATTGTAATATTTTAAATAATAATTAAAATTTTTAAATCTATCTACTATAACCGAAATTTTTCATTATCAAAAGATTTGTTTGCATTTAAAAATTTTTATAAAGAAAATCACGCACTTTTTTCCATTATCCATCAATTTGAAACCATAGCGTTTTCTAATCACCATTCTATAAAAAAAAAAATCAAGGTTATTTTCATCTGCATCATTTCTAGAATTTGCAACTTTCAATGTAATCTAAAAAACAATATCAGGGAATATGAAGAAATGGTCTAGTAGGAAAGCCATAACAAAGTCGATGAAGAATTAATACAGTGTTTCCGTTCTTGAACAAACTAAAGTAAGTTCATGTTTGTCATTTACCTTTTTTATTCTTAGATACTATTTTGTTTTGTTAGATTATGTTCGTAAAATTCTGTTATTTACTATAGCAGATTTTGTTATTGTGAAAAATATCTTTTATTAATTAATGTTAAGATAGATTGCGAAACTGTCGTATGTTAACTGAAATTATTACATTAGTTTCGACGTATGCAAACAATAACTGTTACGTATTCTATTTTTAGTTACCTTACGCTGTTAACATATACATAATTATTACAACACAATGTTAATGTATATTTTCCAATGTATAATTACTTTTTAGTGTTTGTTAACAAGTTTTGTTACATTATCAACTCATGTTGGTTACCTCGTTATAATATAAAATCTGATATAATTGTGCCCATTTGAGATTATTTGATATTAACACATACATTCACACAAATTTGTGTACTCAACTTTTTTTGTTGCGGTCTATTGAACTCCATTGTGAAATCTCTAATTCAAATGATATCTGTTATTTTGCAACAGTGATTGTGGCCTTCATCATCAAATAGCGGCCATTCAAACGTGCCACCGATAAATATTACAAATAATTGTGACTTCATGAGAAAACGATAGACAGAGAATTAACATTGATAAACTCTGTATTTGAAATTTAAAAAAGATAAATTTATGGGATAAAATTTTTATTCGATAATGATATAATTTTGTTATTAATTAAGATAACAATGCAGAATAGCAGGACTCTTTACATCTCATCAATAATCAATTTATGTTATCATTTAATGGTATATGTGAAAAAATTAATAGTAATCAGTAAATTTCAATTTTCTACTTCAAAGTAGGTTATATGTGTAATTTTCCCTACTTAGATAGTAAAATTTCTAGACTAATTTATTAAATTATTTAAGAGGGTGTCCTCGACTCAGATTTTAAAAGATTTGTTAATATTTATGAATTTAAATGGATTTCATGAATTTGAATAGAATTCTACAGAATTTATAAGATTTCAATAGAATTCTATATTTTAAATTTCAATATATTCTTATTGATTTCAAATAATTTTCATGTATTTGTGGTCTTTTTATTAAAAATAATAATTTTACATTGTTTTTATTCTAAATAGTTCGAGTGACTGCCCTACATAAACAAATATTTTGAGTAGAATTTTGGAAAGAGAATTTTTTTTGAAATATAAAGAACTAAAAACTCTTTTCGATCAAAGGGGTGAATGATTTGATGGATTGTGAGGTATACCAATTCGACATCTGTGTCAGTTAAGCTCCTAGGCAATAAATTAATAAATAGGTCATCCGTCGTCTCTAAGCTCGAAACGTAATTAGATCAATTGTTTAGAAGATTCACATTATTATTATTATTATTAATTCTTTCATTTTTGAATTAAAAAAATTTGATTAAAGAACAAGGCTTCTTAAAAAAAAAATTTAAATAAAATTTAATTTTTACTTTCTTTCTACATGTCCTTTTTCATATAATCATCTCTTTCATATCCGATACTAAATGATGGATATTTAAGATTCATTCTCTTCCAAAATCAGTTGTTTAACTATCTTGTATCAAAATTTATTTTATGGCTTAAAAAGAGAATTTACATGTGTCGTATTTAAAGAATAAATCTTTCTAAATTCAAAAAAGAATTTTTAGTGCTATACTAATTTTACAGTCTAATACCTAATTGTCATAAATGGTAATTATCTAATTAATATTTACCAATATATTATTTATATATTTCAACCCAATTGTTTGGCTTAATGAATGGTCATAGAGTATAAAGAATAAAAATTTCAAAGACGATGTTTGACAATTGTACAAAAAAAAAAAATTAATAAAATAAAAAATAAAAAATTCAATAAACTTCCATACTAATATAAAAATCAAGAACAATAGTTTACTACAAAAACTAGTGGTACAAATTGAGGAGAGAGGCGAGAGGAAGATATGCATAAGAGAAGAGTTAAATTGAAATTTTGAGGAGTGTGGATAAAATTTCTAATGAATTTGTTATTCATATTTATGAGCTCGAAATCCATATAAATCTGTTTAAATCTTTCAATTAATGAAATCTTCAAAAATCTACTAGTAATTGGGAACACCTAAATTTCTAAATAATCTATTTAAATCTGAGTTGAGGACACCCAAATTTCAATTGAATCTATTAAAATCTGAGTTGGGGACACCAAAATTTACGGGTGTGTTTGATAGCTTTCCATGGAAAATGAAAATATTTTCCATGTAAGTTGGAAAAGAAATTCCACCAAATGGGTGAGAAAAAATTTTCCAAGGAAGTGGCCAAATGTGTGCTTTAGACAATTGTACCTTGAAAATCTTTTCCATTTTCCATGTGCCAATCAAACACAAAAGTGGGAAAATAAAACACATTGATTTGACAAGATTTTCCATGGAAGTGACATTTTCCATGGAAAATTTGTGAATCAAACACACCCTACATGTATTTTTAAAATCTATTCAAATCTAAGTTGAGGACACCCTCCTAAGAATAAGAATATAATTGTATTTTTTTAACAAAAAGTTGATTTTTTAACAATGTCTTCTTCGTTCTCATACTTAGTTGAATCAAACAAGATGATATAATAAAATGTTATTGTGATAACTATTATTCAAACAATAGTTTTTAAAGTAAATGTTAAAATATTTTTAAAAAATGATAATATCAATTTTGAAACCGTATTAAGTTAAATTCGAAATCTACTCCCATGATCCCCAGGCATGCAGGTGCATTTTGTTTACTAATAACTGAGAATTTAAAAACTGTTATGATGATTGAATCATTATTGTAGCACTAATTATGATGAGTCGTTACACTAATTTGGATAATTATGTAGAGATATACTTGTTAATTTCTTTTTCATCCCCCGTAGTCACGTACGCGTGAGTTAAAAAAAAAAAAAAACAGAAAAGATTTAAATTTCGGTTTGACAGTTCAAGAAATGTCAATTTTGAAACTTATCTCTATCTCTATCTCCTTCTCTCTCTCTATGTATATTGCCTTGTTATTTGGTTTGCTCTTCGTAGATTGTTTTCTTTATTTATTTATTAAATTGTGTACTGCGGCAAGTATTACAATATAGTCGAATGTGTTTTTTGACTTAAATTCATGCCATCCAAATTGATATGATATTTTTTGTAAAGATTATTCATCGTGTTTGGATGATCGATTACAAATTTGTAAATTATTTTTTACAAAGATTTTCAACAAATTGACATGAAATAATCAATTTGTGGGAGGACTATATTCCTCGGAAATGTTATACTCCCCATGGTGGAGAGTATTTATGAAGGCCACCGAACACGTGTCCGGTGGCCTTCATAAAAACTCCCCTCTATGGGGAGTAGAACATTACCCCTATATTCCTATATGTGCTATAATTTACAATTTGATATACCATGGGGGAGAAGATTAGGTTTTGAAAAGAAAATAGGATGCTACATGGAGAGATTTTGATGAAGACGTATATTAGATTTAGACGTTGTAACGACATATTTGCATAAATAACCTATAAATGTTTACTAGTTATGAATTCTTGTTATTTATGGGTTGTTATTGCAAAAGTGTTGATATGACGACTAGGCGAAGCGGAGAAGAAAATCATTCTATGTAATTTGTTGTGTTGTATTGAAATTTTTTGCCGCTTGAATTACGAATGGTGGATGGTAAGATCCTATTTTGTACATTCTTGTGTTCAATCAAGAAGTATATTCTTGATGTGGAGACTTTGTCGATTGTATTTTTGTTATTTATAATATTAGATTTTGTCATTAAAGCTTTTTCATTGGATGTATCATATTATTTTCAATTCCCACTTGTAATTCTTTGTTAGATTTCGAAAAGTGTTGTTGAATAAAGTGCAAATCTTTAAAAAGCACAGATCCTTTTAAATATAATAAAGTGCATAGTCTCGTGAGTTTGATCAGCATTTGCAATCATCCAAGTCTTTATAAAAATGGATGTTATATGACGAAACTACCCTCGTGGTAGATTTTGTGAATGTCACAGTTACCTTTAATAATTTTAACTATAAGAAATTATGCAGTATAAAATTGACCGTTGAGAAATGTCAATTTTGAAACTTATAATTAATTTCGAAACCGGTCAACAGTGAACTCTCTCTCTCTCTCTCTCTCTCTCTCTCTTGTTTCTTGAAGAATTGGCAATAGGGAGAAGATTAGATTTTCGAAAAATAACGGGCGAGTTGCTACATGAAAAGATTTTGATGAAGATGTCTATGAGATCTAGACGTTGTAACGTTACATTTGCATAAACAACCTATAAAAGTTGGCGAATTATCACTAATGTGAATTCTTGCTATTTATAGGTTGTTATTGCAAAAATGTCAATACGATGTCTAGAAAAAGCGGAAAAGAGAATCGTTCTACGTAATCTGTTGTCTTGAACCAAAATTTCCTTGCCACCTGAATCATGGATGGATTGTAACTTGTAAGTTCATCTTTTGTACATTCTCATATTCATAATACAATCTTGGTAACGATTTCAAATAATTATTATTTAATCAAGAAGTATATTCTTGATGTCGAGACTTTATCCTATTGTGTTTCCATTATTTCCAATCTTATATCTCCCCCTTTCCCATCACTCAAATCATTGAATTCCTTGAAATTGTCTTATTATGTTTAGATAGAATTAATGTTCGAATACACTTTTATCTAGATAACAATTTAAATAAAAAATGAGAACAAATTTTTTTTATCTGGATAAGAATTTATTTATTTTTTGAAAGATGAACGTACCTTTTATAATATAAAACAATTATATTTTTGAATATCCATACCCTATAATAATCGCCATCGTCCTCTGCTACTCCACCTATTTTTTGTTTTACTTTTTTTTTGTTTAGTTAAGAATAAGAGTATGATTATTATTATTTTTAATGAAGTTGACTTTTTAGCACTGTATTTTTAATTCTTATACTTGGTATAACCAAACAAAATAATCATAAATATGTTATCGGGATAATAGTTTTTAACGTAACATTAAAATATTAATAAAATATAATTTTAGTAGAAATATCAATTTTCAAACCGTATTAATTTAAATTCCGAATTCTACTCCCTTGGTGAAGCAAAAGGAAAGTCCCAAGGCAGGTAAATTTTGTGTACTAAATGAGAATTTAAAACTGTTATGATGATTTAATCAGTATTATTACACTAATTAAGTAATTATGGTGTATTACTTTATCATGAACGGTCCACCTACTGACACATCAGCAGGTGGGTCGAATAAGCTGCCTCTCTGGGGCATTAGAACAAAATTCTTATTTTCTATTCCCACTTGTAATTAAATTCTTTGTTATGTTAAATATAAGTTCGTTAGATTTCGAAAAGGGTAATTATATTCACAGTACACGTTTTGTTATCCACACCACGTTTTAATTACAATAAAAGTTCCCTAATTTTTGATATTTAGACACTTGTGTCTCTAATTTTTTTCATCGTATTTTTATCATTAGTTTTCATTTAGTTTTCATATCTTGTCTCCTATAAAGATTTTTGTCTAAATATTCTTCTAATGTACATTGAAATGAGGGGAAAATATTTTGGCAAACTTTTTTATTTGTTATTATTTTGATTATGTAAAAATATTAGAGGCAAACAAATTTTTTTTACGCCCTTTTAATTAAATTTTTGGATAAAAATTATCATCAAAGACAAATATAAGACGTACAAATTAATAGTTTGATAATAAAAACTTGTTAAAAAAAAAGTTAGACATAAATATAAAAATGACCAATAATTAGAAATTTTTATTGTAATTAAAATGTAGTGTGCTTAATAAATAATGTTGTGGTAATATAATTACGCTTTTGAAAAATGTTGTTGAATAAAGTGCAAATCTCTATAAAGCACATATCAGATCCTTTTTATTGGTAGCTCATGCGTATTCTCGTGAGTTCGATCAGTCTTTTTAAAAATTAATGTTTATATGACAAAACTGCCCTCGTCGGACATTTCGTGAATTTTACCATTACCTTTAATAAGTTGACAATAAGAAAGTTTAGCCTGATTTATTATTTAATATAGAATTATTTTGCACTAACATGCATTTAGTATGTATGTTTGGCAGAACTTTTTTAAAATCTAAAAGTGCTTTTGAAGAGTAAAAATTGTTACTATCTGATTTTGGTAGGACCTCCACGTCAACAACGCCCAATGAAAATCTTGTATAGACCCAATTCAGGCCTCGTTAAGACCTTATAGGCCTAGCAAGAGCCTTCTAGATTCACAAAGGTCTCATAGGCCCGACAAAGGCCTCGGAGACCCAGCAAGGGCCTCACAAATTCTCAAAAGGCCTCGAAGGCCCATCGAACATCTTAGTATTCCTGAATCGAAGTATTGCGAGGCCCACGAAGGACCTTGACACTCATGAACTACCCAGAGAGCTTCGCCGGGCTTCGTATTTATTATAACTAGCAGGCAGCATGATATTTTGAGATAACCATAGAAGTAATTAAAGAAATGTTGTGTTTGATTGCCATAAGAACTCTCACAAGGAAACCAAATCCTAATTCCCTATAAATTAGGCAACATGATCTACTCAAATAAGGGCCAAAATCTGGAAGATTGTATTGACAACTGATAATCCCTATTCCATAAGGAAAGAGAGTCCAATCAGATTTCTAATTAATTGTTTTCCCAAATCAATTACAACACTTGTGCTATAAATACAATGTCTCCGATTATTTCAATGTACGCATTTTTTTAGTATGCATTTTTTATGAGACGCTTTTTATGCTTGAATTCTACCCCTAAACTCTGTTCAAATTTCTGTCTGCTTGTCATTTCCACACCACATTGCTTTCACCTCCCGTATATTACTCTATATATCGGCAGTTGACTTGATCATCGGAGTACCAACGATCGCCGGACCTTTTTCCCCTAGAAATCTTGGTACCTAACGATTGTTCGAGTGTGCAAGTAACATACATGTTGGCAGATGAGTGACTGGAGATCTGTTAACACGTGGACGGTGCAAGTTCTGACATCAACAAAAATACTTTTCATTAACATTTTGTATATTTGATTAAAGTTAATATGTGATTATTGACCATAAAAATAGTATTTTTAAGTTGTTTTAGAGAAATTTAAAGTATAATTTGTACTTTTTGTTCCCAACCTTCTAGTTTATCCCGCTAAGCAATAGCGATAAGAAGATTGATAGAAGAGGTGATGACGAGAAGAGAATGAAATATCATATAAAAGGAGCCACTAAAAATGACAAGTGCGGGTTTCGTCCTTACTTTTTGTCTAACTGTCCAAATGTACTTTTGTCTTACATTTATTTTGGCCACTAAAAGTGGACATTTGTGAGTTCTGTCAAGTAGTTAATATTTAATTATGTTATTTTGTTCGTTTATGTGAAAACTCGAGTATAATGTTAAAGATTTAACTAAAAGCGCAATTATCACTAAAATCAAGAATTTTGGAGACAAAAGTGTAAATATGTAAAAATTTGAAGGACCTGAGTTTTAATTTTTGGAGGATTTAACTGAAAGATAATTGAAAATTTAGGGGACCAACAGTGTAAAGATATAAAAAGATTAAGAACATAAGATACAATTTTTGGAAGACTTAACTGAAAAATAATTAAAAATATAGGGATTGAACATTGCATAAAGTATAGGGACTGTCATGCGATAAATTGGTCTATTGTGTGTCACATCAGTATTTAACGGTGCCACATCACCATTTCAGGTTGGGAATTTAACGGACTGATCGTTTGACAAAACGAACACATACTTTAGTGACCAGTGCTACAATTTTTGAACTTCAGTGACTGTTTTAAAATTTTAAGGTAACTTCAGTTATTGTTAGTGAAATTAATCCATAAAGTATAGTGACTTAATTAAAAGTTGAATCAAAATACAATGACCACGAATAGAATTAATCCACATGAATATCTGCACAGGCACAGCGTCCACAAATTAACAACCCGTGAAATAAAATCTAAAGAGTATTAATGATAAAATATAAATAAATATAAAATATATTTATTTATTTCCTCTCCATAACTTTAAGCATTTAGATTGTCAGTTTAACTTGAACCCTTCTCAAAAAATGCCTTTCTTAAAAAGGGTAGCTTTTACCACAACCGAAATTAACCGAAAATTGGTCTAGGGGCAAAACAATCCTTTCCCAATTTTTTTTTTTATCATCAACTTTTCATTAATTATCACATTTTATATCTAATAACGATTTTTATTAAAAAATTCTTTGAAAATATATAAAATAACTTATTTGTCCATCATATTAAAAAAAAAAAAAATATATATATATATATATATATATATATACACAAAAATAAGGCAATATTTTCTTATCATTTCAATATACACATAAAAATATCTTGACAGAAATTATCATTAAGGATGAGACGTACTAATTAATAAAAATTAAAAATAAGACTTCTCCAAAAAAAATTAAAAATATAACCGCCACAATAAATAAAATAAAAGTTAAAGATGTTGAGTGCAATTAAAATATGGTAAACATATTAAAAATTGTAGTTCAATTTTTAATTTACGCTTAATCTCACTTAACAATTCACAGACTTTTAATTTTTCTCCTTTTTCTCCGCGCCATTACATAAGCGTTGCATAATTATATATAAACTCATAAACTACAACTCTGCAACACAAGAATTACCATTATATTTTTGTTTTTCTGATTCAAAATCTTTGATGAAAAATTACTGGAACAGATTGTTTAAGGTTGTCTTCTAATCAGGTAAGTAAATTTCTTGATATTTCTCATTTTCCAATTTGGGATTTTAGTATCACTACTTAATGTAAGTTCGTGTAGTCAATGTTGTCAAGATTTATTACTATGGTTGATGACCCATTATTTATATGATATGCATTACATCTGTTTAGCGTGCAGTATTCTCAAGTAGCAGATAACACACACTTGCTTGTTGATAATTTGCATATTTTACGATGAGAAGCAATTTTAGTAATGGGGTTTCTCTATGGAAAATTTAAAATTGTGATTTTTTGACAGGAGGATATGAGTGCAATTTTATTGTCAGATGCAGTTCTTAGGACTCTTCCTTGCCACCGAAATGGTTTCTCGGGGAAGCAGAACTGCCACAATTTGTTTTTTGATCATAAATGGCATCCTATGGCTGTGATTCATAAAACATTTTCCAAGAAAAAGAGGTGCAAGGATATGTATTTTATGAGGCTAAATTTAATTTTTAAGTGAAACTTGATATTCTCTAACATGCGATGTTTATTGCAGAAAATCCTTGTACGCGAGTGCTTGGCCCAGTAGATCAAGACTTGTTGTTTTTTCAAGTATGGTATGCACTATATATCAAATTTCATGTTCAATCCTTCCACTACATGCTGCGCGTGCATTCCCAATTGTGTTCAATCCTAAGAGAACTACCTAGTTTCCCCTCCCCTTGTGGTTGGTCATATAATATATGAAACTGGACACTGTCCATTTTGATGTTATCCCCATAGAAACTAAAGTGACTGTAGTTATCTAAAATATTCAAATGACAGGGAGGTGATTCTGGTGAAGACTTCACAAATTTTTTTGATGACGGTGATGGTCCATCTGGGAAAAGTAAAGTACTGGAGATTGGTGAGAATGAATTGTTGGCAACTCGAGAAGCTCTTTCTGAGGCACGAGAAAGAGAAGAAGCCATTGAGAAGGAGAGGGACAAGTTACTTGAAGAGTTGGCTCGATCAGAAGCTAAACAACAGGAATACATGGCCACTATCATGCACGATAAGGAACTGGCTGTTGCAGAACTTGAGGCAGCTAAAGCTCTATTCCATCAGAAGCTGCGGGAATCTGTAGAGGAGAAGTTCAATTTGGAATCACAGTTGGTCCTTGCAAAGCAAGATGCTCTTGAACTTGCAGTTCAGGTTGAAAAGTTGGCAGAGATTGCTTTCCAGCAAGCGACATCTCACATATTAGAAGATGCTCAATTGCGAGTTGCTGCTGCTGAAACTTCTGCGGCAGAGGCTGCTTATCAGATTGAGGAACAAATAAGGAGTGCAACTGAAGGGACTATACTTTCTATTGTGAAGCAGTCTAAAGATGCAATAGAGAAGGCTTTGGCTGTTGCTCAAGCAGCGGGTGACCATACAGCGAAAGCTATGGCAGCATTTACTGATGATTTAAATCCGGTCGAAGAGATTGTCTCTATCAAGTCTAAGAATGTCAAGCTACAGAATGCATTAACTGATTTAGAATCTCAATTATTAGGTTCGAAAAATGAGATTGGTAGATTGAAGTTAGAGTTGGAACAAACCCTGCAGCGAGCAAATGCATATGAACTCCAGGTCTATAATGCTGAGAAACAACTGCTTGAATTTCAGGAATCAACTAGGAAAGCAGCCCACCAACAGGAGGAGGAAGTTAGAGTATTGTTGGAGAAAATGAAAAAGGATTCTGCAGATAGAAGGAAGGCTGCTTCAAAGGCTTTTAAGGTTGAGTTGGAGACTATTAAGGCTGCTCTTGAAGCTGCTAAAGAAGCAGCTCATTCTAAAGATGAGGCTTACATGAGAAGATGTGAAGCGCTGCAGAGATCTTTAAAAGCAGCTGAAGCTACTTCAGAGACGTGGAGGCGAAGAGCGGAAATGGCAGAATCACTTTTATTGAAGCAGGTCCCACTTAGTGAAGGGGAGGAGGATGCAATTTATGTTGTTAATGGTGGCCGAATAGATCTTTTGATGGATGATGATTCACAAAAATGGAAACTGCTGAGTGATGGTCCTCGCAGAAAGATACCTGACTGGATGACACGTCAGATTCGTTCCATTTGTCCCAAGTTTCCACCTAGAAAGATTGGCTTGTCTGAAGCCAGGTTATCAAAATTCAAAACTTTGGAGTTGCCCAAACCTGATGAAGTGTGGTCCATCGCCCAGGAAAAGACGAAGGAAGGTGACACCCTTGTTGAGCATGTGATGGAGAAAGAAATTATTGAAAAGAAACGGAAGGCTTTGGAGTGCACTCTTCAAAGGAAGACAGTCAAATGGCAAATAACTCCAGAAGAAACAAAATTAGGTGTGGTTGTGTGAAATATTGTTACTTAACTGATCTGTAACCACCTTTTTCAAGTAGGATACTCAAATTTCATGCATAATCTTCAATGCAGAGCCAGGAACTGGTACCGGACGTGAGATAGTGGTTAGTACATCTCTAATGTTATTCATTCCAATTACAAATGATACTGTTCTTGAAATCTTGGTTAGCAGGCACGATAAGCTTGACTGCCACACTACGCATATATACCTTTACTGTGTTTCGTCTTAAGAAAATGATTTTTAGTTCTATAACTTGGATTCTATGGTACTTTGTGGATCCCTTGTGCATTGAACAATCATTTTAATAATAATACACACCTGCTCTCTCTCCCCTCCCAATAAAAATTCTGGCATGCCATCAAAGCTTGATTGTGAATTCATTTTGAAAGATCCACTCATGCTTTTGAAATCAAAGTGCCATGGTCTGGTACTGTTGTGAAGTTGAGCACTGATCTGACTATGACCAAATTTTTGCTCCTGTAATAATTTTTTACATGTTCTAGTCATGAAACCTCAGCAGTTAATTGAATGAAAAGCTACATAAGATGCATCTAATACCTAGCCTGCAATTTGTTGAAATTGCTTCTAGAAATTGATATGTAACTTTTTGTTTGCTTGAGAAAAACGCTGTGAAAATGTACAGAAATTTCTTTTCCCCTCTTTTTGGGAGCTTTTGTGTATTTCTTTCTACCAGGAATTTGAAGTCTCTGTTTGTATGCTACTGGACACAACAACATCCTAGGATACAAGTTTATGAAGCATTTTCTAGGATAAAGACTTTCCATATTTTTAATATTTGAGGTTTTAGATGGACTTGACTGTTAGACTTTCCTTAAAGGTGGCCCTCTTGCACTAGTTAACGAAGGTGAGAGTTATAATAATTGATTATCTTCCTTATGGGACACCCAATTTTGCTTCGAAGATAATTATATGCAATGGTATTCGTAATCTTCCTTGATGTGAGGAAGTAATTACGTTACGTAATTATGGTAGGGTCCCTAGTCTAGCTATAGATAAGAGCCCGCGGTAAACTGTTTTCCATCAACAGAAAATCCTTATAGTCATTGGCATAGACTAGAAGAAACCAAAACCACTTTGTCTCTAAATTCCTTCTCATAGTTTAGTCTCGACAACAATGACTGGATCGCTACCAGGTCAGTTTCCCGCTGCAGTACTACTTGGTAGTTATTTCTTACATTGACAAGTTACAAACACACCGATAGAATTTATTTTCTGATCTCTTATATGGTCCAAGTTACTTTTATTGGTCTTCTGCTGCTTTTACTGTTTGTTTCATCTTTTGACTGATTCATGCATGATAGTGTAATGTTAACTCACATCAAAATGTTAAAATTTTGCACGAGTTGTTGCTTTGAGTGCTTGTCTAAACTAGTGCAAAATAATAATACGAGCATGGGCATTTCAGGGAATGCCAGAGACCCTTAAACTTACTGCGTTAATATGATATTCTTTTCAATATGCCGCACTACACATAATCTGTATCTTAATAGATGTTATATAACTATTACTTAAAGAAAAAGTTCAAAATCTATTGCATTTGCTCTATCTTCTCCCACGATTTTTACAGTTTCTTGAAGTTTATTAGTTTAGGAAAGCCACAATCATCATTGACGAGCTGGCAAAATCTTCTTGTGTAATCTTGCTAATTAAATTACAAAAGACAGTTTTTTCTTTGAAGTACGCTATAAAGATTATTATTGACTCTGAACCCCTTAACCATGTCATTTGATGTTAAACAATTCTTTAATATTTCGAATTTCTCCTTTTGAAGTTTCAAGGTTTCAATTGGGAGAGCTGGAGAAGACAGTGGTACCTCGAGCTCGCTCCTAAGGCTGCCGACTTGTCACGCTGTGGCATTACAGCTGTGTGGTTCCCGCCACCCACAGAATCTGTTGCGCCTCAAGGTTGTCCCTCTTTGATTTATATGCTATGTCTTGTCATCACTTCAATTGCTTGAGACACAAAGTCACTCTTTATGCAGATATATTTTGGTTGATGCCGTTATTTTCTTACAAATTTATACTGCTTCTGCACTCATGAAAGACCATTCTACTTCTACAACATGTGGTCTTGTTATAGTGTTATTGATTGTTGTTAACATTAAAAAGTTGTTGATTAAGCATCAATGTGTCTATGTTTAAGACTTACCTATTGTCTCTATGATCTCAAGCTTTTGATTTTTCGTTTCTTTACTTAAAATCTTTCATTAGTTGCGTTGCTGAACAATACAGGATAAACTGCAGGTTATATGCCTTCTGACCTTTACAACCTGAACTCAGCCTATGGTTCTCAAGAAGAGTTGAAGTACTGTATAGAGGAAATGCATAATCAAGATCTTCTGGTAAATTTTTTTATGCATCAATTCGACAAGATTATCTGTGCAATTAAGGATAAATTTCTCTGCACATTTAAGTACTTGTTCTCATATGTAGTGTGAAATTCTTGAAAGCAGAAAGTATTTCGGTGTTAAACAGTATTTTCTTGGAAAAATATGTAGGAAGCATACAAAGAATAGTGCTCGATTTACTTTTTGCTGATGCATGTTATGTCTTCTATTTCATTTGGTTTTCATGAACGTGAAAGAATTTTTTGTACACGACTACCAAAGATACAGCCTACTTTAATGAATCAAATAAAGGTTCCATGTCTATCAGTGGGAGTTTACTGTATCTGTTTGTTAAAATTTTGAAATCTTAGTGAAGACAGTGGCAGATTTTCTCTCTCTCTCTCTCTTTCATACTGAAGTGGTTTACCAGTAATCTCTAATTAGTGGCTTATAACGTTAAAGGTATATATGATCTATTTATTTGATTGTACTTGTCTCATAAATAGGCAATGAGGTTGCTTGCTATCGCTATTTTGATCATTTTGTGTGCTGTATATGACTGCAGGCCTTGGGAGATGTTGTATTGAATCATAGATGTGCTCATAAGCAGGTAGACATTTTCTTAATAATTTGTTTTGCCCATTGTTTCATCTGAAAATTCACTAACAATTTCTTTCTGAAGTTCGTTCAACTTCTAAGAAGAATATTTTGTTGGTTGTATTGCGCGATTGATTTCTTATCAGAGTTGATTGTTGGTTTGCAAATGCTTGAGGCTCCCTTGACATCTGGACACAGTAGCCAATGCTTCATTATTGATAAGCTATATTTGGTCTACCAGTTGTATGTAGTAGATCCATTGATTGCATAATAATTTGAATCTCAGTAATTGATGTAAATTAGTTAGAATTTCAATTTTTGCCATGAAATTCTGATTGTCACATCAGTTGTGAAAGGAAAAAAAAAAGCATAAGATCTGCAGCAATTTCTCTTTATTTCACTTGTTAGGCATTGGGGATAAGCAAATTTCTGCTTGGATTGAGAAATACTTGCTTGAAATTAAAAGTTGACGCATAGACAAGTCTGTCTGCCTATACGTTTGCATGTTTGGCTGTGCTAAAAGTAACTAAAAATCTAATTGACGTAGAATGCAACACAGAAATATAAATAGGGAAGAGAGAGAAGAAATGGAAGAAGAATGAGAAGAATTTATGGGAAAGAAATATGATTTTTTAAATTATCAAAGAATAGTCTATTTGCAAAT
This sequence comes from Forsythia viridissima, assembly GCA_030279155.1. Taxonomy (NCBI): domain Eukaryota; kingdom Viridiplantae; phylum Streptophyta; class Magnoliopsida; order Lamiales; family Oleaceae; genus Forsythia; species Forsythia viridissima. The sequence goes on from CM059038.1 coordinate 49,522,893, forward strand.
GAAAATTCTAGGTCCTTTTTATAAAATAAAGAACTTAAATCTAAAAGAACTTCTAGTAAAATAACAACTATTAAAATGATACAATCCTACTTAATAAAACTACTTCATTCTTATCAAATCAAACTATATCTTCAATTCTCATCTTCTTCGATATCTTCAATTTCTATCCTCATTCGCATCACTACGTTATTGGAAGTATGACATACTTCAAAAGAAGTAGGTTTTTATGCTACTTTTAAGCACAACCAAACAGGCTATGTGTATTATTCATTTATTCAAGTATTCTTCTACTAGACTGAGAGTACGTGTCTTGTCACAGATTGCATGGTTTGTGTTCCAACACCGGACTGGTTATGTCTTTTTAACAATATATTATGCAAAATCTTTTACATGTATGAAGATAGAGTTATTCTGGTAATCACAGCAACATGCTTTTTTTTTTTTCCCTTCTTTTTCTCACTATCCCATGCTAAAAAATTTTACCCAATAGAAGAAGTATTTGAGATGTCAACTCTTGATAGTAATGTCATTTTGTGCCGAAATTTAAAATTCACCTTTCTGTCTTTTTTCAATTTTTTTGTTCTTGTTGTATTGACCTTGGAATTTTGTTATAGCCTCTTTTGACATCACAGAACAACGCTTCAATTCAAAGAGTAAATCTGACAATTGTGTATTTGCAGAGTCCAAATGGCGTCTGGAACATATTTGGAGGCAGGCTTGCCTGGGGACCTGAAGCAATTGTTTGTGATGACCCAAATTTCCAAGGGAGCGGAAATCCTTCCAGTGGTATGACTATTGTTTCCAGGAAAACCTACATGATTAATGTTTCCATTTGCATGGTGCTAGAATGCGGGTGAAAAGAAAATTTCCCTGCATATGCAAAAGCTTCCATGCGCGTTCCACACTATAGCCACCTCGCAAAATATTCAGCATTATAATTTCTGACTCTGACTTTTTATCCTTGTATGTAAATTCTGCCTTAGATCGCATGACAATGCAGCAGCCTATACAGTTTAACATTTTGAAATTAAATCTGATGCAAGCCATTCAATGAGCATCCCCGTCTTTTGAGTTTTAACCAAGACACATGAAATAATTTGGACCAGAAGTTCTATGCTTTTGTTTGTCTTGTAAGGTCTGAATGGCTTAGTCAGTCTATAAGTTGCCTGGGTATTGTCGTAGTTTTAAATTCTTAATTTTCTTTTTCTATCAGCATTTATTTAGTAGTAAGCAAAAGCAAATGTAAGCCACACATATACTGGTCACATTGTGTAACTGCCAAAAGAAGCTTACAAGATCCTTACAATATAAAGCATTTTTCTCTGATGAAAGCATGTCACCTGGAGTATACATGCTACTAGTGGCTAAAATAACCTCAAGAGTGGGAGTTGGCCTATATTTTTTCATTTGAGATAAAACTGATGCACTTGCAGCTGAAAAAGTTACTTTAATTGATATAGGGAAATCAATCGAATTATCCTTGATACTATTTTCTACCTTTAATAGAAAATTCATGATCTGATCTCTGCTAAGCAAGGCTCTAGTTCACTTGCTGGTACACTTGGTTTCTGCTGGGGCTTACACGAGTTTCCCTTAAAAGCATCTGCCTTTTCAACTTATTAGCATTTTAGCTCCTTGTCATTGTCTTTTGCAATTCTGTCAAAAGCTTTTTGATGCTATGATATATTCATATTGTAGTTTCTGATATTATCAGGATTAACTGCTTTAGATATTGTACAAGTGTTCACAGTGACTGAAAATTGTCAAGCAGACTTGCCAGACATTGGCTTTTTTAACCCTTCAATATACAAGACCAAAAGAAAAAAATTATTGATGTTTTTTTTTTCAGTTTCTTTATGTTATAATAAGCCCTCAAACACCTTCTTTAGTAATTCACTCAAATATTAGAAGAAAGGAAATCGTATTGATTGATGTTTCACTTTGTAATGGTAGATCTGTTTAATGTTATGCGAGTTTCAGGGAACCTTGTTACATAATAATTAGCAACTTGTAACTTATTGTGAGAAATTCACTATTTTCAACTTGTAACTTATTGTGAGAAATTCACTATTGTCTGCTGACCGAAAACAGGTGATATTTTTCATGCGGCACCAAACATTGATCATTCGCAGGACTTTGTTCGTAGAGATATAAAAGAATGGCTGAACTGGCTCCGAAATGATATTGGTTTTGATGGGTGGCGCCTTGATTTTGTGAGGTGAATGTATAAACATTTAAATTTTCCATTTTTTATCACATTCTAACTCATTTGCTTTCATGTCATTATCTTTGGAAAAAAACTTAAGAACTTGAATAGAGAACATAAACATTTTCCTCTGATTGTAAACCATCTAGTACTCGCAATATAATGAGATTAGATAAATTTTAGTTTGTTGTTTTGTTTTTGTTTTTGACTTTTAATAGAGAGATCGAAAGTATGCAACATTGAACATGCTTCCTTGCTCTCAAGGCATGCCTACCCAAATCTGTCTCTGCAAAATCATCCCAGAACTTGTTCTGCTTGGAAAAACTGTATAGCACAATTCCTTTCTTGTTTGCAGAGGCTTCTCTGGTGGATATGTGAAAGAATATGTGGAAGCTTCTAATCCTGCTTTCGCAATTGGAGAATACTGGGATAGTCTGGCTTATGAAGGTGGTAATTTGTGTTACAATCAAGGTAATATTTTATTTGCAGTAATTTGAATTCGGAAAAATTCTATCTTGCTCAAACTTAAGGAATCGGAGAACATTATGGCTGTATTTGCAAATATGTTCGTGACAGTGGCCCATTCTTGTTCCTCTTCTATTCATCTTTCTTTGAAACTATTCCTAGATGGTCAAACTATCATTTTCATATCAACCGAACCCCCGAAAAACATGATTTATCAATTGGGATTGGTGCTGTGCAATACTTTGATGCCCCGTTAGGATGCCGGTGGGAGTGGTGTGGTATTCACATAAGAAACGAATTGATTTCTGCTCTCCTAGTCTTTAACTTTCTAAGTGAAAATTTTCATTACCTAAGGAAAGATACTATTAATGCTTGCCAACTTCTTAGTTTAAAAACCTTCAAATCTTTCTTTTTGGAGAAATTTTATGAGAAAATTTTCCGGAGCTGGTTTTCTCACTACTATGTTTTAGCAGGTTTGGATTTAGGATATTACTTCCTGTTATGAGCAGGCCACTTTCTTATACAAAGTTGTTGAATGTCCACTGACACAAAAAGCTTTCTTTGATTGATTTTTAAGTCCATCGGAAGTAAATGCAACTATTTGGTTTTCCATTTCATATCTGTTTGTGCCAAATCCAATTAACTTCAAAATCAACATTTTTGTTCTGTGTCAAAAATGATATTAAACTTTTAATTGCTGCTAGAAATACAACTTAAATGTCATAATTGATTTTATATACAATTGTGTAGAAAAAAATTAACTTTAATGCACTTCCTTTTTCCAGAAATAGTGAATCATTATCGTGATCAGGGATATTGTTATTTACACCCAGAAATTATATGGCTTAAACAAGTCGATGAATCTTTGGCCTATATGCCCTTGTTCTTCTATTTTATATGATCCTTTTTCTTTCACCAGACAAATTCCTAATGTAATTAGTTTTGACAAATTCGTAATGTGATTTCTAAATGTTGACGTTAACATTGTTTTCGTATGTTTTAAAATTTTCTTACTGACACCTTTTTGTCCACCGTGCACAGATGCTCATCGGCAACGGATAGTTAACTGGATCAATGCAACAGGTGGCACCTCTTCAGCATTTGATGTCACAACAAAGGTGCATTCTTGAACATCATACTTTATATTTCTCGCCAAATCTTTACTTTTCATTAACTATTACATGCTTGTTCCTTTTACGTAACTGTTTTATTATTCTAATCCAAATTAAGACTTATTTAATGGGACTTAAATGGCTTAAAGGTCTTCATTCCTACACGCTGTGTTAGCAGAAAGTTTATATTTGAAAATATTCAGATAAGTGGATTGTGGTAGATTAGTTTTTCTTTTCTTTTTCTCTTTCTGTATACTTTTAAGTTTTACATAATCTCTGCCCTTAACAGGAACTGTTTGATTCAATCCATTTTTTTCTAATGGATTGAATCAAACAGGTACTTGATCTTATGATGTTACACCCGACTATGATTGATGTGCAAGTCACCCAACTTGAAATTGGTTTTAAGATGTTTTTTGAGGACTGAAGAGCTTCCTTGTGAGACAATTGCTTATGAAAATAATTAATTATTTGCTTATCAAATGTTATATTGTTGCTGATAAGATGAATAAAATTAATCCTCGCCATGACCTTTGGTTACCTCTTTGCAGGGTATTCTTCATTCTGCTCTGCATAATCAGTATTGGAGATTAATAGATCCTCAAGGGAAACCAACAGGAGTTATGGGATGGTGGCCCTCTCGCGCTGTCACGTTCTTAGAGAATCATGATACTGGATCTACACAGGTGTCATCACTCACTCACTCTGCCCCCACCCCCACCTCACCCACCCACTGACGCACATGTGCGAGTGCGCACACTCTTTCTATGCAAGTCTATAGGCTTAAAGGGCAGAGAGTGAGAGAGAGTCCACGTGTATTATATGCACATATCAGCTTCAACATTCCAAGTTACAGTTGACTGATTTTAACTCAAAACACCTTTCTCAGGGTCACTGGCCATTTCCAAGAGAGAAGCTTATGCAAGGATATGCTTACATTTTAACACATCCAGGGACCGTAAGTGTTTTTTGGCCAATTTCACACATCTTCAAGTTTTAGTACCAATTTCAGAATCTTCCAGTTATACTACTTCGTTAATTTATTTTCCGGAAATGACAACAAATAAAAATAATCTCATCTCATCTCATCTCCTATTTGAAAACAAACGCTCACTTTATCTATAGGCCTCTGCTGTGCATGGTTAAGTTCTTCTTTCCTTTCGCACTTGTTCTTGCTCCATTCTTTTCTCAAGTATAACTCTCATCTGGTAAACATATTCTTTTAACAGTTGTAAGCTAGTGATTGGAATAATACGAGTGTATCTTAGTTGAAACTCAATTCGCCAAATTTTATAGGCATCGATTTATGGCTTGGATGAATAATTTCAATTCTAATCATATTTTCTTGTTAAATTTGCAGCCTGTCGTATTTTATGATCATTTTTATGATTTTGGAATCCATGACATCATAACCGAGTTGATTGAAGCTCGAAGACGGGCTGGAATCCACTGCCGCAGCCCCATAAAAATATACCATGCTCACAATGACGGTTATGTTGCGAAAATTGGTGATACACTTGTAGTGAAGCTTGGACAATTTGATTGGAATCCTTCCAAGGAAGTTGATTTGGATGGAAGCTGGCAGAAGTTTGTCGACAAAGGAATGGACTATCAATTATGGTTGCGACAATAAATGCACGTTTTGCACACTTGTATTATACAAGATAATAAATAAGAAGTTTGAAATTTTTTGTACTATTGCCCTCTTCACGGGAATGTGGAAATTGTAAGAAGTCTGATAGAGAACTTGTGTTGTACTATTAACGAAGGATAAATTTTTTTATTAAAATACTTTTGTACAATCTTTTTGTATTAAGGAAGTATAAAACAATACCCCATGTGATCATTAAGCTTAAATGTAGGAGTGAACCCAAAATCCTGTTTTAGGAGGGGTGTTTTGATGTTAAATAGTTTGAAATAAGGTGACATTTTTTTACATGAATAAAGGTAACAGATGTATACATGTGATGTAAATTACATCACATGTAAAAAATATTGCTGAAAAAAATAGAAGCAAAATTGATTTTACAACCAAAAAATAAAATTGTTTGGAGATGCGGGGGATCGAACCCCGTGCCTCTCGCATGCAAAGCGAGCGCTCTACCATTTGAGCTACATCCCCTTTTAGTTTTTGAAACATATAATATTATTTCTAATCTATTTTATCCTTTTCCTCACGTTTCATTTATTTTAATGGAAATCACAACTTTAGATACACCCTTCCCTCAAATAAAGAGTTTAATAATTAGAAATCAAGTAAAGATAAAATAAAAGGATGTGACAAATGGGAGCATGAACATGTCCACAAATTTCTGCTAAGAAACCAATTTCAAGATCATTTTGAAAAAGTTTTAAAGAATAACATATATGTTAAACGTCTGTGATAGTAATCCATTTTCATACAACTAATATCCACATACACCTAACAATATTTATTCTTTTCTTATATTTCTTTTGAATCTTTAAATCAAATTCTTATTATTTTTATTTATTTATCAATTTTTACTCAATACATTTGTAGTTTATAATTTCTTCGAGTTTTTCGGTTTATTTTTACTTCTTAATTCGTGATCTTGAAATTATGTTAATTTATAAGATGCAAAAGAGAGGAAATTAACTTAGGGACATTCCCATTTGCCAATCTATGGGATTAAACATGCGTTAATGACAGTCTAATTATTATTATTAGGCAAGGCGGCGGGGGAAAATACTGCCCACATTAAAAAGACAGCAAAAATAATAATTAAAAAAAACAAAATTCCACGTACGAAAAGTCTATTTTGTCCCGGAAAAAATTGCAAAAAGCAATCATAAAAGAAAACGACACGCGCGTGCACAAAAGCGCGTGGAGATACCTCTCCAATTCCACTTTTTCTTCCTTTCGCACCTAGAAATTATCCAGTACTGTCTCGGTTGTACGTGGACATCCAATCTTGACTAACTATTCATGTAAATATCTGATCCGACGATCTCTATTTCACATTGATCAAATACTGCATAGCACGGAAATATGTCTCAGGTCAGGGTACACAAACCTGAGTCCTAACCGTAAGCTCTGCTCCGAAACTAACAGGCTCGGCCCGAACCAGGACTATGAAGTTCTTTTTTTTTTTTTTTTTTTTTGTAATTTTCTTACACGGTTTTGATGGCTTTATTATCTTGGGACTTGTCTGAAAAACATAACCACCTCCTCACTAGAGCTAGAGAGAGAAAGCAAGCAGCAAACAGTGAGATACCTATACATACATATTTTTGTATGTATATGCAGTGAGAGAAAGAGGAAGCATTTGGTAGAGTTCCAGCTGAAAGAAATATCACTACTTTGATCTCCATTTCATAAATTTATATCTTCAAAGTAAGTCCAGGAAAGGAAGTATCACATACACACACTCAACAACTGTAAATTATTTATCTCAGATCACACTCTAATCACTTAAACTACGGGTTTTGCTGCTTCTCTTGCTTGTGTATAGTCAAGGTTAGAGCTTTTTTCTGCTTTCATGCATGTTGAATTGTGCAATTAGTAATTTGAGCCTTGATTGTGTGAATTTAACTCTTAATTTGGTGAAATGGGGTTGGAATTCATTCTATTGTGGGGTTGGTATATGTTTTTGAGTAATTTGGATAAAGAATTTGGGTATTTTGTAGCATGCAAGATTTGTTTAGGGTTTTTTGGTTGGTGAATAATTCCTGAATTAATTGTACATTCTTGCTTGTTTTAATTGTTTTTTAAAGACTGAATTTAGTTGGAACTTTGTTCGGTGGAAATTGTTGTTTGATTTATGGCATTAATTTGGTTAATTTTGGTTACTTGGGGTTGTTTTAGCTAATTAAGTGTGTCACTAGTTTTATCAATCTTTATTTTACTTTATTTGCAGAGAAGTAAATTAATAGCAAATTTACTAGATATATTTCGAAAAAGAAAATGATTTTTAATAATTCTGTGCGGCTTTGGTTACTGTGCCGTCTCTAGAAAGTTGAGATTTTG